>JADRCH010000029.1:8347274-8394697 GCA_019843965.1 Rhynchomys soricoides
GCTTTTTATATAGGAGCAGTGAACATTGTAGGGAATTTGCTGCCTGCGGTAAGAAATTAAAGCTTTTTATTCCTCTTCTCATCTGAACTCTGCTGTGTCAAAAACATGAAGAGAACCAAGACAATATTTATCTTTCTTTAGGTTCTTATAAGCCTCAAACAATTACCTAATAGATCGTTTTAAAACTCATTTGATAACTACTCCTCAAACAATGTTGGCTTGACTAGAACCTTTTGATAACTCATGGACAAATCCAGAATCTTGGAGTTGATAAAACTCAATATCAGCTCTGTCATGATCTTCAACAGTCATCTATCAAAGGTAAGAATCAATGGCTGTGCTGGGTGGGTTCTGTCAAATTGATACAAAGCTAGACATATGTAGGAAGGAAGAGTGTTATAGAAAGAATAACAATCTCAACCAACCCCCCCCCGAGCTCCCAGGAACTAAACCACCAACCAAAGATTATACATGGAGAGACCCATGGCTCCAGCCACATATGAAGCAGAGGATGGTTTTGTCGGGCATCAGTGGGAGGAGAGGTCCTTGGTCCTGTGAAGGCTCAGTGTCCCAGTGTAGGGGAATGCCAGGGAGGGGAAGTGGGAGTGGGTGGGTAGGTGGGGGAACACTCTCATAAAAGTAGGGGGAGGGGGAGGGGATAGGGGTTTTCGGAGGGGAAACTGGAAAAGGATATAACATTTGAAATGTAAATAAATTAAATATCCAATAAGATAAAAGAAAATGCCTCCATAACATTGGCATTTCTGTGGGATATTGTCTTGATGTATGATTAATGTGGTAGAGCCCAGCTCACTGTGGGCAGTGCCACCTCTGGGCATGCAGTCGTGGAGTGTGTAAGAAAGCAAGGTGAGTAAGCCAGTAAGCAGCATTTCTCACTGCCTCTGTTCCTGACTCAGGATTTGTATTGTGCTTGAGTTCTTGCTCTGATGTCCCTCAGTGGTAGACTGTTACCTGAAAGATAAAATGGTCTCTTTGCTCTCCAAGTTGCCTTTCAACTTGGTACAGGGCATGTACCTGGTACAGGGCATTAATCACTACATAATTGGAGTGAGTTACCAGGAATGTCCATGTTGTATCTGATCATAGTGTTTTATCACAGCACGACAAACCATAAGACAGTGGCTGATATACATGGGTGCCTATTCTATTGGGTTGATTTTCTGTTTCAGATTAGCACTCTGTCTCTCATCCTTATGTTTACTACACTCAAACCACAGAAGAAATTACTCATTTCCAAACACAATTTTGGACTTCCATGGTGTACCTGACCATCTCAAAACACACTTATTATTTTTCTTCTCTCTGGTTTTCTCATTTGGTTAGGTATTACACTGTGCTGAGTAGTAACAACTGTTGAACATCAATTCCGATTGCTATATGACATACCAGGTATGTTTCTATCAGCCCTATGAAAATCAAATGCTTATGTTCAGGAAGGGGTGGGAAGATGTTCATTGTCTTCTCAAAATGGAAGAGGGATGCAAAGACATGTTTCTGCTGTCATGATACATAGACAATATGAGCACTAGAGATCACGTTATCTTTCTGACATATCTAGCACCCGTGTTTCATATTCTAGAGAACTTAACTACTGGGACACACTTTACACATGCCTTCACTGATTCCTTTTAATCCCTCAATGGCTCTCTCGCCACTCCCTTCTCTGCCCTCTTTACCTTGCTATTCCTCAGACATTATAAAACTGTGTGATGTATTTGGTATCTCAGCTTCTTTAGCAGTTCATTCAGTTACATTTGCAGAAACAGCTCACACTTGGCTTGTCTGAAGCACAACTTGCTACGTGAGAAGCAGGTAAGTGTATTTGAACAGTAGAATAATCCAACCCTTCTAATTTATATAACTAAGGGCTGCATATAAAACGCATGTGTTACCTTTCACTTCTGCATTTGTGATATTTTCTGGTCTTGCATCCATAGTCTTAGCTAAATGAACCATATCATTCAGTGAAAAAGTCTCAGAAGTAGTCTGTTAAAATTAACAAAAAAATGAGCTGCAAAATATCTTTCTTATAAAATCATCTGAATGCCTCATTCCAAAAGCAATTAAACTGAAATCAAAGGCAGCATGTATGGGAAACCATGTCATTCAGACTAAAAACCTCACATTCCTCTTACAGTGAGCACCACACATGGAAGAAAATTTGAAACATTTTCTAGGAATCAGAATAGCTATCAAGGACGTGCCAATAAGCAAAGATAAATCAGGATAATTTGTTAATTTAATATGAGAGCTTACATCAAATGCATGACTAATATCTTTAACCTATAAAAATAAATTCCAAGTGTTATTTATAGCTTTTTAATAATAAAATCACCACCATAATGCCTGAAATTTCCATCTGCAATGAAGCAACACACAAACAAATGCTTTTAGTTTCCTGAGGATTCTGCAAACCAATACAATTCCAGGCATTGAGTGTTTTACCGTGAAAACTGAAAACAGTGTGTGTGTTTCATTTATTTGCTCAAGGTCAAGTACTGTTTCTACATTAGTGTTGTCATATAATAATGATAATAATTAAAATGTAATAACATAAAGCTCTTCACTGCACCTCTGATTCCGATCTTACTCCCATGTCATAGACTGAGGAACTGATGACAACAGGGTCACACACAATGGGAACACTGGTGTGGCATGGTGTCACGGGCTAGTCTTAATAAGCGTAAGCCAATAAGTTCACCAAATGGTTAATACTTCTATGCAAAACCTAAAAGGCCTTATGTGTTCAGAGGCATCTGTTGGCGCTTTCTTACATGCAACCAAAAAACATGTGCAGCAGTAGTAACAAGAAACAGATGGAATCAAACAAATACAATGTGTCAATTGTCAATAAAGAAGATGCATTGGAATGCCAAACTCAACGGTCCATTACCAGAGAAAAGAAAGGTATTTCTAAAAGGTAGACTAGAAATGATCTCTTACAAGGAGAACTGAGGCAAAAGGTACTTGGAAGTATTAAACCATTTCAGTTATAGATAGTGACATGAAGACACCACCAGATATGTGACGACTGGGGGATTTTAGGAGATGTGCTGATCTGCTTATTCCTGAGGCTGTTTCAAGTTTAACAAGTCATTGTTTTATGGAGCTAACACATCAAGTTTCAAATGATTTTCACAAGGATATTGAGCAACAAAATTAAGGGCAGATTTTACTTTGAATATATAAGTACCCCAAGAAAGTTTTCAAAATAATAAGATGGTAAAATATATTTTAAATAAAGAACACAATTGTGACTGATTGTTCTGATAGTTTGCTATGTAGTTGTATTTGCATTTTTATGTTCTTAAACAAAGCAAGGTAGTATTGGATGAGCCTCCTCGGTGTAGTATTTACATACCCATGACTGGATACTTTGATGGTTCCCATGCCATGTGAGCTCTTCCACTGATATTTCTTCATTGCCTGACTCTTTTGACAAATGAACACATTTAGTTAGCTTTAACTATAATGTAGTAGTAATAAATCAAATGAGGGTATGGTACAGGAATCAGTTGAATGTTTAAACATAGTTATGATGATTCTGAATTTTTGCATTTTCCAAGTGATCATTTTAAGGGATCTTACTATTTAGTTGAATGTTTAATATATTGTGAGGTACACATGCTTATGCAAACATAAATACATACTTGGTCAGACATTAAATAGTGTGAGGTAAAGAGAACTCAATAATTTTAAACATTTCCCCACAAATGAACTAATCCATGTGAATAAACTCTAGACACAAAACTGAAAAATACCATTAGGTATTCAGATTCACAGTGTATATCATTCTCAATTTCATGTCAGAAATATTGTTGTTTTTCTGTATTATATGCAGACAGATGCAAACATATCAAAATTTGCCTTTATTTCTTTTCTATCTCAAACCATCATGCAAAGGATCTTTGCATTCATCTTTTTATTTTTGAGATCTTCATATACTGAATGGTGTCTACAACATTCTGCCACCTCTTCTCCCCTTCCAATTCCTCTCACTGTCCTTCCACTCATTCCCAAACCCATGCCTTATTATTCTTTAATTACAATTGTCACAGACATATATGATGGTCACTCCTGAAGAATATTCCTTTAACCAAAGTTCGCTTGATAATCCAACGACACATGGAAAATTCCAGAGGTACTGAACTGCATTGGCATTCCACCATGGTCCCCAAAAGGGGATTCAACAAATTTGAGAATCTATGATCACTATGAAATCTCCCATTAAATTCTATTAACCCCCACTTAACCTTTTCCATATCTAGGCTCTGCCCCTCACTTTCATGTTCCATACATTAAATCTGCAGAGAAATCATATATTCCCAAATGGATTTATTTAAACTGACCATGATGAATTTGACAACCTCATTGCTCATTCTGAGGCTTTCCTTCTCTCCAGTTCTCTTACTTTGGCCTCTCTCAAACTCTGTTGGAAAGTATCCATTGTTGGATATTACTGATGTATGGCATACCTGCTATGTTACCTTATAAAAGTCAAACATAGTTCTGTCTGGTGGGGAATAATACTTAAGGCCTTCCAAACAGTGAAGATGGTAGTAGGAATGGAGACATATGCTCTGCTCCACTGACCCAGTTATGCTTTCAAAGACCACCTGCTTGCTGATATTTCTAGTGTTATTTATTTCATCTGCTGAAGAAGGGTGTCTTAGTTAGGGTTTTACTGCTGTAAACGGACACCATGACCAAGGAAACTCTTATAAATGACAACATTTAATAGGGGCTAGCTTACAGGTTCAGAGGTTTAGTCCATTATCCTCAAAGTACGAACATGGCAGCATCCAGGCAGGCATGGTGCAGGAGGAGCTGAGAGTTCTATATCTTCATCTGAAGGCTGCTAGCAGAATACTCACTTCCAGATAGCTCGAGTAAGAGTCTTATAGCCCACACCAACAGTGACACATCTACTCCAACAGGCCACACCTCCTAATAGTGCCACTCCCTAGGTCCAAGCATTTACAAACCATCACAAAGGTCATTGTTTTTGCACATTATTCTATGCCCTCCCCCACCATGTTCTTGTTAACTCCCTGATCTAAACAAATTTCTCATATCCCATTCCCATGTGCTGCATTTCATTATGCTACTTCTCGGTATAACTGAATACCATATAACTCGGTGAATAATAACTCTCATTCAATCTACTTCATAACTCAGCTACTTCAGTGCATACAGAACTTTACATTTGTAGAGTGGATTGGACATAATTCTTATAACCATGTAACTTGGTTAATGTTATAAGGTATTTATGTTGTCTTCTAGTGTAAATAGTGCTTCCAGATGTACATAAGTTATCCATCAAGTCTCTATTCAAAAAATAGTGCTCTTACCTTTCATTTCTGTATTCACTACATTTTCTCTTTCTTGATCAGTAAAACAAACGATATCCTCATTCAGTGGATGAGGCTGGGGGATAACTTGTTAAAATTATAGAAATGAATTGCTGAAGAAAGCTGTCTTCAAGATGGTCTGAATATCTCAATTCAGGAGCAGTGAGACTGAGAAATCTGTGAAGTCTATATATATTTCATATCACTGGGACAGAGAATTTCATACATATTATCTAAATCCTGTCACAGTTTTTGCCTCATATACCACTCACAAGGAAAACCAAATCTGGAAGGCCATCAGAAACATTGTCACAGAAAAGAGAACAGTTGTCAAGGAAAATCACATGTAGATATTTGTTAATTTTATATGAAATGTATACTACATACACACACACAAAGCCTTTCCATATGAAAATAAATGTCATGGTTCATTTATTATTGTTGTTTGAAAATGATATCAGGTCACAAGTGTGTTAAGTCCTCATGTATTACAAAGGCAGTTCACACACAATTATTTATATCTGGGGGCATTTTACTAACTGAAGCTGAGGAGTTGTTGAACACAAATATTATTACCATAAAAATTATAAAATTAAAATGTATGTGTTGTGACATATACTTAGGTTAAAGTAGCCTAGACTTACATTAAAATAGGATGGCCTTCTTAGTGTTATCATAAAACTTATGATAACAACCATATGTCATATTACATTTTTATGGTAGAAGTCTAAATTTATTTTAGATGGAGAAACCAAAGCTATCCTGAGTAACACAGAAAGAACGAACACCTCAACATGACTTAGTAATATAGCACAACACAGCCTTTCTTTAATTAAAATTCAATATGTGTTCAATGTACTCAATGAATATATACTATGTACTATTTAAAACCAAAGCATTGTGTATTCAGAGGCAAGTTTTTTTTTTAGCTTCTTATACCTAGTCAATAAAAGCCACTTGGTACTGGTAACAACAAATAAAGGGATGCCACTACACAAAACAAATACAACTTACTGACAAGGAAAATACTTGAGGATATAAGGCACAGTATTCTACTCTCGGTAAAGTGAAGAAATTTTTTTTTTTTTTTTGGTTTTTTCGAGACAGGGTTTCTCTGTGTAGCCCTGGCTGTCCTGGAACTCACTCTGTAGACCAGGCTAGCCTCGAACTCAGAAATCCACCTGCCTCTGCCTCCCAAGTACTGGGATTAAAGGCATGCGCCACCACCGGCCGGCTTGTGAAGAAATAATTTAAAAGTTAAAAATCAGAACTAGATTTTCTTAGAAGAATTGATGCAAGAGTATCAAACATTGAGACAATTCATTGCTTTGAAGGAAGTGGAGGACATAGGTGCAGTAGCAGGAATACTTGGTTGATACTCATCAAACATCATAGCAAAGTGAATTAGTCAACATGCTAGAGAGTTCATGCAGTAGGTATTTAGTTACACAATAAAGGTGATGTTTAGTTTGTTATACATGAAGGGTTTTTGTTGTTGTTGGATCTTTTTGTTTGTTTGGTTGGTGGGTTAGTTGGTTGGTTTTGGTTTTTTTGAGACAGTTTTATTTGTGTAACAGAGCCCTGGCTGTCCTGGAACTCATTTTATAGATCAGGCTGTCCTCAGACACAGAGATCTACCTGCCTCTGCCTCGCGAGTGCTGGGGTTAAAGGTGTGTGCCACCACCACCTGGCTGTAAAATGCTTTTAAATTAAATAAGGTGTGAACAATTATTCCACAGGGTGATATGACAAAAAAATTTCTTTGTTTGTGTCATCTGGTTTTACAAAACAATTTAGATCTTTACTTACTAATGATCGAACAGTTTTCTGACTATCAAGTCTCTTTTGTTCTTCTGTGGTTGTCACATCTTTGCATAGAGCTACAGGTGAAGGCAAGCATTGAAGTAATATTAACTACAGTGTAGTTTCATTCTATAAGTCCTGTTACTCTAAGAGAACCCTGACTAATACATAGATAAAATGGAAGTATTATGTAAAACTGTATAGGAAATGTTACTGCATAGATCTGTGTTCATATTTTAGTAATATTTTCAGTCCCTGAGAATTCTATAATTATACTTCGGTTACATTTCTTCCAATTTTGTAGTTTGAAGGACCCTTTATGTTTAGTCGAGACTACTTGCTTTATAAGACCCTTATAATCATTCAAGATTTATGTGTATCTGTGGACTGACAGTAGACTGTATAAAGTTCAGTGATATCGAATGATTACAAAATTTCATCCACAAATCCTTCAAGTTAACATTAATAAGCAAACACAGTATCTTAGAATACTTTTGTGCTCAGATTCACAGTGTGTACTGTTCTTAGCCTCCAACAGAAGAGCTAGGACACCATGTGTGTATTCATAACCCATTACTCTTTATACACTGACTATGAACACAAATATATTGTCTTAATTTCCACTTCCTGTTGTTGTAATTAATACATTGGCAAAAGAAGTCTTGCATCTATTTTTAATAGAGTTTAGATTCGATTTCTAAGTTTTTCAAAATTTGTGATTTTTCTGAAATTGCACTACTGTGTTTTGTATTCTGCAATGCTTTCCTTGGTTCCCAATTACTGGTTACTGTCCTCACTGCATGGAAGTCAGACTGGCAGGGACTTGAAGCCACCAGCTTAGAGGGAGTCAATGCACGCATGCTTGGACTCAGCTTTATTTCTCCACTATAATTCAGGATCCCATTTCTAGGAAATTATGCCCCCTACAGTGGGCAAGTCCTCCCATCTCCTTAGAGTAATCACATTGATCCCCCACTGAAATAAGGGCAAACCTGACCTAGACGACTCTCATTGAGACTCTCCCCAGGTGGATTTTGGTGGTGTCAAGTTGACAAAACTAGCCATCACATATAATTTCAAACTTTTCTAGCTTACCTTACTGTTTGCTTCTGTGAAAGTTCAATCAGTTCTGACTAGCTTGCATTGATTGCCCATCATTCTAGAAAAATAGGCACCTCTATTTTGAAGTCTTTTACAATTTCCTGTTTTCCTACTGTGTATTAAAACTTCAACTGTAAAAAAAGTTGAATGTGTAGATTTTGAGATGATAAATTGGAAGGAGAAATTTTTAAATCATATTTTAAAAACAGTCATAACTTATCTTACTCATTAATGATTTACTAATATTCCATTAAATGCTAGGGATTGATATGCATAGACTTTCAGCAAAGGCATGAAGGCAGGGCTTCTAATAGGTGAACCTGGACTTAGTCAAAACTTTGAGGTTAGGTACATAGAAGTGTGGAAATTGTTAAGATAAGAAATTCAGGAGAAAGATATTGGTCATGCTAAAACATATGAATTCTTGGGGAACAAGAACCACCTATTTGGGAATATGAGAGAAAACACAAGACACAAAAATGCAAAGTCAGTGTCCGGACAGATGTTCCTTGTTATCTGTTAAAAATGATAAATCACATTTAAATGATTAGTGATTAATATTTTAAAGTGTCCCATGGTCATAACAGTACTATGACAATGTCATAGATCAATACGACATTGTAGAGGAAGGACTGTCATCAGGGTATACATACACACCACCAGATGATTTCATTTAAGACAAAAATTTATAATAAGATTGGGCTTGAACTAAGAATCATTTTAGGACTCAAAACTATTGCTATTTAGTTAGTATATAACTAATTATTTCTGAATCAATGGATGTATTAATTGGAAAACCTGGAAGATATCACTCTGATTATTATAACTAAATGATATGTTAGATGTCACTGACTATGATTCGCTTGTGCTCTAGAATGCTTTACATCACTAAGACCCATGGAGGAGTTCTGTTTCAAAGAGCCCTTTTCAAGTATGAAAAGCTCTGTAAGAACAAAGGGGCAGGCCAGGGAGAGAGTGGGCATACATAAACATGGATATTGTGTGTTCAGGATCTTACTTGAAATTCTATCAAAACTCTTGCCCAGCCCAACTGACACACTCTCTACAGGAGGGCTCCATGCACACTGAATTGACAACCTTTTGCTGCAATAACAAGGAACAAGTGTCCAAACACATGATCATTTTGCATTCAAAACCATACATTCCTAAACTGGTTTTTGATTACTCCATGCACCCTATTATTTCCCCATCACTCAGTTTCCTGTTTTCCCTGCCCGTGATTATTATCCCTTAGAATCCTCAAATATTATATCACCTATAGTTGATCTAATAAATCAGCTGTTATAGTTTTAACATTGGATTATATCCTAAGCTTGTCAAAATTCATTGTCTCTTATTCTTTACCATATATAAACAATGTAGGAGTTTTGTCTACTGGCATGTGTTGTCCCAGCTCATTTCAATAGATACTCCATCTGAGGTCTATATTAAAATGTAGTTCATACCTCCCACTGTGTATCTTGTCTGATTTTCTCCTCTTTGATCTCCAACTCCAGTTAAATGCTCCACATTTTCCTTCTTCTGTGTACAATTAGTGGCAAGTTGCTAAAGTTAAGTTAAAATTTTAGTTACATATAATTTCCAATCATTCCTAAGGGGCCAAGTGGTTCTTCTTTTATTTTTTTTTTAAAAGATTTCCTTATTCATTTTAATTTCATTCCAATGTTCCAATGCTTACTCCTCGGACTTCTTTGTGATACTAGCCCCTTTTAGCTTTATGCAAATAGAGGTATAGATCATTTTCAGAAAAAAATATTTTCGACGAAGGAAAAACAAAGTTTTTTTCTGAATTCTTGTTAATTCTAATAATATCTTAATAATCATAGTGAGATAAAAATATTTATTTAACTAACTACTAAATAGTGAGCAATTGTTCAATTGGTCAATATGGCCTGTGATTTTATCTGCCAATGCTACCTTGAAAAAATCACAGTAACAAGTGAGACCTTAATTTAGTATCTACATACCAGTGACTTAGAAGTGATTAGCTTTCACTAATTGCATGGCTTCTTTGTTCTTCTGTTGATGTTAATTCTTTGTCAAGTTCTGCTGATAATATAAAAATATATAAAATATAATAAAATGGAAGGTCAAATGAAATTCTACAAATATCAATAAATAAATTTTAAATTGTTTAAAATTAAAAGCTTCCCATCTAATGCGCTCATTTACCTTAACTGTCCAGTTAAAAATAAAATTCTTTAAAAGATAGTTGTAGTTATGATAGCTTTGCATGTATACTAAAATACATGGGAGGGTAGCCATTGTGGGAACAAAATGTGCTTGAAATAGGTGGAGACTAAAATTACTCTAAAATACATGAGTTTGTGAGGAATAGGAAATGCTTGTTTGGGAATGTGTGAGAAGGGAAGATAGATCAAAAATCAAAGTCACAGAATTGACCAAATTTAGTTTGTATTTTTACATGCCCCATGGTCATGCCTGCATTAGGGGTAGAGCAGCACAGTGGGAGTTAAGATAAAATTTGAGTTACATACAATCTCTTGTAACTCATAAGAAATCAAGCATTTCATGTTTTATTTGTCTTGGATTTCTTTATTCATTTCAATTGTGTTTCCATGTTTAAGAAGAAGGAATGTTGGCAGCATGTGACACGCGCAAGAAAAACTCAAAATAAGGGGCCACAGGCTTGAGCCCAAGAAATGGTTCGGAAATATTCATAATGTTTTATTGTCAATACTCTATTATGTATGATGGTGCTATTAAGTAAATATAAGTCCAATGAAAGGATGAAAGAATACTCGATTCTTGAGGAAGTATATGAAATGTGGAAGCTGAACTTCAATAATTTGTTAAATGTCACGTGAGAACTTGATGTCTGTTTTACAGTGTTCTGCAATGATGTGGCATGTGTAGTTGTCTAGTTCCAGGTGTCTTCCTTTTCAGGTACAATGGACACCTGAAAAGTTACCAGGCAAGTTGAGGATATAACACTCCTCTGTAAAACACACTCACTGTAGCAGATAGATCCTGCTTATAATGGTCAAAGGAAAGTAGGTAGAGGTAGTTGAAGATACAGAATAAGAAGCCGAGTGACCATGTCCTGGGCTGGCCCTTGGTTTGTGGCTTATGCATCATCCACAACAAATAATTTGTAATCCTTGGTTAAAGTTATTATTTAATAGGAAATATTCCCATATATAAGATTATGCTACATTATAGCATGTGACCTTGTCATACATATATCGAGTCATATGATCTGTAGCAATGGACCTTAAGTGTGAATTAGAACAGATATTGAATGCCATGACAAAGTAAATAGAAGAAAGATTGAGTGCCTACTTTCAATTGGCTATGAAACCCAGGAGGAAATAAAATGTGACTTTACTACACATACGCACTGCACAATAGTTCCATTCTTCAGGATAGGCCTAAATTCCAAAGGCTGAGTGAATTTGATTAAAACCTCCTAAGTATCAGAAAACATAGGCATTCTCAATGGTAACCACTTCTCCAATAACTAGCTCTAAACTTAGAAAAAATAACACACTTAATCACCAAGCAATGAGACTTCCTCAACTGGCACAGGATTTAGGATTGGGAGTCATACACATCAAACTATCTGCATAAGTTTACATTTAAAAGCCTTTTCCTCCACCTCAGACTTTTCTATGCCATTTATTCAAATGCCAGTGTCAACAAGGAAGTGTAAATGATTCTTCAGATTTTGGAGAGCAAAGACAGAGTGATGAGAATGCGATAAATAGTTAACATATTTTAAATTACTTCTCACCACAATAAATAATACAGCAAATCACCTGATTCCCATGACCTTTCCTGCCTCTTTGCCACTGCTCTCTTTAGAAATGAACTTTTCCTTTTAACGGAAGACAGTGTAGATACCAAAGGAAATGTCGATGAGTGATGAGTATCTTTTACATAGAACATGCTGTCAATTATATATGGAATGATATAATATTTATTACCTTGATTTGAGGAGGACTTTCCTTTGAAAACTCTGAAAATACTAAAAGGTATATAATCAGTTATGCAAAAAACGTGCAAAGAAAACCATTGATCATACGAAACTCACAAAGATCTGAACCCTAGTAGTTAACTCAAGGCATTGAAATGGATTAGATTTTGGTCTTTGGGGATAGTTGCTTGTCTCTGTTCCAAGTTCTAGGTGAGAAAACCAAACTGATAGAAGTTAAAATAAAGTCTTGACTAACTTAAAAATATGACTTTCAAAGTTAGATGATGACTCTAACGAGCATAGCTTAGAAAAAGACAAATACACTGATTTGAACATGCGGAGAAGAGGAATGGGCTCTAATCACAGGACAAAGCAGGACACAGAGCGTGTATCGCACCTGTACAAGTGATGGAAACAGGCTAAGACTGTGTTTTTATTAGTATATATCAAAGCATTTATTCTCTCATACTATAATACATTTTCCATGTCATTGCTTGTAATTCAGGAAGAATAAAGAGATGATGAGAATTGTATTTAAGAAATGTAGAATGTCATTGTATCCATGAAAGTTTTCATGAACTTGGAGTGCCTGGTTATATATCTTTACTTTTATTTTAATGTAAAGTACACACAGAATGCTGCTATAGTTACGTTTTCCCCCTAGACTAGGGACCTTAAGGTTTCTAGATCAACTCATCCAGTAAGTACATTAACCAAGCACAGAAATTATCAGGTCTTTGATTTCGTCATTGAAACAAATTATCAGAATTGAGTGGATGTTTGTACTCTTTTAAACAGATCAAATTCATGGAATATGAAGTACAACCCACACTGTATGATTCAGGAAATTAATAGCTTAATGTATTTTTTTTATCATTACATGTATACTTAATAATTTGTATATATATAATTTTATTCCACATTGGTCTTTGGTCCATTTTGTTTACATCTGTTTCATTAGTATGAAACCAGCCACAGATTTCTATTTAGTGATGACTTCATATGCATAACAAGGGTCCTTGTGACAGAATGAAGACTTTAGTATCTGAGCATTATGAAGAGAGTTGAAATGATGAACTCGCTAAAATATTAGCACTTAATTCTGCTTCCATCAAACAATCCTTCTATAGATACTGAGTTTCTGGATTCGACTGATTAAATAATGAGTCTACCTGAAGGAAGTACTCTTGAATTTCCTCAACACAAACTCTGATTTTATCAAAATCAAATGTTTTTATTCCTCAGATGGAAATATTTCACTTAAAAGTCAATAATTGCTAGAATTAAAGACTTCATTCTGCTAATTTTTGTTGTATATGTCACAGTCTTCTTTTATACTTAGCAGTAGTATCATTGTATCACAAAATAAGCAATATGGACCTATTTTCTTACATAGAGAATTATATACTGACTGTAGAAGAAACTAAAACTGCTTTTCATCTCTTTGCAAATTGCCTGTTAGTTAGAATCAGAAGCAAGCCCTTCTTTTGTTTTGATTGGGTATCTACTTATGTTGGATCACTATAATATATTTAATAACTGCTTCTCAGAGTAGGTGTGGTAGATTAGATACCTCTTACAACCAAGGATAACCTCTAATCACTAAGCTGCTGAGTCATGATGTTAAGTCTGTCACGGTACACCAAAGATTATTTGCCAAATTGAAAAAAAATCTGTTGTCTATATTCTATGTCCTGAATCTGTAATTTCACTTTATTTCTCTACAATCCAGTCTTTTACTCCTGTTGTCATGTTTGCAAAAACTACAGAAGAAATGACACATTTCACAGTGACAATTTGAACCGGCTATGGCTTCCTTTGGCATGGCACAGGTGGACCTGGGGTTTTCTTCTCTCTATTTCTGTCCTTCTGAATTATTTATTATCCCAAGAGCAACCTTTTATATGATGTTGATTTCTTTTCACATACGACTTACAACTATGTCTCTATTTGCATTAGGTAAACCATATGTGTTCTTGATGGACCACTATGATATATAATTCCATCACCATCATAAGGAAGATAACTCCATCACCATCATAAGGAAGAAAGAAACAAAGGAGTTCTCTTTTGTGCTTTCAACACCCAGTTACATCTTAGAATAATATTTTCTTCCTCAACCACTTTCATTGCGCCATCATTAATTTAAAAAGATTTTTGTTGTTGTCAAACACTCCTTCTGCACACTAGCTACTATGTTCATGGTGGGACAGAATACATGACAAGATACAATTTGACAGAAGAAGGATTTAGTCAGAATTTTGGCTTTAGGCTTTCTTCCCCCTGGCAGAGAAGGTATGTAGGCAGCAGGACAGAAAACCACATGGAACCCACAGTCAGCAAGCAGAATGTAGAAGCAAGTGTAGCCGGGCAAGAAAACATCACAACCTGTCTTCAGTGACCCACTTTCTCTAACAGTCTCACCTACAGGAGGGTGACAGCAAATCCAGATAAGAACACCAGATGGGGACCATTTTTGGAAATTATAGACCCAAGGGAAGCATTTCTAACTACATTTCATCCCTTCCCTGGTTTCTGCTAATGTACCCCCAAGCTCCCTCTTCTCTCCCTCTTCTCTCATCTCCCTGTCTTCTCTGCATCCATTGTCTACCCACCCTCTGGTAGTACCATTTCTTATAACTTATTAAAAATCCTTCGACATTACTGGCACAATCAATTACAGGGTTTGCTAAGCCAGGAACAGATATCAATCTTATCACCACTTAGCTTCTCTTTTGACTTACTATATAATTAATAAGTAAAAATATGTCTATTACAAAATACTGGTTGTCATGATTTAAATACATATCCCATCAAACAGGCTGCTAATAAGATATAATTCATACGTTTCATTTCACCATTTCTGGTATTTTCTCTTCTTGGATCTGCAGGCTCTGGCAAATGACCCACCTCTTGCTCCTGAGGAGGATGCTCAGACATAGACTGAGAAGGCTAACAAGAAAAATGAGTTACACAAAATGTCATCTTACCTTCCTAGAAACTACAGCTTCTCATTTTAAAAGCAAAGACTAGAAATTATGGAAAGATTTAATTCTACTGCATGTCACTTGTATGAAAATGTTAATATAAATTTCTATCAGTTCCAGTTTTGGACTTCTTTTGGACAATACAAAACAAGAACATAAAAAGCTATGAAAACCAGTTTTATAGAAAGAGTAGCAGTAGATATCAAATATATGGTAGTGTGAAATGTATATGGTACAATAAAACTGAACTCACACATGTAGACACACAATTCCTTCCAACTACGAACGTATTCCAAAGAACATTTGTATTTTTTCAAATTAAAATAAGTAGAGCACACAATTATAGTCTCATCTTTAACAACATAACTAACAAATGAGTATAAGTAGTGAGGGAAACATGCTATCGTAAAAGATAAGGATCCATAGAAATCTAAAGATATTTCCATGACAACAAACAAAAATATCTGGATCTCATTTTTTATCCTGAAAAAAAAAAAACCCTCATTATAAATATTTTAGTGTTAGTATATAATATTGCAAATATACTCCCATGATGAATTTTTAACAGATATCTATCTCTGCTTTATAGAAGGAGAATCTTGTACTAATGAGATCAGCTAGAACAGAGGCTTCAACAAGGCCTTGTTCGACAACGTACTTTTAAATCAATACTTAACATCTCTTCTGGGTAACAATACAAACACCATGCAAAATCAACAAGCCCTTTGTACTTAGAGCACCTAGGTGAATAAAGCATCTGTAGGTGCTTCTTTAGTTATGAAATGTCATTTAGTAATGATAAATAATGGATGCTGTGAAAGAAAATACATAGAAGTTGTCAACAAAAAATATATTCATGGAAAATAAAAATCTTCATTGAATTTCCTGAAAAATGAAAACACACCTACAAAGTTTACAGATGGAAACAAATTCCTATCAGCACAATAGCTGTAATAAAGTATTATGGACTTGGAATAATTTCTATTAATGATGTTATGTTTAAGAAAAGCGGGCATTTACCAGTGAAAGAGTAAATTGTCCCACTGCCAACATGGTCACCATTGTAGATTGCTTATTTAAGCTAAAGAATTTAGTAAATAAAAATCTTAATATCTGATGATAATGATTTTAACAATGATAAAATAGGTTGGGTTAAATTAAGAAATTTTATTTTGGACCACATTTTGATTATTTTCTGCAAATCCTAGAAAGGATATGTAACATAAACACTACCAAGTGAGAACTGCTAGGAATGAATGGCAAGCCTACTAAGAAAAGAAGCACAAGCATAGTTTAGTGTCTAAAGTACACCAGGCACCCATTTGCACATTTTCTTGTCTGTCCTTTCTGAGTGTGAAGACGACTGAGGATATTCATCCCATCTCTGCTTCTTGGTCATTCACCAGTTAGAAGAGATACCCGAGGAGCAGATGTGACCCACTACACTCTGCCAAGTGGACCTTTCTCCAATTTATTGGCATAGTCAACATTACCCCATTTGTTAGAGTGTATCTTAAATATAGCATACAACAATTGACTCTAACTACAAGATTCCACTCCAAATCCAACCAACTATAATTACTGACTGGCTTGATGTTAAAAGATCTTGTACTTTATTTGTGTGAGGCATATATTTAAACTGTAAGTGTTTATACCTTACTAACTCTATAGTCTTCTACCTCTGCCATGAGTGCTAATCTGAGTTATCACCTATATAATGTCTATCATGCAGTAGATAATAATAATATTTGTTCAAAGTCAAAACAAGTGAAACATAGCATAGAGAATCTCAAGCCTGTTTAGAATGTTAAAATGGATACTAAAAGTTTTCTGAAAATGAAATCTGCTTGGATATGAGAATCAAGATGAATCATCTATACTAAGACCATTAGCAGGTTTTCTAATGGCAGGGCTTAGTAACTTTATAAAACTTGTCAGTGTACAGTCTTTAGGTGAAGATAAATCAGCAAGGCACACTTATGTGTGAGCACAAACATGTCTGCAGGCTGAAAATGCATATACTCTTACTGGGCATTGCAGTTAAGATGTGTGGCCCTGCATTCTATATGACCACATGGAGTAGTCTGAAAAATCTCTATGAGATAAGTACTTTAAATTAAACAAATTGTGGAATAACCAGGAACATAATTTATTTACATACTATAATTAGCTAAATGAAAGAAAGCAGTGTTAAACATTTACATGCCAGTGACTCCACACTTTCAATGCTCTCATGCCTTCTGAGCATTTCTATGGGTGTCACTTCATTGCCGGGTAATAATAATGATGGAGAGGTATATTTAAATGCAATAACATAACAAAATGACACATCGGATAAACACATTTGAAAATAAATATTGTCCAGACTTAGGTAAAATAAAAATTAAACTTTTATCCCCTCCAGGAACTGTTTTAGTTACAGTTGATCTTTGTTGAAGATGTAATTCTTTGAGAAACATATATAATTATAGACCATTTATCTATACATATGTATGTACAAATAATTTGTACAAACTGTAACTTTCTCTGGGTACCAGGAATATAATGATTTCAAAGATTCATCCAGAAATGTATTAAATCATTTTAAATGTACAGATGCTAAGAAAAAGTGTTCAACTTTAGTGTAAACTGTTCTCATTGTCCAAAAAAGAAATCACTTGTAGCTGACTAAATGGCTCAACAAGTAAAGACCCTTGCTACCCAGCCTAATCACCTGACTTCAACCCCAGGGATGGAGAGTACTGACTTCCACAGGTTGGCATCTGACCTCCACACAAGAACCATAGCATACCCATATGCACACATAAGTGGCACACATAAGAGGAAGAAGAGGAAGAAAGGTTTAAGCAACAATCCTTTAGTCATCAGAAATGACTGTTTTCTCCATGTCTGAGCATGGATACACTCGAGAAGGTTTTGTTCACTTTGTCGACATCATCCTCGCTCTCTTTTCAGAGTTACCCTGCCATATGATGTCTTTACTGAGGAGCAGGGACACAGGGGGTGCTTTGGACTCACCGACCAGCCAGCTTGGCTTAAACAGATATCTCCATGTTCTGGTAAAAGAAGCTGTCCCCAAACAAGGTGGAACAAGACCTGAAGTTGACAATGGCCTCTTCACAACTGTTCATGTGTACACAGAAAATACATGCAAATATGCACAGATAGAACTATGCTGACACAGAAAAGATAGTTTACTGGCTGGTTTTGTGTGTCAACTTGGCACCAGCTAGAGTTATCACAGAGAAGGGAGCCTTCCTTGAGGAAATGCCTCCATGAGTGATCAAGGGGGAGGGCCCAGCCCATTGTGGGTGGTGCCATCCCTAGGCTGGTAATCCTGGGTTCTATAAGAGAGCAAGCTGAGAAAGCCAGGGAAAGCAAGCCAGTAAGTAACATCCCTCCATGGCTTCTGAATCAGCTCCTGTTTACTGCTTCATGACCTGCTTGAGTTCCAGTCCTGACTTCCTTTGGTGATGAACAGCAATGTGGAAGTGTAAGCTGAATAAACCCTTTCTTCCCCAACTTGCTTTGTGGTCATGGTGTTTCATTGCAGCAATAAAAACCCTGACTAAGACAGACAGCATGAATAAAAATAAAATAAAATATGTTATCATTTAGTCATCAGATCTATGTCAGTAAGTGCAGTTCCACCCATTACAGCAATTCTGACTTCAGAAATGGATACTGTAATGTCTTGTTTGGAAAAATGAAATTGGTTTCATGTATTGTGTCAGTCTTTTAAGAATATTTTTAAATGAAGCAATGACATAGTCAAATGGTACTCATTGTTAAAATGCCTGTTGCTTTTGTATTACTACTTGAATAATTAGGTTTTTATGACTAACGATTTTGGAGTCAAAAAAAACCTGGTAAGGAATTCATAATTCTAGCACTTCCTTCTGCTTCTCAAAACCTATACAGCAGCTATGAGTGAGGCATCAGAGTTTTTGCTTTGTCAGTGTTTGTGTGTGTGTGCGCGCACAAAGTCAATGCCCTGTGGTATTCTTCAGGAAATACACTTCTTGTTTTTTGAAATGGGGATTCTGATTGGTCTGGATCTGGCAGATTCGGTAAGACTGGCTGGGCAGTGACTTTTGGTATCTTCTTGTTTCTACCTCCCAGGATCTGGGATTACAAGGAGCTCACACCATGCCCCATTCTTTATACATATATTGTGATTAAGTTTGGATCAATGCAATCAGAATAACCGAATATATCATATCATGGAGAATTCATAGGTTGATCTTAATAGGAAATTAAATACTCTATTGTTTCTCACTTTGGAACATATGTCCTTCCTTTCATTGTGATGTATCACACCATCACCCAATAATACTTTACAGAGATCATAGATGATTGCCTCAGAAACTATTTATTTGGTGACAGGTCTCTTGATTAATCAGTGACAAATACAGAATTCTAGAGGTGCTGATTTCCAAAGTCAATTTTGTCATGGTGATTCAACAAATTTGAGAATCCATGCTCCATATGCATAATTCAATTAATCTCAATTTACATTTTAAAAATCTTTTTGAATGTCCCTCATGTAATCTCATGTCTATGACACTAAAGCTGAAGAAGATATCATCCATTTCCAAATAAATATTTGATCTGGCCTTGGTGGCTCAGACCCCCTCACAACTCACTCTGTGGTTTTTTTCTCAGTATAAGGCATTAATTTCTTATCCTGTAGAAATAACTGCCTATGTTTTTCTTTGTCTTAGGAGTATCAAACACGGGTCTATGTGATGGAGAACTACAGTGCATAATTCTGTTTCACGAAGGAAGAGGAATGGAAATGTGTTATTCTGTTGCCTCTACACAGCAAGCTAACAGACAAGTCTTTTTAATTTTTTTTAGTAATTCTATATCCTATCATGTATTTCTTAAAGACTCTCAGTGTTTTGAAAACACCTCCTCAGTTTGCTACTTCCTATACTAAATACATTTCCTGACATTCATCACCATGTATCCTTTCTATTTCCTTGTGTTCTACTCCTAAGAGACTATGAAATGTAATGACCTATTTAGCAATCCAGCTGCGTTGTGTCACACTCAAGAGAGTGCATTATACACATTCTTATTACCATTTTCTTACTCTATGAGACATAGGCAAATATATTTGTCCCAGCATTTATTAACCTTCCTGGTTTGTATAAACATTTCATTAAAGGTTACTCATAAAAATATGAAATTTACCTTTCAATTCTTCTCTTGCCATATTTTCTCCTGTCTGATCTCTGCTTCTAGTCAAAGGACTCACATCTACCCTTTGTGGCAGAGAATCTAAGAAAGTCTGTTTTAAAATTAATAGTATTAAAACGGAGTGGCAGAGTATAGCCTTCTCCCTTCCTAGAAGATCTGAATACCTCATTTCCAAAGCTCTGGAGATGGGGAGAGTATGTGGTGGAATCCTGTCATTTGAGCAGGGTGCATATCTAAACCAAGTAACTTTCGTCCTCACACGGTCGTTGACCGTGAAACCCAACATGGAAACCCAGCAAAAAACATGGTGGTAAAAACAAAAGTGGTTTTAAATATATGTCAGTAAGGAATGATTTCATTATTTGTTAGTAATTGTGGAAATGAATGACTATTATGTTGCATATGTCCACATAAGGAACCATCCCTTATGAAAATCAATGCCAAAATTAATTTACATTATTTTCAAACTGAAGTCACCACCACAAATGTGTCAAACTCCCATTTATAACGAAATGACTCGCACATAAATATAGTTAGGAGCATTATACAACCAAAAATAAAGACTCAGAAAACTCTACTACTATCGTCATAAAAAGTAACAAAATGAAAGTGTTTCTCCTTCGGTATCCTGCTGGTACCATAGAGTGGTCATCTTAGGTCATCGTAGAATACAATAAAATAGTAACAGAAGTTAAAATGTGTACGGTCATAGGAAATCTCATGTCAAACCTCTAAATTAAATCACATTCCCTTTTCATTGATGGAGGATTTGGTGCTAACACTGTCGTATAAAATGGATACTATGGCATGGCCTTGTTTCACAGCATCCTCTTTTTAAAATCAAATTTCAACACCTGTCTGATGCGTTGAACAAATATTTATGATATATTATGTAAAAGTGCCTGAGGCCCTATATCTTTACGGGCTTCCTGTGTTTAGTATTTAGAGGTTGTGCTTTCTTGTATTTCCTCAGTAAATGTCACTTGGTTATGCCAACGATGAATAAATGAGATTGTGAGCAGGAAGATACTTTGGAATACCAAATCCAACAGTCACCTTCCAGAAGAATAAGTGGGTGTTTGTAAGCACAGCAAACTGAAGCTCACTCTTATTATACAATGGATAGATGGGTGGGTACAGAACAGAATTAACCAGTTAATAATTTCAATGAGATGGTACTTTGAAAGTAAAAGAGGATATCAGGCAAGAAGTGATTTAATTATTATGAGACTATATTTGGATCTTAACTCTTTAGTATGTTATGAAGTTTATATATATGTAGATTTAGGCAATTTTCAGAAATAGATTTTGCAACAAAATAAAGGTGATGTTTACTTTTAAGTACAAGAAGATTTTCTAATTATACTGAGCTAAAATATTTGTACAACTACTAAATCAAATTGTGATCAAGTATTTTATAGAATAATCTAACATGTTATTTTATTTTCCAAGGCCATTTCAATAAACCAGTGTTAAATAAGAATCTTCACTTTACATATTTGTATACCCAAGGTTTTATTGCTGAAAACAACACCTATACAAGCCACTGAACATGAAGGTGTCTGGCTGGTGCCTATATAAAATCTTTACTCATAAATTCTAGCATGTCTGGTACAGAAAGGTATTCTGCAAGCTACCAGAGGAGAAATGCAAATGCCAACCCAGCCACAAACCATTTGATCAACAATAGAGTCCCGCGTGAAAGATACACCAGTGTAATGGTGGCGCGAATCTCATGGGAATAAACAACCAATATCTGATTTGACTTAAAGCTCACTCCAGGAGACAGAACCCAGACCCAGCACTGCTTCAATGTCGAAGAACCAAGAATTAGATAGCCCAGGAATCTAGAGTAAAACCAAACACTATGGTGCTGACTTTTTTTTAAAGTAGAAATAAACTGATTCCTAATGACATTCTGCTATATTCATAGATCAGTGCTTGGCCCAGCCATCATTAGAGAAGCTTCCTCCTGCAGCAGATGAGAACAAATACAGAGACCCATAGTCAGACAAAATGTAGAGATTTAAAGACCTTGGAACACTCAGCCCTAAATGGGATGTCTCCATCAAATCCTCTTGGAGCTCAGGGAATTTGGCAGGAACAGTGTAACAGCCAGAAGGAACGGAGGACACTAAAAAACGAAGTCAACATATGATCAACACGTGTATGAATCCCGGAGACTGAGGCAACATGCGCAGGGCCTGCATAGGTCTGCTCAGGTTGTTTACATACGTATAATGACTTTCAGGTTAGTGTTTAATGACTATGTGAGCCTCTGTTTCCTGAGCCTTATCTTGGACTCTTTTCCTTCTGATTGCTTGTTTTATGTAATTTCAGTGTGTTAGTTGTTGTTTTACGTTATTTCATTTTATTATTATCCGTTAGAAGCCCGTTTGTTTCCTAGTGAGAGACAGAAAGGGGGTGAGGCACGGTGGGGAGGAACTGGGAGGGGAAGAGGGAGGGAAGCTGAGATTTATTACGTGAGGAAAAAATCCATCTTTACAAGAGGAAAAATAAATAACTGTTTGCATACCCATGAGTGGTAGCTTACACTGCTTTCAATTTGGCTTTGCTCTTCTCTTGACGTTGTTTCTTTGACTTCTGCTGGTAAAGGCAAACATTTAATTAAAATGAGCTACAAGGTAGGTAAAATGAAGCCTCCATAAAAATAGACACATTTACACTAATTTAAAATTAAAAATTAAACTTTTATCTTCTCAGTCATTGGACTAATTACCCTTAATTTTTGTGTGAAGAAGTAATCTATATAAAGTAGTTATAATTTTTCAAAATGTGATAAATATAAATAGACATATATCACTCAGATAAACCCAAGTTTGTTCAATGCTGAAAGAATAACTGCAGTTCTTAAAAAATCTGAATCTAAAAGATTCATCTACAAATCCATCAACTCAGCATCAATAAACAAACCTTAATGTGCTATACCACCAATGTATTCATAGTTACATACAATGCTCACCACTCTCTTTTTTATTTTCATTTTATAATAAAATTTAATTGTTAGAAAATTTTAGAGAAATGTTCCATATAACAGAACAAATCATTACAGTGCTTCTAATGAACAGCATACCAACAAGTACCAAAGTATAAACTGTGCATAAAATTTTATCTAGTAAACTTAATTCTAGGGATTTCTGTTGACACAAATACGTATGTACTGTGGGATATCTATCACAGTATTATATATAATGGTGAATTATGAGAAACATGTCAAAATCAAATACAGAATTAATAAATTATGAAATTATTTATACACATTTCTATAATAATTAAAATGCTATTTTCTAGGCTAAAACTTTAGAAGCCAATAGATTATCATTATCTTAGACTTTCACATTATAAACATGATTAAAATAAATTAAATCACTTTGTAAAAACATTATAAAGTTGGAAATTATTTCTGACAGAACAACTCTTACAGTTTTATAGGCCATTCTTTTTTTCCTTTGAAATGACAAAGGAAAGTTGACTTCAGTCAAAATAGCACACTACTTAATCTCATAAATCACAAATTTAATGTTACTTGTTTTCAGTAGACTTTGAAAGCCATACTACTGTCACATTCAACTAGAAATAAGTTGACAACTCCTAACTAAATTCAGAGAAAATAAATACTAGTTTTCTAAAATATACAGGATTCACCTCCCTAATGTGAATATAAAATTCAAATACCTCCAATTTCCTCCCTTGAAGATATGTTAACTTCACTCTGAGCAAGAGCAACATTCCTGTGCATTTCCCAAGGCCATTACACTGAGACTCACTAGATACCTATAACAGTTGCTGAAGTTACCCCTTAAATATTCTAGTTCTGTAGTGACTGTTTCTATAAAGAATGAAGTGTGGGTTTTTTTGTTTTTTTGTTTTTTTTTTCAGGACATTTAAGTTTTTTAATAGTTAAGCCGCAGATGTAGAAAATAAAAGAATTCAAAAATATTAGCAACAAATAAAATAGTTCCAGTGGACTTTGGTAAAATTCTATAAAATTATAATCATTTCAGTTACAATCACTGTTAAAGAATGCTTTAGAAAACAATCCCTTGAGTCTTATCTATCTTTCTGAATGTGTCTCCTCAGTATAACTTAAAATCTACGTCTCTACATTTAACCAAGCAAAGTAAAGCACAGGTTTACGAATGATTTCTTACCGTCTTTCCAACAATGAGAAAATATTGCTTTTTTTGAACACAGGTATTAGATCCATTTATAGTCTGATTTGTAAAGTATCTTTTCTTTCATTTTCTAAACATTTCTTTATTTTCACACACTTCCTTCTACAGTCTGGCCTTGGTTATTATTTATTTCCTGTGCTCAAAACTTACTGCTCATGACCTGTCTGCTCTGCATTTTATTATGTTTTGCTACTCCTCTGATATTAGGATGCCTGGAAATGTATTCAAATTTATTCAATACCTGCTTAAGAATAATCAATTTCCAATTTTGCAGAAATGAATGACGTATTTTCCTTATGATTGCTTTTGTTTGAAAGTTGTTTTGAAGACTGTCATACATATATGCAATATATTTTTGGTATATCTGCCACTGACTCCTCCAACTCCTACAGACACACCCTTCCCCAAGTTGTGCCCTTTACTTTCTTTTATAGCCCATGGAGTCAAGTTATTACTGCCCATATGCACATGAATACTGAGCCATCCACCAGAACATTCACAACCTACCAAGCACTACACACCTGAACAAAATTATTCGCCCTCTCACAGTAGCCATCAACTGACATTTAATGCCTCAGTTAGAGATGGGCCTCATACAACCACCCCAATCCATGCAGAGTTGTTAACTGGCTTGATGTCATGTGGATCTCCTACAAGCAACCACAGCTACTGTGACTCATGTGCAATGGCTCTTTTGTGTCCAGAAGACATGGCTTTAGAGCAGTCCTCTCTGACCTCTGGCCCTTGTGGTTTTTCTGTCCTCTCTTCAGTGATTTTCTTTGATCTTGGAAGGTTGATATTTTTGTTCCATTCATATTGTTCTTACCATAACTGACTTCTCTTCAAATTTATAGTACACAAAACAGTGAATTTCTTTGGCTTCTAGAATGTGTCAGGTCTCCTGGTTTAGAAGGAATATTCCCATTGACAGATTTCTTTTGACAGAATATGGAAGTGGATTCAACTATCTACTGCTAAGATATTTTCTCAGTCTCAATAATGGGCTTTAAATTAAGATAGTCCTTACCAGTCATTCCTCCAGTGGCCATATTATGTGTTCGTTGGTCTGGTAGCCTTTGTAAATAACCCAAAATCTTCTTTAATCCATATGTCTCAGAGATACTCTGTTAGGAGGGATATCAAAACTGATTTTCACTAAATCTCAGTCACTTATGGAGCACAAGTGAATTTCTTATTGAAAAAGAACGATACTGACAATAGAGAAAGGAATGTATTTGAAACTACATCATTTCATTAGAGAACCTCATATGGTTAACATATGTCAAGTTTCTCTCTTGTCATCCTATGGCCACTGACTATATAAACTAAACCATGAAAAACCATCACAGATAGAATAGTAGCTATCATAAATATGTCAACAGTGAAAAAGAATGACCACTAAACTCTACACACATTTCATAGATAAATAAGAGGATGATTGATTGATTGATTTACTTGAAACTCCAGATCTTATTCCCCTCCTGGTCCACCCTCTGACTATTCCACATCCAATACTTTCTCCCTGCACCACTATCTCCACGAGGATGTCCCCCCCAACCCCCAACCCACCAGACCTCTAAACTCCCTGGGGACTCCAGTCTCTTGAGGGTTAGGTACATCCTCTCTGACTAAACACAGACCCAGCAGTCCTCCACTGCATATGTGCTGGTCGGGGTGGGGGGTGCGTATCAGCTGGCATATGCTGCCTGGTCAGTGTTCTAGTATCTGAGAGATCTCAGGGGTTCAGGTTAATTGAGATTGCTGGTCCTCCCACAGGGCCACATTCCTCACAATCTCTTGTAAAGCATCACCAGTCGATAAAATAAAAGCTGATTTCCAATGAGCCAAGCCAGGAAAAAGGAGGTGAGACACTGCCAGGAAGAGAGAGGATTCTGAGAAACAGTGAGAGAATAAAAGAATGATGCTGGAAGAGGTGCTAAGGAGAGATGAAGAAAGGCAGACTGGGACTGAAGGAAAGGTAACTAACCATGCAAAAGACAGAATAGTTTGAACAGCTTAAATAAGTTACGAGCTGGTTGAGCCACAGCTTATGGCTTAGGCATTTAATAATAGTCTCAGAGTCATTATTGGTGAGAACTAAATGGCTAGAAAGAAAAAAGGCATTATTTTTTACAATATATTGAAAACAATTGATCTATTACTTGCTATAATAGAATAGTAATAAATAGGAATAATTTCAATAACCGATATCATACTGAAGGAAGAGGACGGTAGGCAGCTAGTAAGGCCTTAGGTTGTATTCTAAGTTACATATGCTGTGAAAATTATACTATCAGTTTCTTCTAGACAAACCGGGGCTGAAAAACCGAAGTATTAATTGTAAATATTTAAATAATAAGAAAATATCAAAAAAGGCCAACTCAAGGAGGGAAACTACAACCAGGAAAAAGAGAGAAAGTAATCTTTCAACAAACTCAAAAGAAGATAGGCACACAAACATATAAACAACATAAAAAATAACAGGAAGCAACAATCACTATTCTTTAATATCTCTTAACATCAATGGTCTCAATTCCCCAATAAAAAGACATAGACTGACAGACTGGATCCATAAACAGGACCCAGCAGGAAATGCACCTCCATATTAAAGACAAACATTACCTCAGAATAAAGGGCTAGAAAACAATTTTCCAGGCAAATGGCCCCAAGAAACAGGCTGGAGTAGCCATTCTAATATTGGATAAAATAGACTTTCAACCAAAAGGCATCAAAAAAGATAAGGAAGGACACTTCATACTCATCAAAGGAAAAATGTACCAAGAAGAACTCTCAATTCTGAACATATGTGCCTTGAATGCAAGAGCTCCCACATTCATAAAAGAAACTTTACTAAAGCTCAAAGCACACCTTACACCTCACACAATAATAGTAGGAGACTTCAACACCCCACTATCAACAACCAACAGATCTTGGAAGCATAAACTAAACACAGACACAGTGAAACTAACAAATGCTATGAACCAAATGGATTTAACAGATATCTATAGAACATTTCATCCTACATCAAAAGAATATACCTTCTTCTCAGCACCTCATAGTATCTTCTCCAAAATTGATCATATAATTGGTCACAAACATACCTCAACAGATATAAGAAGATTGAAATAATCCCATGCCTCCTATCAGATCACTGCAGATTAAGGCTGGTCTTCAATGGCAACAACAACAACAGAAAGCCCACATACACATGGAAGTTGAACAACAGTCTACTCAATGATAACTTGGTAAAGGAAGAAATAAAGAAAGAAATTAAAGACTTCCTAGAATTTAATGAAAATGGAAGTACAACATGCCCAAACCTATGGGACACAATGAAAGCAGTGTTAAGAGGAAAACTCATAGCTCTGAATGCCTCCAAAAAGAAACTGGAGAGAACATATACTAGCAGCTTAACAGCACACCTGAAAGTTCTAGAACAAAGAGAAGCTAGTACACCCAAGAGGAGTAGAAGGCAGGAAATAAACAAATTACAGGCTGAAATCAACCAAGTAGAAACTAAAAGATCTATACAAAGAATCAACAAAACCAGGAGCTGGTTCTTTGAGAAAATCAACAAGATAGATAAACCCTTAGCCAGACTAACCAGAGGGCACAGAGACAGTATGCAAATTAATAAAATTAGAAATGAAAAGGGAGCTATAACAACAGATTCTGAGGAAATTAAAAAAATCATCAGATCCTACCACAAAAGCCTATATGCAAAAAAAATGGAAAATCTGAAGGGACTGGACAAGTTTCTAGACAGATACCAATTACCAAAGTTAAATCAGGATCAGATAAACCATCTAAACAGTTCCATAACCCCCAAAGAAATAGAAGCTGTCATTAAAAGTCTCCCAACCAAAAAAAGGCCAGGACCAGATGGGTTCAGTACAGAATTCTATCAGACCTTCAAAGAAGACCTAATACTAATACTCTTTGATCTATTCCACAAAATAGAAACAGAAGGAACACTACCCAATTCATTCTATGAGGCCACAGTTACACTGATATCAAAACCCCACAAAGACCCAACAATAAAAGAAAACTTCAGACCAATCTCCCTTATGAATATCGATGCAAAAATACTCAATAAAATTCTTGCAAACCATATTCAAGAACACATGAAAATGGTCATTCAGCATGATCAAGTAAGCATCATCCCAAGGATGCAGGGATGGTTCAATACCCAGAAATCTATCAATGTAATCCACTACATAAACAAACTAAAAAAAAAAAAAACCAAAAACAAACAAACAAAAAACAAACAAAACAAAAAAAAACAAACAAAAAACCCCCACATTGTCATATTGTTAGATGCTGAAAAAGCATTTGACAAAGTTCAACATCCCTTCATGATAAGTCTTGCAAAGATCAGGAATTTAAGGAGCATACTTAAACATAGTAAAAGCAATATACAGCAAACCAGTGGCCAACATCAAACTAAATGGAGAGAAACTCAAAGCAATCCCACTAAAATCAGGGACTAGGCAAGGCTGCCCTCTCTCTCCCTATCTATTCAATACAGTACTTGAAGTTCTAGCTAAAGCAATTAGACAACAAAAGGAGGGGAAAGGGATACAAATTGGAAAGGAAGAAATCAAAATATCACTATTTGCAGATTATATGATGGTATACTTAAGTGACCTGAAAAACTCTACCAGAGATCTGCTACAGCTGATAAACAACTTCAGCAAAGTGGCTGGATACAAAATTAACTCAAGCAAATCAGTAGCCTTCCTTACTCGAAGGATAAACAGGCTGAGAAAGAAATTAGGGAAATGACACCCTTCACAATTGTCACAAACATAAAAAATATCTTGGTGTGACTCTAACCAAACAAGTGAAAGATCTGTATGACAAGAACTTCAAGTCTCTGAAGAAAGAAATCGAAGAAGACCTCAGAAGATGGAAAGATCTCCCATGCTCATGGATTGGCAGAATTAATATAGTTAAAATGGCCATCCTGCCGAAAGCAATCTACAGATTCAATGCAGTCCCCATCAAAATCCCAACTCAATTCTTCATAGACTTAGAAAGAGCAATTCTCAAATTCATATGGAATAACAAAAAACCCAGGATAGCAAAAACTATTCTCAACAATAAAAGGTCTTCTGGGGGAATCAGCCTCCTTGACCTCAAGCTGTACTACAGAGCAGTAGTGATAACAACTGCATGGTATAGGTACGGTGACAGGCAAGTAGATCAATGGAATAGAACTGAAGACCCAGAAATGAACTCACACACTTAGAGTCACTTGATCTTTGACAAAGGAGCTAAAACCATCCAGTGGAAAAAAGACAGCATCTTCAACAAATGGTGCTGGTACAACTGGTGGTCTACATGTAGAAGAATGTGAATTGATCCATTCCTATCTCCCTGTACAAAGCTCAAGTCCAAGTGGATCAAGGACCTCCACATAAAACCAGATACACTGAATCTAATAGAAGAGAAAATGGGGGAAAGTCTCGAACACATGGGCACAAGGGAAAAGTTCCTGAAGAGAACACCAATGGCTTGTGCTCTAAGATCAAGAATAGACAAATGGGACCTCATAAAATTACAAAGCTTCTGTAAGGCAAAGGACACTGTAAATAGGACAAAATGGCAACCTACAGATTGAGAAAAGATCTTTACCAATCCTACGTCCGATAGAGGGCTAATATCCAAGGTATACACAGAACTCAAGAAGCTAGACTCCAGAGATCCAAATAACCCTATCAAAAAAATGGGGAACAGAGCTAAACAGAATTCTCAACTGAGGAAACTCCAATGGCTGAGAAGCACCTAAAGAAATGCTCATCACCCTTAGTCATCAGGGAAATGCAAATCAAAACCACCCTGAGATTCCACCTCACACCAGTCAGAATGGCTAAGATCAAAATCTCAGGTGACAGCAGATGTTGGCCAGGATGTGGAGAAAGAGGAACACTCCTCCATTGCTGGTAGGAATGCAAGCTGATACAACTTCTCTGGAAATCAGTTTGGCAGACCCTCAGAAAAATGAACATAATACTACCTGAGGACCCAGCTATTCCACTCCTGGGCATATACCCAGAAGATGCTCCAACATGTAATAAAGACACATGTTCCACTATGTTCATAGCAGCCATATTTATAATAGCCAGAAACTGGAAACAACCCAGATGTCCCTCAACAAAGGAATGGATACAGAAAATGTGGTACATTTACACAGTGGAGTACTACTCAGCTATTAAAAACAATGACTTCATGAAATTTGCAGACAAATGGATGGAACTTGAAAATATCATTCTGAGCGATGTAATGCAGTCACAAAAGAATGAACAAGGTATGTACTCACTGTTAAGTGGTTATTAGCCCAAGAGTTCGAAATACCCAAGAGTCACTTTGCAGCAACTGTAGGGCTGAGTGTGAGGTCCCAGGTGGAGGACTTGGAGAAGGAACTGAAGGAGCTGAGGGAGTTTGCATCTCTAGGGTGGGAGCAACAGTGGCAACTGGCCTGACCCCTCAATACTCCTGGAGACTGAATACACATGGAGAGACCCATGGTGCTGGCCACATATGTGGCAGCAGGAGGGTCTTGTTAGCCATCAGGGGGAGGATTGGGCCTGAGGGTGTTAGATCCCCCAGTATAGGAGAATGCTAAGGAGGGAAGATGAGAGTGGATGGGTGGGTGGGTGGGAGGAATACCCCCATAGTGGCAGGGGGAGTGAGGAAGAAATGGGGAGGTTCCAAAGGGGAGATCTGGAAAGGGGGAAACAATTGAAATGTAAATAAAATATGAATTAATTAATTAATTAACTAAAAAAGAAATATCAGAATGAAAATTAGAATGTAATAAAGAGAATTTGTGTTAAACTGTGTTGTATAATATGAAAATATCAGTGTGAATAATACTGTATTCCAATTGAAGGAGAACTTCAAAAGTGTAAAGCAAACTTTAGTAAGAAGAGGCACATAGAGTATTGTGAAATATAACAGCTACTCATTTGCCTATTTTTTTAATCTGTACAAGAACAAAGGTGACTAAAATTTGTGTGTCTTTCTTTACATCTTAGTAATTCCAAAATCTAATGATGAATAGATGTGATCAATTGTACTCTATGACCTACATAGCATACTCCAAGTGATTAACTTCACTGATATGTTCTCATTATAAGGCTGATTTTTAATTTCATACTCAGAGAGATCTACTCTGGCTAGATAATGGCTATAAAGTCAATGTTAGTCTGTTTTCTACTGAAGCATGTATTCTGACTCACAAGTGTATTCTGTTCTCTTGTCTTATTCTCCTGTGACCTTGTCATATAACCTTATGTGTAATCTTATATGCTTGCCTATCTATCATATAAAATAGGAAAAAATGTATGCAATTGCAAAATCTATAAAGCACCCATCTGATTACCTCAAGTATCACTGAGAATATTCTCATAACATATGTTTACTCTCAAGACTCAATGGGAGAGACCTTAGATGAAATGCTCTGCCATGGGGAGGGAGAACTTATGGAGCCCACCTCCAGCAGGAAGACAGGGCACCAAAGAGAGAAAGGGTTGCCATCCCACAGTCAAAACTCTGACCCATAATTGTTCCTGTCTGAAAGAACAACAGGGATGGAAATGGAGAGGAGCCTGAGGAAAAGAAGGTCCAGTGACAGGCCTAAAGTGGGATCCTGCTCATGGGGAGGTCCCAAGGTCTGACACTATTATTAAGGCTATAGAGTGCTCACAAAAAGGGACCTAGCATGACTGTACTCCAGAAGACACAACAAGTACCTGAAAGAGTCAGATGCAGATATTTGCACCCAATCAATGGACAGAAGCTGCTGACCTCTGTGGTTGAATTAGTGAAAAACTGAAAGAAGCTGAGGAGGAGGGCGACCCTGTAGGAAGACCAGCAGTCTCAATTAATCTGGATCCCTGAGATCTCTTCAACACTGGACCACCAAACAGGCAGCATACACCAGCTGATATGAGGCCCCCAATACATACACAGCATAGGACTGCCGGGTCTGGGTTCAATCAGAGACTGGAGGCCTCAAAGAGTTTAGAGGTCAGGTAGGGTGGGGAGTGTGGGGTGGGGACATCCTCGTGAAGACAGGGGTTGGGGAGGAGGTATGGGGTGTGGAACAGTAGGAGGGAGGACAGTGGGGGTGAATAAAATCTAGAGTGTAAAAAAATTAATAAATAAATAATTTTTAAAAATTTTTTTGGAAATGTGAATTCTTCATAATGCTGGATACCAATATGAATTATATTAAGTTCATTATAATTTCCATTAAGAACAAACAATATTTTTGACATTTCCTATTTTGTTTCTATAAAATATAAATAATTTGGAAATATTTTTAAATACTAATAACAAAATGTCAATTCTTCAAATGAACATTCTCTTAATGAGTATTGTTATTTAACTTCTGAATCATACAGACTGAAGAAGTCATGAAAAGTTGAATCTTTAATCATTGAACTGATCGCATTCTATATGAATCCAACTTGTAAGTCACCATATTGTCTCATCTATACCATTAACATTCTTATTAGATAGGATTTTACCTTCATATTTTATCATAGTGGGGCAATTATACAAGTGGGAGCACAGGTGAGCATCAGGTATGTCGTAGCAAATTTTACATATCATGTTTAGCTCTAAGCTAATTCAGACTCCGAAAATATCCTAAAAATCATCACAATGTAAAATTTTAAAATCTAAATAGTAAGTCATGATCAATCATTCTATACAGTAATCCGAAATTACATTTCATCTACCTATGCTACATTGTTAAAGCATCGACACATATCAAATTATAGCATAAATATACAGGCCCACATACTAAAGCCTGGTACATTCACTGCCATCATCCTCTTCTCTTGACGTCACTTCAGCCGCTGGCTCTGTTGGTGAAGGCATGTGTTAACTACACTAAAATGAAACATTGGCTAAAACTATAGTCATCACAAACACCAAAGCTTCAAAGGGTTAGCAATAAAATTTGGATCTTATTGTCTTAATTAAACATTTTAAACTACCATTAATACTTGGTGTATAACTAGTTAAGTAATCACACATAATCTCAATACATCAAAGATATTTGATGTTAATAAATTCAAGGAATATAATTCCTAAGATTCACTTACAAAGTCATAAACTGAATATGTATGAACAAATTCTCTGATATAAAAATTTTAAATGTCATAGGAACATTCTGCTTCATGGTGCACTCTATGACTAACTACTAACAGAAACAACCCTGGAGCTGTACACACGCAAACAGTAAAAAGTGATTACCATTTGCATTTATATATGCAGCATATGCAATCACACATGCAGCAATTACAATGAAAGGGAAGTAGCCTATCAACTGGAGGATCAGAGGGGCAATGTGATGTCATTCCATTTCAATTTAAAACATAAACATTAAAGTGTCCAGAATTACCTTCATAAAAATTTCTATCCATTTTCCTTATACATGGAAAGATGTTTGGGATTTTCTGGAATATTTTTACTTTTGAGACCAGGATACTAAGGCAAATCTTCATTCGTCAAGACTATGTTTTCTAGGAACAATGAATGTGCACTGACTGTAATGTAAAATGTCCTCAGGCGCTTGAAAGCTTGATCCAGTGCTTCTGGCACTGGTTGGAGGAGGGGTGAATGTTTTAAGGGGTGGAGCCTTGCTGGATGTAGTAGATCCCTGGCATGGGGCAGGCCTTGGGACTTTGTAGCCCAATGCCACTTCATGTTCACCCTCCTGTTCCTCAGTACAGATAGAGTATACCCATCCAGCCTCCTGTTCCTGCCACCATGCCTTCTCTTCCTGCTGCCATGTTTTTATTATTTCCAAATATAGATGATACAGGCTTGAACTGAGACAAAAACCTGTCAGCACCCATTCACTGCACAATTAGTTCTTATTGCAGGGATAAAACTATAAGCCTGATTATTGCTTTTTCAGAAACTATGTAAAATGGTATGGTTAAGTCATTGACCATTAAGTCCACTTAAATTTACTCCAGATTAGACAAGTTGAATGTTCCTTACCAACTCATATGAGAAGGTTTGGCAACCACACAATGGAAATAATAGATCACAGAATTACAACACTGAAATTTGGCTATCAAGAGTTAAACAGAATATATAGGCAATCATTTCTGGTTTTCATGTCTTTGTTTTCACAATTCCCCCATGATTTTCTTCATCTCACTTCTCTTCTTTATATGATTCTATCATGAGGTCATGAGTCACATGGCGTCAGCGCCCACTTATATATGACTTACTACATTCATTTGTGTCTGCTCAGTGTAAATAAAATTAGCCTACATGGTAGAGTACTTTAAAGCTTAATGGCAAACAAGCAACAAGGACAGAACGAAGAAAGAATATTTGGCTCTAATTTCTGGCCAAGTTTAGGTGTTACAACCTCACTTTATAGTCTTCTCTCAACACTATACAATCTTTCCTTCTTTAAAAAACCCTATTATTTTGCATGTTCCGGTTTGTTCTCCAGAACTGGTTTCCTCTTGCATGCTCCAGCATGCTCTCCACCATTCGCTTCCTCTCACATACATTGCCCACTGCCCTTTTCCTCATTCTCTCCTCGTCGCTATGGTTTTATACCCTTCAATCCTTAAACACCTAAACCACTAGTCGATAACTCAGCTGAGTCAGTGGCATTCTCATTTGTAACCCTTGTAGAATATGGAGATGCAATTTTTAGACCGTTGACTCTCCTTCTTCATTACTCTATATTTAACAGTACATTTCTTTGGAGATTAGTACATGTTCATCCACATGATTAAAGTTCCTTTTCAAATGGCTTTTAAGAAAACATAGTTCTACCTTGCATTTGTCCTGTTGCTGTGTTTTGTCCTTGTAGATGTGCACTTCCAGTTAAATAACCATTCTCCTCCTTCCAGGGAAGGTACTGAAATACAGTCTGAAAAAATTAATATAAAAATGATATGAATAAAATGTGTGAGCTTATTTTAAAAGAAGAACGTAAGTGGATGTTTTGCAGACTGATGCAGCTTCAATCTCTCAGACAGCAGTTTACTCTGACAGCAGGATCCCACCCACATCTCTAATTTATTGCAGCTGCTAATGTTATCAATGGTCTTTATACAAACCTTTTTCTTCATGTGAATGGCTACCATGATTCCAAGTCTAGTTTAGCTGTTTTTCTGTCAGTGTGCCACATGACCTTATCTGGTACATTCAATGTTTAGCTGCCTCTCATACAGTCCATACTCAACACCAGAAACATTTAATTCCTAGACATTTAAAGCATCAGCAAGAACACTTCAAGGCCAGTGAGAATATATCTACAGCATATGTTGCACAAAATTGTCTACAACTGAGAAACTTGCATAGTGTTATGTTTTAAGACAAACTACTGTAATAGTCAATAAAGACAGTACATGACATCTTTGGCAACATTTTCTGTCTTATTCTGTTGAAAACAAAGTAAGTTAGAAAGCTGTTACTTCTACCCTAACACCAAAATGCCCCTTTCTGAAAGCAGTCATTCTCTGATGGGCTATTAATTTTCTCACTGCTATTGATTTTATGACCTCAATATTTTCTCCCTCGATGGAGGGAGTGAAGGGCGCTACAGATCACATGGAAGATTTCAACCTTTAAATCTGGAAATAAAATTTTGAACCACTGATGATCAACTCTTAACTATCACACACTTGGAGAAGAGTGAGACTAGGAAATGTGCAGGATAATGGATGTCTCTGGGAACTATAATAGTAAGTGAGGTGACCCAAAGGAGAAAAAAATAAAGACTACATGTGCTCCCTACAAGCTGATTCTGGCCTATAATGTGTACATGTAGATACGTACAAAAGTGTATATGTGGACAATATCTAAATAGTTAGAAAACAGACATAGAAAGGATAATATTAACAACAAGGGTTAGAGTCATAAGCAAAAGCACACAAGATGTCTGAATGCACATAGGGAGTTCTGTGTTGCTGTTTAACTCTATCACAGAGGGTGTTTGTTTTGTGTGTCATTTTTATTTTCTCAGATGAAATGATGAGATGAGAGCCATACAGAGCTGTGTGGATACACATCTTAGGCTGAGCCCAGAGAGCTTCTTTCTCTGTTCTAACTATCCCTAGGTCTAGGCTCAGAAGTTTCTAATCTCCATGCAATCTTATCTTCCTGGTTGACGAATTCCATCCAGCTTTTCTTGGCTTCTGACTGAATTGCTCTGCCTGGCCTCATACTAACTTTGACAATCTGTTCTAATTTTCTAGCTCCTTCTCATGCTCCGACTTGTTCTGTCTTCACCTGTGTCTAATTTGTTCTCTCTGTAACTTGTCTCTGAAACATTGTCCCAGTAAAACTCCATATACCATCCATACGTATACACCATCCTTTTTTCTCTCACACTGCTCTCAAGTGGTCTCTTTCTTCCTCTGCTATTCAAGTGAATTAGGCATATCCTATCTCTGACTCACTCTGTCAAATCTTTCTCTGATTCATCATTTTGTATGCCCCTCAACTAGATGTCACTTTCAAACATGGCTGCTTCCTTCTACAAACTAACCTAACCTTCATTGTTAGGTATTAAAAGTGTATATTAAAGATCATATCATAATCCAGATCATGTCTGCATTCTGGCTGGATCATATGTTTGGATATGATCCCTTCCCAGAAGAGCCATCTTGCTGGACTAAAATTCCTCTATGGTTTTGAGTTAGTTTTCTTTTGTTTGTTTTTCCCCCCAGTGGTAGATATATGAGTTCAACTCATGGTATACTCAAGTAGAAAGTGCCATTTTAGGCATTGCAGAAGAATATAATATATGTTATTCTTTGCCACATGATTGTGAAAATTGAATACCCTTTCTCATTCCATTGACTATTAGTACACTGGGAATCAGAAATGACTAGTATGAGTACATTGACACAGTGACTCACATAAAAAAAAAAGTGATTTTTAAAAATGTGTTTCTTATGGGAAAGGGTGTTGTAAACCTGAATTTTTCCTTCTTTTTATAACTACATCAAATAATTCTATTATGCTATTATTTAATGTGGAAATTATATTGCTACACATAAAGTAAGGTTGTAAATTTTTTTTTAACGAAAAGTGATATTTTGCTATGAAACCAAACATATTTGAAGAATCCTATGGGAACTAAAGAAGGTAAAACTGTTTTATAATCAATATTAAGTTATAATAAATTATACTATAAGATAACCTGAAATATAATTTCACATGCCTTCACCTCAATATTAATTTAAAAATACAGTACTTAGGTGGGGAGATGGATCAGTGGATTGGTTTGACAATAATCAGAATGAAGCCCCAAGGACCAACATAAAAATGTAGGTACCATGTTGCAGTGTATTCTAGCACTGAGGAAGGAGAAAACATCAGTGGACATTGGGGAAGCCAGTCCAAGTTCAGAACAGGCATGTGTCTTAACAACAGTGTGAAGAATGATGGATAAGAACACTTAAAATTGACCTCAAACCTTCATTGGTAAGTGCACACACAGGCCTATGCAGGTACACAAACAAATTGACATATGAACACACACACATACACACATACACACACACACACACAAATCTCAGCATTAAGTGTACAACTCAAAATTTAAATGATTACATATCAATGGTGAATTAATTGTACTATCATTGGGACTTTTTTCATTTTTTCATTTTCATTTTTTGTTGAATTTGCTGAAAATGTATAAATTTAGAGAAAATAAATTATAATTAATTTATTAATAGAATGATAGTATTTATAATAATAGACAATTATAAATTAATAATAATGAGATTGTATTAAGAGTTTAGTTGGGATAAATGTTAGCTAGATAACTTCCTCTGTCAAATATTGTCCTAATTAGGCAAAGGCCGCCTTTGACGCTTGAAAGGACATCAAAAAAACAGCATCTCTAATACATTCTGAACTCACATTCATCTACCGATGCAACCACTCTACAAAAGAGATAGAAGCTGGAAATTTGCTTCGGAATAACTGAGAAGCAAATGGAGTCACAGTTTTCCTTTCTACCCCATGCTAGTATCTCTTAAACTACCTGGTAACTATTTACCTTGTGAAAAGTATTGCTCACTGCCTCTGTCAGCCAGCACCCTGCTCCTTGGTGTCCAGCACGCACTCGTACAGCCTTCGGACAAGTGTCTTGTCTTCTTTCTGCTCGGACTTTTATGTGAGACCCCCATGATTTGGATCTTCCTCCAACAGGTGCTACTAAGCACCACTTTAATTCAGGGATGTTATGATTTTTCTAGAGTATTTTTATTTACTTATTGAAGTTTCAATAGCTTTCTTACTCATTTATCCATTACACTCTGAAGGGGAAGCAGCAATTCTTTCAATTATTTTGTTTTGAGAATCTGCTTATTTCACCCAGTAAGTGATTGTTGGCTCCCTCCCCATATTCTAAAAAGTGAAAACAAACAAAAAAATTTCAAAATGGCTTTTCTAGAAACAATGCCTTATCCAACACACAGGGCAACACGGTCACAACCATTAGAAAACATTTATTTCCAGTGGCCTTAGGAGCTGAAACACTGCTCAGTAGTAAAATTAGAGTTATGAAGTAGCAAAGAAAATAAATTTATGGAAGTCACCACAACATGAGGAACTGTATTAAGGGATCTCAGCGTTAGGAAGATTGAGAACCACTGACATAGAGAATGAGCATAAATTCAGAGAACACATTAAATACAAGGTTAGAGTATAAAAGGAACTCACTAGGGAAGTGAAATATTATGCAACACAGTCACTTGCACACACAAACACACACACACACCACTGAATAAAAATCAACCCCAATGAAGGAAAACACCATAATATTTACAAAGTATTACATCGCATGATTTGTTGTTACTGTGTGGTTACATGACTGATGGAGGACAATACAGATCCACAAATTAGAATGCAGATTAGATGCACATAATTAAGAAAATGATGCCCCACAGAATTAAGATGACATGTTTTTAAAGATGCAAGATTTTCTTCTTTGCTCAAGATGGTTTAAATATTAGGGATAAAGGGAAACTCATTTATTTATTCATAAAGATTTTATTTCATTTTAAATAGTATCTATTGTTTTACTGTTATTATTTAGATGTTACTAGTAATAATGATCCATATTTAATTGAATTGAATTTTAAAACAAATAACATATGATCTTTACTGATTTACAAACTCTTCAGAAGCTGGTATACAGCATTATATTTAGGAAACTCATATTACTCAATATACTGAAGTCAAATCTATGGGCATGTATTTATGTCCAGTAGAATTATAATGGAAATTCTTAAGATGCAGTGTCTTGAGTTGTTCAAAGGAGGGTAAAGGGAAATTTGTCCTCAGTCTCCTTTTTTTTGGGGGGGGGGGTTGAGACAGGGTGTCTCTGTGTAGCCCTGGCTGTCCTGGAACTCACTCTGTAGACCAGGCTGGCCTCGAACTCAGAACTCTGCCTGCCTCTGCCTCCTGAGTGCTGGGATTAAAGAAGTGTGCCACTACTGCCCGGCGTTCTCAGTCTTCTTAAGTGATAGATAACAGTGTACATTTGTGCATTGTTCAGAAAACCTTACTTAAAACTATCATAATTAACTTCTGTTGACCCCAGAAATCATCCAAGACAGACAACACATGGTTCTGAATCAAAATGTAGAATATATCAGTTGAAGCTTACAATTTTAAAAGATTTCCCTCTGCAAAAAAACGTGATGCTAATAGTGGCAATTGGGTCATTTATATCAAATAGTTTCATCAATAAAGAGGCAAAAAAGTAAACGTCTTAACCCTTTCCAATAGTCAAGATGCTTTTCCAGAGTGACTTTTATCACACAGTTACCTGATGTTAATGTCCACGCATCTGCCATTCCTAACGGCATTTTTAGGATCCAAGTCATTCATTTCAATGGTGGGCTGCATGTGTTGGAAACAAAATACTTAGTGCTCATTGTATACTGCATTACAGGGTAGACTTAATGATTCTTTATGAACATATCAATGCAATTACCTTAAAAAGAGAATACTTCTTTGAAGATTCTAAATACCAAAGAAACAGAACATTTTTATGTAAATATGTAAAATGAACCTATATTAATGCAACTGAACCCTTGATACCAACTTTAGAAATAACTAAATAAATGATTTAGTTTCTCACAGTCAACATTGTACTGATCTGAAATGCAGGAAGCAGTCAAACTGTAACAGTGGCATGCAAATGCATTCCACATGAAAAGAGACTGGGGGAGCATAGGGTTTGTTCTTATTGTTGTTGTTCTTGTTTGCTTTTTTTGGTGTTGTTGCTTTTTGTTTTGTTTTATTTGGGAGTTTTGTTTGTTTGCCAAATACAGCAACATTAAAGAAATATCCTGCAGTGAAATAAGTTTTTAGCTTTAATAAATCATGAAATTAAGATCTTCAATAACAAATTTTTATGACTGCAGTCAAAGTAACTGAAATACTAAGGAGAAATATACAAAAGAAGTCACGACGGTTGATGACATCTGAACTCTCAGAAATAATACTAGAATACGAGAGAATAGATAACTTCACAAAATATCTTTGAGTCATTTACACTACATTTTTCAATCTGTCCTGTAATTCAGGAATTGCACAGTGGTGATGACTCTTGGAGAGCACATGAGTCATTTAAAATCAAGAAAGTGGTTCTCAACTATTTATTACAGAATAATAATTAATAAAATGAGCTTATTTTTGCAGGCATTTCTGTGGTATCTATATGGCCTATTTTCCTTCAAATTTTGATGCTTTAAATATTATTAGCTGGGTAGTGTGGTGCATAATCCCAGCACTTAGAGGGAGATGCAGGCAGATCTCTGTGAGCTCTTGGACAGCCTAGTCTAAAGAGTGAGTTACAGAAAAACATTATTTTGGAAAACAAAAACCAAACCAAATGAAACCAAACCAAACCAAACCAAACCAAAGCAGACAAAAACAAAAACAAATTTATTGATCCATTCATGTGAAAAGAAAACGAATCCAAAGTAAAGACTATTCTGATCACACTGATCAGAACACACTTGATGAAAAAAAATTGTTTTCAACTAAAATTTTAAAAGAAAAAATAGAAGAAAATAACATATAAGAGTTCTGGATTAAAATGTGTGGTTATCAAAACTGGATTGAACTTTCACGCAACGGTTAGGTTTTGACAACCTGCTGCACTTCAAGTCAGTGCAATATTGACTGTGAAAAACAATTTAAGCATCCAAGACATGAGCTCTATTATGTGTTTTGCATACAGTATTTCATTGGTTTGAAACATTATGGTATCCTTTAAAGGAAAAAGACAATTTCCTCATCCAAAAATAACAACCTCAAAAACAATAGTAGCATTTTATTCAAATTTATCATTGAACATACAAGGTTAATCAACCTATTACTCTGATAACTAGGAGGTGTGAGGAACAGAATTGAGTGGTTGCTATTCCCTCCAAGTCCAGTTTCTCTCTGTGTTTCTGTCTGTCTGTCTGTCTGTCTCTGCCTCTGTCTCTATCTCTCCCTCCCTCTCTCCTTCCATCCCAAAGCTCCCAAAGCAGCAGTAATAATATTCTTTGACTTCTATTCTTTATCAGCCTTTCTCCTTTAAGCAAATGCTCCACCAAGTGGCTTTTTACATGATGTATAGTTCTTACCTTTAAAGTGTTTATCTCCTGATTGATCTACAACACCATGCAAATGATCAATACCCTTCTTGGAAAGACACTCAAATATATTCTGTTAAGGTAAGCATCAAAACTGATGTGCACCAGTGCCCCTTAATGATTTTCAAAGATATCTGAACTATCTATTCTAGAAACAGATTTGAGAATTTGAAAAAAACAAGCCCATTGTATAACTGTCAGAACCATTTGAACCAAGAACCTCGCACATGCTGTTAGATCAAATTTATCTTCATATGGCCAATGACTATGAGAACTGACCAAGAAAAGTCATATGATACCAAGTAGCAAAATATTATCAGATGTGATGGTTTCAATAAGGAGTGAAAGAAGCAGGTTGCTAGACCAAAACAAAAATTAGAGAACATTCACAATACCTCCCTTCTAAAAGTGCTCAAAAGTATTAATGCTTCAGGGCATCATTACTATTTAGAATGAGAAAACTACCTCAGAAGAATAAGATGTGCAGCACCTGGAGGGAGACCTCACGGTACAGAGTACTGCAAATACACAGTACACAAGTCTGAGAAGCAGATATTGGAACCTTGTGTATAACACAATAAGGGCTCTGTTGTTTAAAGAAACTAAAACCTGAGAGGGCCAAATATTATCACATAGTGACACTCCAGCTCTGTGCTGAGACCCTGATCTGGGAGTTCCTTTTACCTAGGACATCAGTATAACCCTTTCTACAATGACCCTATGGAATATGAGATTGCTGTATATCTGTAATCCTAAACCCATTGTTCCCATAAAGGAAAAAGAATCTGCTTTATTTTTTAAAAAATTATTTGTACAGGTCAAATAATATGAAACCAAAATTTTACACATACACACAATAACACACATATACATATACATACATGCACACATATATACACATATACACGTAAACACACAACATTCACATACAACATACACATACACACACAAACACATACATATTCATGCACATAAACACATATACAGAGTGCACTTGCATGCATATACACTCATATACAAACAATGTGCATGTGTACATTTTTTCTGTCTGTGAATTTTTCCTTTCTTGTCTACATTTGTAGCCCCAGTCATCAATTGCTTTAGTTTCATGATGCAAAACACTATGTTGCAAGTTTCTCTCTAAATAGTGTTAGGACTTTACACACTTCATACAAGGAATTTTCTCAAAAATCAGCATTAAACAAACCTCAGAGTCATCACGTGACTCTTCTAATTTCTGTAATATGGACGTCTTATCTATACAGTTCAGTCACAGAAAAATTCATGAGAATATTTATTATAGTGAAGTTAAATATATATACTTGTATATATTTCATGTATAGTTTCTTTACATTTTTATATTTTACTAATATAAAAAAGCAAGAAGAAACAATTCACAAGTGTGTATTTTCAGGAAGGCATTTCCCAGGTATTTATCGATCTATGTATGTATTTATTTTTTATTCACTTTAAATCCTGATCGCAGCCCCCCCTCCTCCAAGTCCCTGTCACACACCAACCCACCCTGGCACATTAAGTCACTGCAAGACTAGTCACATCCTCTCCCACAGCTGTCAGAAATGGCAATCCAGCTAGGGGATTCGGATCCAAAGGCAGGCAACAGAGTCAGGGACACCCATGCCACCCCAGCTCTAGTTGTTGTAAGAACCGAGCACTACTGTCCTCTGAGAAGCTCCACCCAGCAGCTGACGGCAACAGATGTAGAGGCCCACAGCCAAACATCAGACAGAACTCTGGGAGTCTTCTGGTAGAATTGGAAGGACCCAAAGGTTATAGGGACTCCACAAGAAAATTAACAGAGTCAACTAACCTGGACACTTGGAGTTCCCAGAGACTGAACCATCAACCAGAAAGGCAATTTTACAGTAGGCAGTGAGGAAGAGAAAAATATTTAAAAGAAGTGATGTTGGGAAAAAGAATTTTATAAGCAACAATTACTCCCTTGAGAAATGAATAAATTTTGAATCATTAAAAACTAAACGTACTTGTTTAAAAAAAATGATGTTTATTTGGGGACATGCACACTTTTAGTAGTATTTGAGCATGAAAAAATCTTCATGCATATCTGCAAGCATATCACTGCTGTCACTACTATCTCCACTATTAGCATAAGTGAGACCGTCATTACTCATTTGTTTACAAGGACTCCCTTGGTTACTTTGTCCCAATGGTTGCTCTGGTGTTTCTTCCTGTCATGAAAAACAAAGAAAACACAACTTGAGAAATTGTATTGCTTCATTCATTCCTTATCATTCATTCACAGTTATCAGTCACTAAGACATTTACAGTCTTTCAAGTTATAGGTACAATCCTGTGAGAAGCTGAAGATAAAAGTATTAAACTATTTCTACACGAATCACTCTTATGGTTCATCTATGTTGTGATCTGAATAGGATTAACTGCTCTGTCTCTTTGGGGCTGTGTCGTCTTTTCTGGTACTATGGAACCTAAGCAGCAATAGTGGCACTCACGTGCTGATGGTAACCTACAGCTATTTAATTCAACTCAAAGCCCCATTCAGAAGAAGGGAAATTATATGAGCGTGTGTGTGTATCAATATTAACCAATAGAAAAGAAGTTAACGATTTTTTAGATGAGGGAAAAGAAAGGGGACAGTGAGCTGGGAGGAGTGGAGGACAAGAGAAAAGGACAAGAGAAAGCGATATAATTCTATTTTAATTTAAAATATATAAAAACCTTAAACTAATTTCTATATTCTAATAAAGAAAGCGTCATATGATAACAAATGAAAAATTAAAGGATTGATTCACTAGTTCTATTAAAATAAATTTAGCACAGACATAATCACTCAAAGTTTTTTTTTTCTAAAACAAAACCATTGGACGAACCTCAGAGTCCATTCTTGAATCTTCAAATATCTGTGAAAAGTTCTTATCTAAACAATGTAGTAACAGAACAATTAGTGAGAACATTTGTCACACTGAATTTATAAATGTATACATTTACATTTATCTTATATCTATACTTTGGTGTTTGTATATTTTAAAGAAATAAGACCTCAAGACAAAAATCTCAGATAATTCAAAAATTTTGAAGACAAATCATTATAGTAGAAGTGGGCAATAAAAAAATATATAAAGAGAGCAATATTTGTTTTGGAACATGCACATGGGAACTTGCTAGAAGTGTATTTGAGTATAAATCATTTTATGTACATTTGTGATTTCGTAATTTTATTATTGCTATGAGCAAAACTAAAATTACCATTATTTGCTTTCTGACAATGGCTCTCTTGGTTATTTTTCTCTACTGGTTGCTTTCTTGCTTCTTCCTGTCATGAAAAACATATATATATATATATATATATATATATATATATATATATATATAAAATATATATATATATATAACATATATATATATATATATATATATATATATATATATTGGAAGGTATATTTCTTTCATTCTATCACTCACTCTGTATCAATCACTAAGATAAAGATAAATACAGTCTATCAAGTTATAAACACAATCGTGTCAGAAGCTAAAGAAAAAAATGAGATTAACTTCTATCTTCAAGTAGAGTTAGTGACATATGCTAACAAATGAAAAAATAAAACTTTATTCATCTTATCTGTGAATGAAATTCAATCTATGACTGAAATGAACTTAGTAAGCTACATGATTCATAGCTTCAAAGCAGAAACCAACATACCTCAGAGTCCTCAGAAGAATCTTCAACTGTCTGTGATATGGATGTCTTATCTACACAACAAAGCCACAGAAACATTGATGATGACATTATTTACAGTCAAGTCAATACATATATTGAAAAATACATGAATGGCTATTAACATGTATACCGTATCTCTACATTTTCATATTTTGATAGAACAAAACATCAAAAGTTGAAACAGTAAAAGCTTTTTCAGAAAGACATTGCTGTAGTGAGAAAGAGAAAAAGCCTTTAAGGCCACAAAGGTTGTCTGAGGACATTCGCCTTATACTTTTACAACAGTACTTGAGAGTCAGACAATATGGGTGCACATTTGAAAAGTTGTCGCTTTTGTTATTGTTACCCCATCGTTATACAAATGAGATCATCATTATCTGCTTGCTTACAAGGACTCCCTTGGTTACCTTGTCCTAATGGCTCCTCTGTTGCTTCTTCCTATCATGACAAACAAAAAAAGAAACATAACTTCAGAATTACATTTCTTCTGTCATCTTCTCTCTCACTCAATGGTTCAGTCACTGAGACAAAAATATTTACACTCTAAAAATCATAAACACAATCCTGTGAGAAGCTAACACAGATTAAACGTTTGTCATGATGGACATCATAATGGCCCATAGATGTAGCAGCTCTATGGGACTACTAATTAATTGCTTGCTTCCTTTGCCATCTTGTATAGTATTTTCTGGAACTATAAATATTAGACTGCAATAAGTAAACCTCACGTTTTGGAGGCAATGAATGACTATCAAATGGGGCCTAAATTCATTCAACAGATAGGGAAATCCTGCCTGATACTAGAAACCTAGCCATCACTCAGGTCATGATTCTAAGAAAGGGATCTACTACCACCACTTGGCTAGACCAACATAATTCCTAACTGCATCCCCAAGCTTATTCTACAACCCACAGATACGTGTGCCTTTGTCAAAGAAGCCTTTCTTCACAACAAAAGAAAACCATCAATAAAACCGCACTTGGACACAACAATGCCAAGATTAACAGATCAACTGTGGGGAGCCCACATCAAAAAGATCATCTTCATTACAGCTCTTGAATCTATGACTGAAGGAACACTGATGAAGAGGGACCAGTAAGACTGTAGGAGGCAGAATATCTGGAACTTTGCTGTAAAACAGCAAACAGCTGTATAAACTAGACCAGAACATTGGTAATACCAATACACATGCTCATCCGGAAGCAGAATATCTCATAGTGTCCCCACCCTTACACAAAGAACTTCAGGCAACTAATGACTGCTGAAGGAAAAATGTGAGCCATCTTATTGGTTAGCCATAGAAAGTGGTCAGCTCCGAAACTATATACATTCAAACAACAGTAAAAAGGCTCCACAGGTAATAGTCATATATATGTGTGTGTGTGTGTGTGTGTGTGTGTGTGTGTGTGTGTGTGTGTGTGT
>JADRCH010000029.1:8402504-8418561 GCA_019843965.1 Rhynchomys soricoides
GTAACTTATACCCCTCATGTAACTTATACCCCTCACGTAACTTATACCCCTCATGTAACTTATACCCCTCATGTAACTTATACCCCTCATGTAACTTATACCCCTCATGGCCTGTATGACCTAAGACTAGGGATCCAGAGCCCAGAGTAAAACCAAGTAAGACTGGTGAAAAATGAAATAAAATAAAAACACTGTAGTGATATTTAGTGACTCCTAATTAACAATCTGCTATACTCATAGATCAGTGCTTTGCTCAGCCATCATCAAAGAAGCTTCCTCCTGCAGCAGATGGGAACAGATACCGAGACCCAAAGCCAGACTTTACACAGAGTGAGAGATCTTGGAACACTCAGCCCTAAATGGGAGGTCTCCATCAGATCCCTTCCCTCAGTGATCAGGTAACCTTGTGGAAGAGGCAGAGTAAACAATGTAAGAGCCAGAAGGGGTGCAATAGAGGGCACCAAGGAGTAATGCCCCTATGAACTCCCAGAGACGGACCCAGCATGCACAGGGCCTGCAGTTGGTACCAGGTCTGCTGTGTTTATATTATGGCTTCCAGTTTCGTGTTGTTATGGGATTCTTGAATGTGCCAGCATGTGAGCATCTGTTTCTTGTGTCTTCTTGGTTCTTTTCCCTCCGTCTTAGTCAGCTTCGATATGATAATTTTTATTTTTTTACATTTTATTTTGTTTAAAAAAAAAAAAGAATGAATGAACAAGTGGATGGATGAAAACCTAGTCACTATGATGAAAATTAACAACTGAGCTTGTTATTTATACCTGATAGGAGAGGGAAAAACAGTTTTTTTCAATGGAGTGAGATTGAGTATATCAAACACTCTGAGGCAAGTCTCATGTTCAGGTATAGTTGAGCAACAAATAATGGAGTCCACAGTTTTTATTTTGAGGTGTGCTGTGTGTGTGTGTGTATGTGTGTGTGCCTGTGTGTGTGCATATGTGTGTGTTTGTGTACATGTGTGTGCATGCACATGCATGCATGTGGGTTTGTGTATGCTTTTATTTGTATACAGTTTTTTGTTGTTTATTTTCAATTTCATGAGTGCACATGTGTTCTCAGCTATGACTGCATGTATACAGGCCAGAGATTGACTATAGGTATGTTCCTCCTTCTTTTCTGTGCTAATTTTTGAGAGAGGATATTACACTAAACCTAGGGTTGGCTCTTTTGGCTACACTGGCTAGCTAAAAAGCAGCACCTATGCCTACCCACCTCAACACCAGCATAGAAACGCATTATGTGGAATTACAAAGGGTTATACCATGAGGCCTGGGAATCTGTAATCAGCAGGTTCCTGAGCTTGTACAACATGTTATATTCTGGGCAATGCCCCCAGCCTTCAAACAATTGTCTGAACCCAAATAGCCTGTATTTTAAACTGACTTCTTTGATATACAGTGGTTTTGGTTTTTTGAGACATGGTCTCACTATTATGCAGGTCTGGCTGTCCTGGAACTTACAATGCAGACCAGGCTGGTTTCTAACTTAAAGATATGCTTCCTTTACCTCTTGAGTGCTGGGATTAAGGGCATATTCAACTGTGCTCATCTTAATATGCAGTATGTTCAAAATACTAAGATATTGATAAATTTATAATTCTTTGTAATTCCACATAATGTATTTCTATGTTTGTGTTTCACTAAATTTGAATAAACAACATGTCCTCTCAAAACATCAGAGACAGCATCATGAACTATTTGCCTTTAGTATGGGTCTATATAAATGCATCAAAATCAATAGAGATGGAAAGATAGAATCCAAACTGTAACTTGGATTATTCTGACAGTGTAAAGCACCGAATTCTCAACCATTGGGCATGGCCACTCTTTTGAATGAAACCGATTCAGATACCATCAACTTTGTAATGTTCAAAATTGTTATTGTCCAGCTGTAAGACACATTTGACTCTACTTTTTATCATTTAAAGAGGTTATCTAATGGAAGACCAAAGATAAACAAACAAAAAAAAATACCATAAAGCTGAACATAAAATTTGATAAGTTACTGGTAAAACACTCTTAGAACACTCTAAGCTTTATAATTACATAGAATATTTTATAAAAAAAGAAAAAAATAAATTTTCTATTGATTGATTCCATAAGATGACTTGAAAGTGTTTGCATTTGGCTGGTGTTACACTATTAAACAAAAGAAAACATTAAATGAGAAATTAAATGTTCCCTTACCACATGTTGCTGGTGTCCACTGCCATCCTTATCATCACCACCATCCTCATCTTCACCATCCTCATCATCACCATCCTCATCATCACCATCATCATCATCACCACCATCATCATCGTCATCATTGTCATCATCTCCCTTCTGCTCTTCTTCTGATGACACTTCAATAACTACCTCTCCAGACAAATCTATATATTTTGTGAACATAAACATTAAAAATAATACAAAATAATAGTCTCTGTATCAATATCTAGAAATGCTTAAAATCAATAATAGTAAAGTATGTTTTTATTTTCCCAAGGAACTGCTACTAACCTTAAGCTTTACCATCTGACATGCTCTGACAGTACCCATTAAGATTCCACTTAAGGCACTGATGTGGGGTGACGGCCCAGCACAGATGCGCCCCAGCACAGAAAGATGAATGGACCCTGTTCAGTGGCTTCAACTGTTTTCTTATGGAAAGTCCAAGATGAGCCTACACAAGCAGAGTAACGACTTCCTAGGTCTCTTGGCCTCCTTTAAAGGTGAACTGACAAATACCTAAACCTCCATGAGGAAAGCCACTATTTTTGAATGCTGAGACTCTTTCAAAGGGTAGTTTTTATGGTGCATCTATCAAAGTATGAGCTGAATACTTCTTTGAGAAAACAATAAAGCTTGCAATATGGAACTAAAAAAAGAAAAAAGAAAAGAAAAAAGAAAGAAAGAAAGAAAAAAGAGCTATAACAACAGATTCTGAGGAAACTCAAAAAAAAAAAAAAACCATCAGATCCTACTACAAAAGCCTATACTCAACAAAATTGGAAATTATGGATGAAATGAACAAATTTCTAGACAGATATCAAATACCAAAGTTAAGTCAGGATCAGATAAACCATCTAAACTGTCCCATAACCCTTAAAGAAATAGGAACAGTCATTAAAAGTCTCCCATCCAAAAAAAGCCCAGGACCAGATGAGTTCAGTACAGAATTCTATCAGACCTTCAAAGAAGACCTAATACCAATACTCTTCGATCTATTCCACAAAATAGAAACAGAAGGAACACTACCCACTTCATTCTATGAGGCTACAGTTACATTGATACCAAAACCTCACAAAGACCCAACAAAGAAAGAAAACTTCAGACCAATTTCCCTTATGAATATTGATGCAAAAATACTCAATAAAATTCTCAAAAACCGAATCCAAGAACATGTCAAAATGATCATTCACCACGATAAAGTAGGCTTCATCCCAGGGATGTAGGGATGGTTCATTACCCGGAAATCAATCAATGTAATCCACTACATAAACAAACTCAAAGAAAAAAACCACATGGTCATTTCATTAGATGCTGAAAAATCATTGGACAAAATTCAACATCTCTTCATGAGAAAAGTCTTGGAAAGATCAGGAATTCAAGACCCATACCAAAACATAGTAAAAGCAATATATAGCAAGCCAGTGGCCAACATCAAACTAAATGGAGAGAAACTTGAAGCAATACCACTAAAATCAGGGACTAGACAAGGCTGTCCTCTCTCTCCCTATCTATTCAATGTTCGACTTGAAGTTCTAGCTAGAGCAATTAGACAACAAAAGGAGGTCAAAGGGATACAAATTGGAAAGGAAGAAATCAAAATATCACTATTTGCAGATATGATGGTATACTTAAGTGACCTGAAAAACTCCACCAGAGATCTGCTGATAAACAACCTCAGCAAAGTGGTCAGATATAAAATTAACTCAAACAAATCAGTAGCCTTCCTATACTCGAAGGATAAACAGGCTGAGAAAGAAATTAGGGAAATGACACCCTTCACAATTGTCACAAATAATATAAAGTATCTTAGTGTGACTCTAACCAAACAAGTGAAAGATCTGTATGACAAGAACTTCAAGTCTCTAAAGAACGAAATCGAAGAAGACCTCAGAAGATGGAAAGATCTCCCATGCTCATGGATTGGCAAGATTAGTATAATAAAATTGGCCATCTTGCCGGGAGCAATCTACAGATTCAAAGCAATCCCCATCAAAATTCCAGCTCAATTCTTCATAGATTTAGAAAGAATAATTCTCAAATTCATTTGGAATAACAAAAAAGAAACAGGATAGCAAAAACTATTCTCAACAATAAAAGAACTTTTAGGAGAATCAGCATCTCTGACCTCAAGATGTACTACAGAGCAATAGTGATAAAAACTGCATGGTATTGGTACAGTGACAGGCAGGCAGATCAATGGAATAGAATTGAAGATCCAGAAATGAACCCACACACTTACAGTCACTTAATCTTTGACAAAGGAGCTAAAACCATCCAGTGGAAAAAAGACAGCATTTTCAACAAATGGTGCTGGTTCAACTGGTGGTCTACACGTAGAAGAATGCAAATTGATCCATTCCTATCTCCCTGTACAAAGCTCAAGTCCAAGTGGATCAAGGACCTCCACATAAAACCAGATACACTGAATCTAATAGAAGAGAAAGTGGGGAATGTCTCAAACACATGGGCACAGGGGAAAAGTTCTTAAACAGAACACCATCGACTTATGATCTAAGATCAAAAATTGGCAAATGGGACCTCATGAAATTGCAAAGCTTCTGTAAGGCAAAAGACACTGTAAATAGGACAAAACGGCAACCAAAAGATTGTGGAAAGATCTTTACCAATCTTATGTCCGATAGAGGGCTAATATCCAATATATACAAAGAACTCAAGAAGTTAGACTCCAGAGAACCAAATAACTCTATCAGAAAATGGGGAATAGAGCTAAACAGAGAATTCTCAACTGAGGAAACTCGAAGGGCTGAGAGGCACCTAAAGAAATGTTCAACATCCTTAGTCATCAGGGAAATGCAAATCAAAACAACCCTGAGATTCCACCTCACACCAGTCAGAATGGCTAAGATCAAAAACTCAGGTGACAGCAGATGCTGGTGAGGATATGGAGAAAGAGGAACACTCCTCCATTGCTAGTGGGATTGCAAGCTGGTACAACCTCTCTGGAAATCAGTTTGGTGGACCCTCAGAAAAATGAACATAATACTACCTGAGGAACCAGCTACACCACTCCTGGGCATATACCCAGAAGATGCTCCAACATGTAATAAAGACACATGTTTCACTATGTTCATAGCAGCCATATTTATAATAGCCAGAAGCTAGAAACAACCCAGATGTCCCTCCACAGAGGAATGGATACAGAAAATGTGGTACATTTACACAATGGAATACTACTCAGCTATTAAAACCAATGACTTCATGAAATTTGCAGGCAAATGGATGGAACTTGAAAATATCATCCTGAGTGAGGTAACTCAGTCACAAAAGAACAAACACGGTATGTTCACTAATAAGTGGATATTAGTCCAAATGTTCAGAATACCCAAGAGTCACTTCACAGCAACTGTTGGACTGAGTGTGAGGTCTCAGATGGAGGACTTGGAGAAGGTACTGAAGTAGCTGAGGGAGTTTGCAGCCCCATGGAGGGAACAACAGTGTCAACTGGCCTGACCCCCGGTTCTACTGGAGACTGGACCAACAACCAAAGAATATACATGGAGGGATCCATGCTTCGGGCCACATATATGGTAGAGGGCCTTGTTGCCCATCAAGGGGAAGAGAGGCCCATGTGCCTGACAGTGTTAGATGTACCAGTATAAGGGAATGCCAAGGAGGGAAGACAGGAGTGGGTGGGTGGGTGGGGGAATACCCTCATATTGGCAGGGGAGGGGGAGCGAGTAGGGGGTCTCCAAAGGGGAAACCTTTGTAATGTAAATAAAGTATCAAAAATAAAAAATAAAAAACTAAAAACAATGTTGGAAGAACATGATGACCTATTCCAGTAATCCTAGAAGGCCAAGGCAGGAAGATTTCCAATTCAATGCCAGTCACTTATAGGCTAGCCTGGGTTACATAGGGAGACTCTGTCTCCTAAAACTAAAAGGGAGGCCTTAGACCCCTCCCTAACATTTTCTAACCAGGTTGATCTTTTTGATTAACTTCAGAATTCAATTTCTGTTAGTGAAGAGGAAGGGCCTAACAATCAGAGAAATGGCATTTATTCATGGAGGTCTAAGGGAACTGAGACATTATGTATTTTGTTAAAATATTATCTTCATTAGGGTCCAGCATGCTAAAAGAAAGAATAAAGTACCCTATGCATAGCTCAAAAATATTTAATGCAGAGTATCTGATTTTAAACAATTGTCAAAACTTGTTTTTCTCTTTTAATTTTGTATGTCTTTAAACCTAGGCACAAGGAGGAAGGGTCAATGCTATCGTTCTCTATCCAGTCCCTGCAATGGCCAGCATGTGATGGGTCTTGTCTCTGTCCACACTCCTCTACCTTGGGTAATTTAAACAGATGTTACAGCAACTAAGCACTGTGGGGTTTTGTTATTTGTTGTTGTTTGTCTGTTTTGTTTTTGAGAACATTGGAGACTTTCTTGGCTCTTGAAAAGCCTGAACTCAGGGATCTGTAATGCCAGGAAATCAACAGTCAGCAAAGCTACACAAGAAAGTAGCTTCCAAGTTTGTTGTCTGGTTTTTTTTTGTTTCGTTTAGTTTTTGTTTTTAATAAAATCTCTATTATTCAACTTTACCAAAAAAATAAAAAAATAAAGGATTCCACTTAAGATCTCAAGTCATCCTGACGATGGCTCTCCCTAGACAAGCAGGCAGTACTTTGCTTAGGGGTACTTAGCAGTACTTAGCACTCTGTCAGAATCTCTACTCATTGTGGTGACTACTGCAAACTGCTTCTTTATGTGTCTATATATTTTACCCTCAGACTGGAGTGGGCAATCTTTTCAGTCACCTAAGTATAGACTCTCTTTGCTTTGCTCAAGAATTAATTGCTGTCCACCTTCTAGGTGACGGCTGAGCACTTTTGAAAGTGTACTTGAAATATACCATGAATATCTTTCCTTGAGATGATGCCTGATCTGCCATTGAGAGAGCAGCTTTAGTCAGATAGAGGGCAGGAGAGGATGAGAGCATAGACAATAACAACAGTGGACAAAGAGTTAATAGAGGACTTGTCTGAAAGTGCAGTCATAGGTGAGGATGGGAATGCCAGAAATGCCAGAGAAAAGAGATGAGAGAGATTCCTGCAGAGGAAGATTATGAGAGCCGTGTAACTGTGAGACGTTGTGTTAGCTTCCTCATGCTGCACTGTGTACTCCAAAAGTGATAGAGAACAGGCGTAAGAGGAGAATGAATGAGTGGGGGCGGGAAAATTCAGAGAAGAAAATAAAGCAGAGATTTAAAAAGGTAAAGGGCAGACACACAGGTAGTGTTTTCAGAAATATTGGGGCAAGAGAGTGATTTTGTTAAATGAAAAATGCTCAGCACAAATGCTGAGATCCTGAAGTATGAAATACTAGCAACTACTGGGAAAGAGTAGGCAGACAGACAGACAGACAGATGGATAGATAAATGAGAGAGAGAGAGAGAGATAGGTAGATGGTAGAGATAGATGATAGATAGACAAATTATAGAGATACATAGATAGATACATAGATCGCAAAAAAGTAGATAGATCTAGATGATATAAATGTAGAAATACTCAAACGTTTGTAATTATCTTATGTTGCTCAATATTTCTACTGCACTGTAAATTTTGAGAGCATTCATTTAGCTCTTGTTGTAAGTCTTCTGCTCTTTGTTGCTACAAAGTTGAGCAAAAATAATAATAACAAGTGAGAGAAGGTCTGAGGAGTAACACACGCAGAAGCCCATGCAGTATCGATGGAAAAATCCTGGGATTTTCCCAACATAACCCCCAGTGTGAAAAGGAAGAAAACCATAGAGCAAACACAACAGGTGAAGACGTAGGAGCATTTGGATTTGTTGCCTACTCATGAGCCTACACCAGTATATCGAATGATTGTTACACAACAGTCATGGGTTTATCAGCACTAAACTCCTACAGAATGTTGTCTCAATTTAGGCTGAGATCTAGAAACGGACTACATGGACAATTGAAACAGTTCTGTGTTTTCATCTTTAAGAGAATATATCTTGCTTTGCAATCTCACTAACACAGAACTTCTAGGAACAAGAAATGCCCTGCCTCAGCCTCCTGAGTGGCAGAGAACGTAGGTGTGGATCCTGATACCCAAATCCCTTGTAAACATTTTTAAACTTTGGGAAAATCTAAGAAATCTAATGATAACCTTTATAAATGCCCATGTTGTTTAGGGTATAAACCCATACAGTTTCTGGTACTGAAACACGAAACCAGAAGCCTTTATGCCAGTCCATATATTAAACCAAAACAAATCAAACCTTCTATTTATGTGTGTAAATGAGTCTCCTCAGAACACTGATGGCAGCAGTGAAAATTGATTTATGTCAGATTTTGCCATCAGTTTTGGAGGAACAGAATTAAGACTGGGAGCCAAGCATGGTGGCTCACGCCTTTAATCCTAGCACTCGGGAGGCAGAGAGGGCCAGATCTTTGAGTTTGAGGTCAGCCTGTTCTATAAAGTGAGTTCCAAGAGAGCCAAGGCTACACAGAAAAACCCTGTCTCAAAAATAAATACATAAGTAAGTAAATAAATAAGAATTGAGATTGAGAAAATGGTAAGCAGTTATAATATTTTTCTTTTCATATTCTATTGAATTATAAATATAATATTTACCTAAATTGAATGGTTTTAACATGATTATTTCTATGTCATCTGAGGCAGACTTCTTTTCCATAGTTGTAGGCTAGATAGGATTTGAAGCAAGATATTTAGTAAATGTTGTATACTTTATAATGTATATCCTTAATAATTCAAGAAAAAAGGTATATGCTTTTACCTTCAAGGAATCATCTTTCTCAACCCATGCTAAAAGATAATAGGGAAATGGTCAAAATTATGAAATATGACAGCACCCACTCTGGACACATGAAGAGACAGGATAGGAGGACAATCATGCTTTATTTGAAACTGATTGTTTTAAGTTTTGTATTTACTCTGGTTAGCATAAAATATGAAATATAAAATATGCTGGTGAAATTAATATATACTTGATGAAAGTGTTTGCATATCAGTTGAAAGGAAATGTATGATTCATTTTTGCGAGTGATAAGTTTCCACATTGAGGAGTGGATAGTGGAACTGTACAGATCCAGAGCACCGGCTTATAAAACATTCCTCTAATGAAAAAAGTGGTTGAACAAACATTTCTGTTAAAGAACTTCAAATTTTTGTTTAGATTTATTTATGTGATTATATCTTTTGCCTGCACATAAACATGTACAATACATGCATGCCCGGTGCCTGTGAAAGACAGAAGAGAGCAACCAACCCTCTGAAACCCTCACATAAATCCCCAGGTGGCTGCCAGGTCCTCCACAAGAGCAATGAGTGCTCTCAATGGCTGTGCCATCTCTCCAACCTCTCCATAAAGTTTTTGAATAAAATAATATTTCTTACCCAGCACTCTGCCTTTTGTGTCTTTGCTGTCTTCTTCTTCATCCCCAGAGTTATGACTGTCCTGGAAAAATCACATCAAGAAAGAGTAGCGTAACCTTTTCTAAACATTCTCTAGAAGTTTTTATTTTGAAAGTAATTAAACTAAAGAGTGTGTACTAAGAATGAGTACGTGCCACTAAAGACCTGGCCTGTTTTTTCTTGATCAAGCCTGTGTTTTGCTTTCATGGCTACTTGGGCTTTAATCAAACATGAGAGTTGACAGTAAGCATGGTCTTAAAAATTCTAGTATTTACTCTCATGAAAACCTTAACAAGGAAACTACCTTTAAAATATCTAATATGTATTTCAGACCTAAAAGAATATTTTTATGACACAAATAAATTCCTAAATATTTATTTGTTATAAATACAATATTAGCTATTTAAAATATTTTAAAGGACATAAAATGTTTTTGAAATATGATACTCTGCCTGAGAACTGAACCTGTAGAATATAACATGGAGAACAAGCAGGAAATCCCAGATGCTACTTCATTCAGCCTGCAAAAATTTACCTTGTGCATCTGTTCATATACAAGTTTGTGTGTTGAGAGGTGTGTGTTATGTATGTCCATGTGCCAGAAGGCCAGTGCTGTCACTTACTGACATAATGTTAGTGTCATGGTTCCTATAAAGTTATTTGGTTCTAATATATTCTTATGAACATTGAGACCAGTGCACCGCATTAGTGTATTTGCTGATTTCCTTCTGAGATAAAGACAAAGAGGAAAGATCACTCTACTCACTCCCAAGGGTCCATCATGGAAGGATCAGCCATTGGCTGGCCAAGGGAGTTATTAAATATTCTAGACCCTCTTGTAACAAAACATTGAAGTCAATTAGATATCAAAGGAAGAATTGAAGGCCTGAGAGTGTTAGATCTCCCAGCATAGGAGAATGCTAAGGAAGGAAGACGAGAGTGGGTGGGTGGGTGGGTGGGGAATACCCCCATAGTGGCAGGGGGAGGAGGAGGAAATGGGGAGGTTCCAAAGGGGAGATCTGGAAAGGGGGAAACATTTGAAATGTAAATAAAGTAGGAAAAATAATAATAAAAAAATAAATAAATTTTAAAAAAGAGAAAGAAAGAAAGTTTAACTGAAGTGTTACTGGCTGGTAACATGAAACTGCACACTTGACCCCAGGAATGATCACACGCATGGCCTGTAGCTGCAATGTTGTTTGTAACTTCATCTGCTTTTCCATAAGGTCTGATTCTTACATGACCTTTCTGTAGAAGGTTAAACAAATGAAACCCCAACAGCCTACACACTCACAAATAAAGTGTAGTTACATGTCACTCTGCATTAAGATTAGTCTAAGTTCTATAACTAGTTGAAACACTTTAAAAATGAAACACGAATTCATCTGCTAAATTGTCAGGATAGCTTGAGGAAAACTCCATTGGTCTTTAATCTTCAATCGAAAGGGGGCAATACTAAATGAGAAATTGAAACTTTACCGGTGACCAGTTATTTTCATTGTGGTCAATCATCTTTGCTTTTCTCTCTGGGGACACTCCTAAACCTGGTTCTGGACATAAAACAGATATGTGTGTATTATGCATATATGGTGAAACTAAGTTACTAACAAGAGTTAGATTAAAAAAATAGTTAAAGTTACATTTTCTATAGCAACATATATAACATTACATATATAGAGAGAACATTATATCACAATATACAGATATTAAACATTAGAGATAATAAAAATGGCACCTGTAATGTTCCAAGAAATTATTTCAATAAACTTTTAAGTTTAATTGTTTATAAAATAGATCTAATTATTCAAAACACCTATATATCACTTACATCGATATTGGATGTTTTCAAGAAGGTAAATAAGTATCTCAAAGATTTACCCACAATTAATCTACTCGACATGCATGAAAAAAAAACCAACAACAAAAATTTTAAATACCATGTGAAAAAATAATACTTTACACTATTTTCTATCTCAAAATAACTTTTAAACTACTCAAAAATGTAGTCATCAAAATATTGTTCTTGTGTACATATTTATCTGGGAAGCTGCTCCTTCAGCTGCCCTGGTTTTTATGCACTATTCTGACAAATGTGGAGCACTCTGTGTTACATGAGACTTGCTCATTTTGTCTCCCTCTCCCTGGATGTACAGGGATTGCTTTCGTGCAGGTTCTCTCCATGTCTTCTTAAGAGTTCCTCTTACAACCTTAACATGGGAAATTACTGATTCATATGCTACCTAACACTTCTACTCATGGACTGGGAACTACCATATCCTTTTCCCTCTTACTTTCCTTTCTTCATTTGTTTATAGGGTCTCAACTAAAGGGCGTGAATAGAAAGCAGCATTACACAACCAAGATGAAACCAGAGTTGAAGGGAAGCATGCAGAAATACTCAAGAAATTTATAACAGAAACACAAATTTCCACCCTAGAGAATTTTCCTAAAGTACTAATCTGGATTCCTGAAGAGCAGAACCCCAGCCATCAACATGAACAGTTTGCAAATGGGATGAGAAAGGAGGCAGGACATCCGCCAACTGTGGGCACTCTGTGGATTACGCTCCCATGGCCTTGCTTTGTGATTTACAACCCTATGGTTGGTGCCAAAGGAGCTCATTCTGATGCTTTCCAGAAAGAGTTCTGTGTCTCTCTTCTACTGAACCATGTGAGAAAAGAATGAGAAGTGGCTTTGATCAGTGTTTCTCATATGCTTACAAAATGCCCTAAACTGATCTAAAAACAAACAAATACGAAAAAAGATAAAAATGAAGATATTGTAAGGCTTTTTATTTCTATTCTGACTGATTTTTTCAAACAATAATAGATACCCATATCTCATCACGACACATTCATACAATGACCTCTTATACAATGACCTCAGTAGTACCCAGTTCCAGCTTGATTAAATGTTAGGAGAATCTGATAAGCCTCATGATTAACCTTGGTAAGGGCCTATGAGGGTCAGGGATTCCAAACTGCTAGATGTAAGGTTTTGAAACAGATTAGAAGAGCTAAGTTGGAATTCATTAGTCAACATCTCATAGATTTTTTTTATGAGAATTGGGTGTCAAAGATGATGCCTGCACTGGGCACTTCAAATGTGTTCATCCTGAGTGGAGTTAGAGTGGGAAGCCTATGAATATTAACACTTCATGTACTTTGCTCCCAGTAAGTAGAACTTCATTCTTACCTGACTGTGATAGGTTTGCCTCTGCCTCTTCTGCTGATACATTTTGAGGAAAATCTTCCACTTCGGTGGTAGACTGCATGGATTTGAAATAAGGTAATTGGTAAATGTTGTATATTTCACACACTATCTACTTAGTAACTTAAGATAAAAATACCCAAGATTCAATTCACAGCAACCATTGGACTGAACATGGGCTCCCAAAAGGAGGAATTGGAGAAGGGACTGAAGGAGCTGAGGGGGTTTACAGCCCCATGGAGGGAGCAACAGTGTCAACTGGCCAGACCCCCTGGAGCTCCTGGAGACTGGACCACCAACCAAAGAATACACATGGAAGGACCCATGGTGCTGGTCACATATGTGGCAGAGGAGGGTCTTGTTTGCCATCAGTGGGAGGAGAAGCCCTTGGTCTGAGAGTGTTAGATGCTGCAGTATAGGGAAATGCCAGGGAGGGAAGATGAGAGTGGGTGGGTGGGGGAGCACCCTCATAGAAGCAGGGGAGGAAGGATGGGATAGGGGGGTCTCCAAAGGGGAGACTTGGAAAACATTTGAAATGTAAATAAAATATCCAAAAATGTAAAAAAAAAAAAGAAAGAAAGAAAGAAAAAAGAAAAAAGAAAAAAGAAAAAGAAAGAATACTCAATAAAGTTCTTGCAAACAAACAAAAAAAAATCATAAAAGTGGTTACCGTTGAACAAGCATCTGTCTCCGTGCTCTCTAGAAAGCAACAGGAAATATGATCACTCTAAACACTGGGCAAAGGTAACCAGCATTCACAAAGACACAGCAAAGAGCAGAATCCCAATGCTCATATTTCCATATTTTTACTTTGGTTTTAAAAATCAAGATCTAACAGGCACTTAGAAATTTATTTTTCTAAAAAAATATGACTTTTTGCTTGGCTTACAATGCTGTTAAAAACAGGATAAAATCTTGGCATCCTACGTTTTGGAATCTGTCTTCTGTGCTTTAGGCCATGTGCTAATACCTACACACAAGCATATTAAAAGTGACATCTAACCTGCATGGTTCCTATTCGAGGCTGAAGTTACAAAAAGTGTCTGAGACAACTTACTGTCAGAATTTATTTTCCTGACCTAGACTCTCAAATGGAGTCTGTAGGTCTACATTGTATTGTAAGGCCTGTTCCAGGAAAAACAAGCCTGGCAGGGTAAACCTTTTCCTGGATGAAGACAGCTGTAGCTATGTCATATGGCTGTGAACACCAGCTTTATACAGTCCATTGTTAGGGGTTGCCAAAACAGGAACTCAGGGAGGGAACCTGAAGACAGGAACCAAAGCAGAAGTCATGGATGAACACTCATTACTGACTTACTTCTCATGGCTTGCTCAGTCTGCTTTCATAAACAACTCAGGACTACCTGCTCAGAAGTGGTCTGCTCAGTGAGCTGGGCCCTCCCAAGTCAATGATTAATCAAGATAATGCCCCTACAGACTTCCTTAAAGGACAATCTGATGGAGACAATTCCTTAATTTGCATTACTCTTCCCTTGACATTCTAGCATGTATCAAGTTGACAAAAATCTAGGCAGCATAGGAATATCTGTGATGGCAAGGTTGTCCCTGAAGCATAAACTACTCTCTCCTGAGAAGCAGTGTGTTGCCTCAACTAACAAGGGTTCCCTTCAGATCATAGTACAGGATCAGAACTGGCTTAGTGTCCATTCAGACCCCAGCTCCTGAGTAATACAACCTCTTCCTCCTGGCTCAAGTCTGACATTATCTGTATCTAAACCGGTGCCAGGACCCTGACGATAAGCCTGAGATTCCTACATTCTGTTATGTGTTCCTCTTCCCAATGTGTACCATGTCTGAATATTTCTTTGCTGATCACATTTACTAGAAGCATTAACATTCCCATTGTGGTGGGTGGCTGTACATGACACTTTGGCACTTTGGGGCTGCTGAAGGTTTTGCTCTGAACCCAATAATAAGTAAGGGACAGCGACAGGACAGAAGCACACGAACAGAAAGTAAGTCCTTAAACTATTCTCTAAGCTTGTATACAAAGTGGTGGTTTGCATCTGCATACATACATGCCATTCTGCTCTGTCTCTGTTCAAAAACATCACCCTGACTCTGCACATGCACTTACTGGTGCCTCTCTTCCACCTGGCAGTACTACCTGACTTCACAGTTAGCATGCGAGTTTGGGCAGACGTAGTTTAGTAAAGATACAAGCATGAAAGATAGAAACAGAGGGAAAGTCCCGTATGGGCTTCACATCAGTCATCAACCTAGAGCTGCTTGATGATGTCATCAGCAGATGCTCAGTGATGCTGCAGAAGTGGTCCAGAAGTGAAGGCTAAGAATGCAGAGCCTAGCAGAGTCAGCCCTACACTGAAATGATGGAAGCTCATACATCTTGGAACCTTGGCTACTAATGTTCCAAAGTGTGTTTTCTTCATATTTTCAGTGGTGATTTGTCACTTTAAATGTTGTGATGATGGATGTGACATTCATAAAAATGAGTAGAGCCAAGAGAGTTAACAGAGAGCATCACTGTAGGAGTGAAGATGAAGCTGACCTACACTGAGGTAAAACTGTGGACTATTTAGGACACAGATGTATCTATTGCCACTGCAGAAGGAAGTTTGTTAGAATTTAAAAAACATACGTGGTTTCCTGAAGAACTCAAACCTGGTCAGAAATATGAAACACTTGGGCAGGTGATATGGCTACCAAGTCCCGGGGGGGTGTGATTTCAATTACTGCAACACCTGTAGGAGGAGGAGCTAACTTACTCCTGCAAGTTGTCTTCTGGCATGTATTCCTCCACATGTGTGTGATTGCATGTGTGCTCCGGTGCATGCACACATAAGCACTAATAAGTAAATGGTAAGTAATTTTTAAAAACTGTCATATATGAGGGGATACAAGCAAACCACTTTATTGTTTTGGTTTTGGGAGATTGTATGCCGCCTCTTCTATGATAAAGCAGCTCGCGCTGATACTTTTTGAGTAAATGTTCTTTTTGTTTGTCTGTCTGTTTGTTCATTTTTACTAAACTCGACAGGAAACAGGAACAGGTATAGTGCATTGTGTGCTTACCACGCAACAGGGAATAAGCTTGTCCCAGGCCCACAAAAGAAGAAAGGGAAAATGTAAATACTGAAATGACAACTGTTTGGGGTAGTTGTGAGGATGACAGGCAGGAAGAGGAGGAGGAGGGGGAGGAGGAGGAAGGGGAGGAGGAGGAGGGGGAGGAGG
>JADRCH010000029.1:8423561-8441466 GCA_019843965.1 Rhynchomys soricoides
GGGGGAGGAGGAGGGGGAGGAGGAGGAGGAGGGGGAGGAGGAGTTAGGGCGATCATGTTCTCAGTGCTTCGGATACACTCCCGGAGTGGTTGAGATCTTAGAAGTTCATTAAAATAGAAAGAAGAAAAGGAAAGCAATTTAAGTAAAATATAAATAAGAAACTTGGAAGGGTATGAATCCATATCTGAGCATTTCACCCAACAGTATATTATATTCTACATTCAGATACATAACTGACATGACCACTGAATTACCTAGACAGTAACTGAGATCATTAATAAATGACTCACTTTCCTATTCAAGTTCAAATGGGGTTTTCTCTTGCTTATGAAGAATTGGTATCGTGTATCTTATATATCCTGAGGCTACTTCTGGGCTCAGTAAAACAGTTGCCTGGCTTCCAGGGACTTAAGACTTCAGGGGTGTCACCTCAGCTGCACCCTAAACCCGTCAAATGTATTTTTTTCAAGTTGTAAAGAAAAGGTTTTGTTTCATTGTGGCATATTCTTACACAGTCTTCATCACAGGCTGCTCCCATTCTGTCCACTACTGTGCAGCAGTTTAAACTTTGGAAAATCTAACTGGCTGTTATGATTAACCTTGTTAAATGCCTACAAGGGACAGAGATCCCAAAATGGTAAATTTAATGTTTTGGAACATGGAAAGAGAAAATCTAAGATGAACCATTATATGTGTGATCGTTGTTGCCCTTTTCTGGAATATGGATGCCAAAAAATGCCACTTGTGCTGGCGATGACAACTTACACCATCTCTTTGTGAAGGGGTAGCCTTAGAGATGGACCCCGGGGCACTAATAGTTCACCTACTTCTTTTCAAAGTAACTTAAACTGTGAATTTTACCTGATTTTGATGGTCTTGCCTCCGCCTCTTCTGCTGCATCTCTCTCAGGATAATCTTTCACTTCCGTGGTAGGCAGGATGGGCTTTGGAACAGGTGATTGTTAAGTGTTACATACATCACACAGTACCTACTTAGCAATTCGATGTGATTATAAAAGTCATTACCGTTGTGAAAGTGTCCTCCTGTTCGGTGCTCTCTAGGAAGCAAAAGGACACAAAATCAACTCTGCATCCCATTGGAAGAATGCTGACAGCTCTTTGAGACTTCTCAAGGATTGGCCATAAGGTTGTCACAATTAAGAACGGCAACAGGACAGAAGTACACCAATGGAAGAATAAGAACTTCTACCCATTTTTCCACTTAGATTTTTAAAATTTATCTTATTTTATATGTATAAATATTTGCTTGTATGGAAACTACATTCCTGGTACCCACAGAGGTAAAAAGAGGATGTGGAATTCCCTTGAACGGGAGTTATTCAAACCCATGTGGGCACTGGCAACTGAACCCAGGACCTCTACAAGAGCAGCTGATGCTCTTAACCACTGAGCCTCCTCCCTAGCCCTCATTTGCCCCCCATTTTTAAAAAATTCATACACAAACTGGTGGCTTTCCTCATGGCATCTGTACACGTGCATGCCATTCCACTTTGTTCTGTCCAGAAACATCACCCTGACTCCACAGGTGCACTTACTGGTGCCTTTCCTTCACCTGGCAGTACTACCTGACACTTCACACGTAATGTCTGCTTGGGCAGACATAGATTAGTAAGGATAAGAGCATGAAAGGTAAGGATAGAGGGAAAATCCCGTGTGGGCTTCACATCAGTCAGCAACATAGAGCTACTTGATGAGGTCATCAGCAGATGCCCAGTGATGCTGCAGAAGTGGTCCAGAAGTGAAGGCTAAGGATGCAGAGCCTGGTAGAGTCAGCCCTACACTGAAATGATGGAAGCTCATACATCTTGGAACCTTGGCTACTAATGTTCCAAAGTGTGTTTTCTTCATATTTTTAATGGTGATTTGTCTCTCTAAATGTAAAGATAATAGATGTGATGTTCATAAGAGTAATTAAGAGTCAGGGGAGTTAAAGAGAACAGAGATAACAAAATGAGGATGAACTGACCCAGACTGAGGTAATGCTTCCTAAAACATTTGATACAAATTTATCTACTTCTGCTTACAAGATGATTTTTGTTAACATTTAAAAAAATGAACAAGAGGGCTTTCTCGAAGAATTCAAACTTTGTCGTTAATGTTAAACACTTGTGATGCCAACATGTTAACCCATTAAGGTTAATGTTAACTTGTGATGCCCACATGGCCCAGGTCAGTGGGTAAAGGTACTTGATACAAAGCATGAAGTCCTGAGTTGGATCCCTGGAACTAACATGAAGGGGATAGTTGACTGATTATCCTATCCACTGTCCTCTGCTCTTCATGGATGTGCCATTGTATGTGTGTGTGTTTGTGTGTGTGTGTACACGTATATGTGTGCATATGTACATACAAACAAACAACATGAAATTTTTAAAAACTTTAAGATGAGAGCTGAGGGGACACACATAAGCCATTTTCATTGCCAGCTTTGTGGGACTTGCATTTTACTCTTCAATGTTGAGGGAAGTCGTTTTCAGGCCCTTTGTTACATGTTCAGTTTCTCGTGTTCACTGAACTCATCGGTGAACTGAGAACAGCTGAAGGGTAGCTCAGTTACTGTATGCTTAGCACGTGACTGGGCCTGAATTTAACCCAGCTCCAGAAACGAGAAAAAGGACTAGTTTGGAGAGACAGATGATGGGAGACAGGGAGGATTGGGAATGTGATGAGGTGAACGTAATCCTAGTATACCCCGGGGAAAAGGATAAAAATTTTAAGTCATTAAAATTAATTAAAGAAAGAAATGAAGTTGCAACCATAAACATGACAATGGGAAGTATATGGATTTAATTTGTGCATTATAATCAATTATATAATGCTGATCAGATACATAGCTCAGATACATAGGTCACTGAGTTAGCTAGTAAATAACTGGAATCAGAAACAGAAGGTCTCATATCCTGGTAGAATTAAAATGGATTTGTGTGTGTGTGTGTGTTTATAATAGAGGGTTCTTGCTATGTATCAAGGCTAACTCACAATTTCTAGGTTTGAGGAAACTCTTGCCTGACCTCCCAAAATTTGGGGTTATGAGAGTAATTACAGAACTTGCATCTCAAGCATTTATTTTTTCTTTTCTACTTTATATCTTTGACTTTAACATGGAAAGTGATGCTTCACACTGGGATAGATGCACATAATTGTCATTGGGCTTTGTTCTCATTTGATCCACATTGAGGGCAATTTGAAACCTTGGGAAAACCTAACGAGTCTCGTGACTAATCTCCTTAAATGTCTATAAAGGACAGAGATTTTAACCTGGTAAACTCAATGGATTAAAACAGAAAGGACAAAAATTAAGTCAAAACCCCTATTTTTCAACATTTACTACGTGTGCACACACAGTAAAGCATCGATATCTGAAATATTGATGTCTGGAATGACCATTTTGCTGCCTATGACAATTTACACCATATCTTTGTGAATGGGTAGATTAGGAATGAACAGCCTAGGGCATTAATATTTCGTCTACCTTTTCAAATTAACTGAAACTATGAATTTTTACCTGACTTTGATGGTCTTGCCTCTGATTTTTCTACTGCTTCACTCTGAGGAGAGTCTTTCACTTCCGTGGTAGGCAGGATGGGCTTTAAAACAGGTGATTGTTAAGTGTTAAATACATTACACAGTACCTACTTAATAATTCAATGCTATTATAAAAGTCATTACCGTTATGCAAGCATTTCTCCTGGTAATCTCTAGAAAGCAAAAGGACATGTAATCAATCCACGTGGACAGCAAAGGCAGCCAACATTCACAAAGGCTCGGCAATGAGCAGAATTCTCACGCCTGTAGTTCTAATCAAGTATTTTAATTTTGCTAACTGATCCAGATCCCATAGGCATTTAGAAACCATGCCTGCGATATAACTGAAAACATGAAAGGGCCTCAGCACCTCTCCATTTGAAATCTGTAGCCTATGTGTTGCACAGCCTACTAACCATACCACATAGGCATATTAAACGCAGAGAACTGTCCTCCAAAAAACAACTGAAGCATAATCTATATCATTCCCCTTCAGGCTGAACTCACAAAGAATAACAGCCAACTTATAATCAGCTTTTACAGTATCCCATTCAAGGCTCCCAAATGGCTCCCTAAGAGTCCTACTTATCCTGTGAAACCTTTTCCCCAGGGACAAGAGAACTTTGGATACTAAACCTAGTCCTTGAGAAAGGAAGTGGCCCATTAAATGGCAAGGCTGTCCCTGGAGCAGGAACTATCATGTGCTGGGAAGCAGCTTGTCCCCTCAAAAAAACAAGGATTCTCTTCAGATCACTTTGCAGAACAGAGCCAGCACAGTGTCCATTCAGACACACCTTGACCATGACTTCTGAATTATGCAACACCTTCAGACTGCTTCAGTTCTGACATTATTTGTCCCTAAATCTGTGTCAGGACCCCGAGGATGAACTTGATATTTCTTTATGTGTTCCTTTTCCCAAAGTGTACATTGACTGAATATTTCTCTGGTTTTCACAGTATTGGAAATGTTAATATTCCCATCGGGATGGATGGGTGGCCGAGCATAGCTCTTTGAGGCTGCTGGAACTTAGTTCTGAAACTGGGAACGAGGGCACAAGTACACTAGTAGAAAATAGGAATACACATTTTATTTAGTTTCTAAGTTAATGTACAATGTAATGAGCTTGGTCCTGACATTCATAACACAGTACTCGTGTTTCTCCTTTCTCATCCCCCTCCCCCTTCCTGTGGAGTCATCCCCCTGCCACTTTCCCTCCCCCCACTACCATTCCTGTCTGCTTTCATGCCTCATGTTAAAGAACACAGAATGAATAAGGTATGCAGTTATGATTTTCAAGTGTGATTTTTTTTTCCAGTGAATGTAAGTAACAACAGCAGTGCACGTATGTCAGTGTGAAGATGATGGTTAATAGAAAAAACATGATCTCCATGAGGAGGAGCTGATCATGAGCCCAAGTGAGTACGTTTCAATGGTGATTAGAGAACATTACAACATATATGAAAATATTCACTTAATAAATGCGATTTTAAAATATTTCAAGAGAAAATTAAAAACAATTTTAGATAAGATTTTTTGATTAAAAATTTATATAATTTATTTCTTAAAAGACACTTATCTTGATGGCTCAGTGGTTAAGAGCACTGACTTGCTTTTCCGGAGGACCTGAGTTCAATTCCCAACAACCACATGGTGGCTCACAACCATCTGTAATGGAATCCAATGCCCACTTCTGGTGTGTCTTAAGATAACTACAATGTTCTCATATAACTAAAATAAATAAACTTTTTAAAAAAAATTCTTATCTCTAGGACCTTAGAGAACAAATTAGGGGAAAAAAAAAACCAATTCAATCTATATTTAGTTTCCAACGTTCGTCTTTTATTTCCAGTTGGAAAACCAAGAGAAGTTTACCATCAGAAGTCTTACCTGAATACATTTGTATCAGTTCCTCTTCATCATGGTCAATAAGTAGCCTCCTACTGTAATGTACCAAAAGAACGACTAATCAATTTACTATGCCATGTTGATATGAAATCACTTGCTTATTACTTTACACTTGAAAGAATATTTCAGGTATTATCCATGACACTTCCAGAAGTTTTAAACATATGGTACAAACATGTGGATCCTGTATTGTATTAAGCTTATAACCAACCAAGGAAGATATAGAGTATAAGGGCCATGAATCAAAAGCTCCATAGATGAACTAAGTTTTCTCAGCATAATGGAAAGTGTCCTGAACTCAGGAAACTCTACCTTTGTAGCCAATAATTGTTTCTCATAAGTTTGAGGTCTTCCTCTTAAAAAGGATGACTTTACTGCTTTTATATACTAGGCTGGTACTATTTAATAAGATAATTTAATATGACAAATAGAAAAGCCACAAAGTCATTTGTTTCTTATAGCTGAACTGTCTTAGACTCTCAAATAATGATCCACATGTATTTTCTTGCAAGATCTGATATTCTTACATTGAAGTTACCAAAAAAAAAATAATAATAATAATGCCTGCTTTTGTTATTAGCTATTTTATTCTTTGTCACATAGTTCAAATAAAATTATCCATTTAACATTTCAAGATCAAGAACAGAAGTTATTTGTACCTCAAATGTATAGGTTACATTTGGGCTGAAAAATGCAAAATACTTGGATAGTAAAGATGAAAGTCCTAAGATTCCTGAGCTGGCAAAACGCTAGAATGGACTTGATGTCAATATGAAAATGTCAAGTGGTATCCTGGAAGGGAAGGTTCTGATGCTAACCCTGTTTCCCAATTTCTCCTTAATTTGTTAATAAAGAATGCCAGAGGCTAATTGCTGGGTGATAGGTATAAGTGGGACTTCCGGGTTCCAGGAGGAGCCGGCAGATGCAAAGAAGAAGAGAGGCTTTTTTTCTGCCATGCTTTGGAGAAAGAAGGATGCAACAATCATGTAAGGCCTGGGGAGAGTTAGGGCCTGCAGCCTCTGCTACAGGCAGGTGACCAAAGATGTTTGGCAGGGGACAAACCTTAAGTGAAACAAGCCACTGAGTTTAGGGCAGAAGGAGAGACAGAAATAATAAATTGGTAAGGGTACCCTTTTCAAGGTAGAAGATATCTGTGCCCAGCAATTGTGCCTAGTAGGCAAGTTAAAGTAACAAAGCTATGCGTGGGTCTTTTATCTGCGGATTCAAGGGTCCCGGGTGGGACCTGGTAGTGTGACCTCTCCCAAAGCTAAGCCAGGTGAAACCAAAGGAAATCTGGGAGAGGCCAGAGTGAGGGCCGAGGTCCCAGGCAAAGGCAGTAGGGAGCTTTTAAAACTACAAGCAACAATTTCCTGGTTTTTACAATGCAACAACAGCACGTCCCCTTCCTCCCATGTTCCACCCTAAGGCACCTAACATCTTGGTGTCTCCAAGCCTTTCAGTCTACCAAACACCCAGATTACCCATTGCCCCTAGACTCACAGAGGCCTCTGGTGACCTCAGATTCCCAAATGCCTCCAGGTTCCTCATTCCCAATTTACTCAGGTGTCTGAGTGTTCCTGGGTTTCCAAGTATCCTGGTGTCCCTCCATTTACTCAGGTTTATTGGTATCAACAAGTGCCCAACTTCCCAGATCCCTAGCATATTCCAGTCTCTTGAGGGTGCCCAGGAACTCCAAATGTCCCATTGGTCCTATCCCTCTAGAACTGAAAGATAGGGGCAAACTATGTGGCAAAGGTCACAGCAGGAGTTAAAAGGGCATTTCCAAACAGCAATGCCCAACTGCAGAGATCACACGGGCCTGGCAGAAATAATTAGCATGCTTTGAAAGCTGGATACCCATAGAGTTCTGGGACTTGGAGTACTTGTGCGTGTCTCTGATTTCTTGTACTTGAGTATGTGTGCGTCTCCTTCAGATGACCTTGCCCATTGCTCCACATGGCACAACCCTGGGTTTCTTTTGGGGAGTATCATTACGCGCTCTCAAGACTGGAGTTTTACAAACTTTCTTCACCTACCGAGTTTAAAAAGTCCTAACCAGAGAGACGATAATACAATCCTTGGATAAAATACTTGCCTAAGTCATGTGAAGTCCCAGGTTAAATTGTCAGCATCCACCCCCACTCCACTATACACACATAGCCAAAATAAAAATCCTGAGACAAAGAATCCTGCATCCATTGCCACTTCTAATTCATCTAATTCAGCTTTGATTAGTTTCTGGGGTGGACTATGTCACTGCCATTCCAAAACAATCTAAACTGAATACATAAGATATGGTATTTGTAATCTCGTTACATCTCCATTTCATGTTAATTAACAAGTAAATGGGAAGACTTACACTTTGCTTTTGCTTTCAACAGCGTAGCGCTTAGCTGTCCATCCAAAAACATCTTGCTTATAGGTATCGATATCTCTTTGAAGAAGCAGCTTGATGATACGTTCTGACCCACACCTTACAGCATACATAAGGCTGCTTCTAAGAGAGCAGAGAAAGAGCCTTGCTGTTGGATATTTCAGTAAGATTGTTAGGGCTCTTGTGGCATGTGTTTTATCAGTATTGTCTATGTCTATAGAATTGATGGTTTACTAACAAACATAAACATCTTGGGAGCTCAATATTCCTTCTGTAAAGCATCTCCAGGACGAATAGGAGAAAATAAACAGACAACCCATTCTCCCACTCAGGTATCACATAGTAGAATTTATCATTCAATCTCCTTTCACAAAGACTGAAACTATTTATCAAATAGGTAAACATTTAAGTAAAGAGTCATTTTTTTCCTTAGTCTGATATATTATAATTCATAACTGAAGATCGAAAGGGAAAAGTTTATTTGCATGATTAACATAATAATAGTATAATTACAAAATAAATCATTTTAATAAAAATAGTAGCAACCATGTTTGTAGGAGACAATCATGTACTGGAACTAAATAGGGCATAACCCTGATTTTCGAAAGAGAAAATAAATCTAGCAATGCACAAAGTTCCTAAGGTCATACAATCAGCAAGCATGAAAGCTGGAATTAAGCTCGGTCTTGTGTGAATATTGAGGTTTCTCCCTATCACCCAGCTATGATTTTTACTCATCCAAACTTCTTCAACAAATGTAGCTTTTCATTCTTTTGACGATGCCAAATGATAACGTTTCAAAATAAAGCAGGGAAAGTAGAAAAAAGGAGAGCACCATGAGGTGCTAGAAATTCATAGTCACTGAGGGACAAGCCAATAATAGTTTGCAAAGAAACTTGATGCAAGCAGCCATCCAGCAGATTTTCAATTTTAAGGAAGCAGCATATACGAAGCAAAGCTGGCAAACACTATAAAGCTGTTAAAAATCACACTGTGACTCAAAACTTTAGATTAAGGTCTTTAAAACAAATAAAATATGAAGCCCATTCATCTAAGTAAGCTACCTGACAGATAAGTTGTAATGCAATCAATCAAAATCATTTTATATCATCAGGAAATATAGACTCGATCGCATGTTCTCTTCGTATTGCTCAAACTGAGTAAATATTTTTGTACTAAACTGATGGTCTAGGTTAATGTTTTTTCAGTAAGTTAAAGGTAACTTCTTCTTCCTATTAATTTAAGATCATGTCTTGGGTGATATTCACATCATTTTTTTTTTTTACCTTCCAAGGAAATCACATGTCTTTGCATTTGCTCCATTGTTGATTAAGAATTCTGCCATCTTCTCCTTGTTTTGTTTCAGAGCAAGCAAAAGCGGTGTGATCTTGTTCTGTCAAAAAAAAAAAAAAAAAAGTCATGAACTAAAAATTAATAAATACTTGAGCACAAAATCATAAATGCAGTTCCTTCCTCAGTGCACTGACTCCCACAATGCCGCTCCTTATCCATGAAATGCCCCCCACCCAGAATGATCAGGTAAATCTGTCCCCAAATCCACAGCAAACTCTTCCTACTGCCACAGGCTTTGCTTCTGTCAAGACAAGCATCTTGAATTTTTTTGGTCATCTAAGCAAAAGCTTATTGATTCTCTGTCTTTATTTCAATAATCCATAACAAAAGCCACAAAAGACAAAACTTTCTTTATTGTTGCTGGCAAAGAAGTTAAACTCCTCTGTCTAGATTGTATTTCTACCTAAGGGATGAAGAATGATCTCTTTCCCAGGTGTCCCATGGGCCAATGAAAGCATTGCATTACCACCTGTCTGAGAACGTGACAAAACTGAAGCACAGGCCCTCTATCAGAAAAAAATTCCTTTATTTTGTATAATTTCCATGTTTTTTAAATTGTCTTTTATGGTGTATCATTTCTGTTTTTTGTTGTTTTTTTTGTTTGGTTTTTTTGTTTGGTTTTTTTTTTTTTTTTTACTGCCTTTATGGCAGACGTTAGCATTTAAGGGACAGCATTGAGAGCTTTGAGATGGAGCAGAGGTTTCCTGAAGTTACAGAAGAAACTCATTCATTCCCTTTTATATGTGGGGCCAGAGTCTGGGACACCAACATCAGCGTCCCATTCCCCATCAGTCACTTAGGAAAGTGGGCTCTCACTTAAATGAACAGGCTTCGAAAGATTCTTATTTAATGGTTAAAGAGCTCAGAACAAAATTTCATTCCCAATTGTAATAATAATCTCAGGCCCTAGGTATGTGCTGACACATATCTAAAGTGCCAGCACTTGGGAAGCAGATTGCAAAGATCTCTGTGAGATCAAGGTCAGCCTGATCTACATAGTGAGTTCCAGGACAGCCAGAGCTATATAATAGAGAGACTTAGTCGCAAAATGATGATGATAGTGATGATGATGATGATGATGATGATGATGATGATGATGATGATCTTATAACTATGGTGCACAACTACTTTTGGGTTTTAATGAAGTTGGCTTTTGGCTTTTTGTTTTTGTTTGTGTTTTTTTGAGACAGAATTTCACTATGTAGCTCAGGCTAGCATCTTGGGCTCATGGTTCTTTCTACCAGCCCCCAATTGTAACACTGTACACTGTACCAAGTTACAATTGTAACACTGTACCAAGTGTTACAGTTCTAGGGTCTACGACACTGTGGCTTGTGCCTATGCTACTTTTAATCTATTATTATTCTGGTTTCATTTTAATCACTACTTTAAGCTCTTTTTAAGCAAACCATAAAATAAGCTGGGGTAAAAAGGCAATGATTTTATCCATGACGATTCTAACAGTGATCATATTATTACATATTATTTTTATGACGAAGCCACTAGGTCACTTTATCTGTACAAAAATGGTATAATTTTGTTTGCAATTGTGCTAATCTTTTAGAGTTAACTACGATTAACCTGATAGCACACGCAGGCATTTCAGTGTGAATATCTTTGAGACAGAGATAAAGAAAACGTTTTAAAAGGCAACTTTGAATGCTTAGAGTTCAAACCCATCACTAAGGGAGTAAAAGGAGAAAATGACCACATCCTTATAAATTGCTTTAAAAGTTTAAAATCTTTGTCACAAGACACCATTAAGCACCTGTAGTTGTAAACACACACTAAGGCTAAGTAGATAATGTCTGGTAACATGAAGGGGTTTGTAGCAAACTGGAGTACTTGTGGGCTTCATCACAGGCAACAGACAATAAAATGAGCTCAAAGAATTCTAGACTTGATCACTCTGAGCGAGGTAACGCAGTCACAGAAGAATGAACATGGTATGTACTCACTGTTAAGTGGTTATTAGCCCAAAAGTTCGAAATACCCAAGAGACACTTAGAAGCAACAGTAGGGCTGAGTGTGAGGTCCCAGATGGAGGAGTTGGAGAAGGGACTGAAGGAGCTGAGGGAGCTTGCAGCCCCAGGGAGGGAGCAACAGTGGCAACTGGCCTGATCCCTAGATGCTCCCAGAGACTGGACCACCAACCAAGGAATACACATGGAGGGACCCATGGTGCTGGCCACATATGTGGCAGAGGAGGGTCTTGTTAGCCATCAGGGGGAGCAGAGGCCCTTGGGCCTGAGGGTGTTAGATGCTCCAGTATAGGAGAATGCCAAGGAGGCAAGATGAGAGTGGATGGGTAGGTGGGTGGAGGAATACCCCCATAGTGGCAGGGGGAGGGGGAGGGAATGGGGAGGTCCCAAAGGGGAGATCTGGAAAGGGGAAAACATTTGAAATGTAAATATAGTATGAAAAAATAAAGAGCAGCTTGAAGCTCACATTTCTTTAAGAATCTTCTTGGGCTGGGTGTGGTGGTGCATGCCTTCAGTCTCAACACTCTGGAGCAGAGGCAGGAGGAATGAGTTCAAGGCCAGCCTAATCTACAAAGTGAGTCCAGGACAGCCAGAGATTTTACACAGAGAAACCCTGCCTCAAAACAAAACAAACAGAATCTCCAAGAGATGGAGAAGTGGCTCAGTGGTTAAGAGCACTGTCTGCTCTTCTAAGGGACCTGTGTCCCAGTCCCAGCACCCACAGGGTGTGTCTCAGAGCCATCTGTAATTCGTTTTAGGGAAATCTAACACCCTCTTCTGGCCTGTGTGGGTACTGTATGCATGTTGAACACTTAGATACAAGCAGGCAAAATCTCCATCCAAATTTTTTTTTAATTAAATAAAAAAGGAGGGAAATAAGACTCTTCGGAAGTTTAACTGTGGATTCAGCCCCTGGAGGACACTATTTATGTCTATGTTCTCCACTGAGTTCTTAGTTCTTAAAAAAAAAAAAAGCCTTTATTGTGGGTATGGTTTACATTTTGTGTGGGGTAAAAAAAAGTAAAATTCTTTTCTAGGACCTGAAATCCTGAAGAAAACATGTTTAAATACTTGTGCTGATTCAGGTATTCCAGGTGAAGTCTAGACCCTGTGTGTTTTGAAGACCCTCTCCTGATCACTGTGCTGCCCAATTTTAGCTATTCCTTTTGCATAGAGAAGCAGACAAGCATCATTTCCACCTTGTCTCTCACAGGTAGACCAGTTCTCTTTCTTATTTTAGGATTTGGCCAAAAGAGAGAAACAGACAAATACCATTTTTTTTTAAAACTCCATTTAATTTGCAAAATAGAGTCAGAGGCAGCAATAGAGAATTCGAAGTATAACTTGATTATGTGAAAATGCAGTGTAAAACTCTCCCAAATCCCATCAAAGCATCGTAGATTTGAGGGTGGGCTTTAGGCTCTTACTCAAGTGTCAATTTCTGTCAGACAAGGGTCATTTCATGGTGAATCACTTATTTTTCACTTTTTAGTTTTCTGTATAATTGCCATGATTCAATGACAGTCTGATTTCTTCAGAGTACTACTGAAGTTCACCTCTAAGCATGCTTCTAAACTAGTAATGTTCTCTAATTATGAATTATTATCACAAAGCTGTAGAGCACAGAATAAATATAAATAAAGTGAGTCATTTCAAAAACAAAAACAAAACAAAAAACCCTCAAGACTTCTTCATGCTTTCCCTAAGTTATTTAATTCCCAGTTTTGCATGAGTGCTTCTCATCAACTTCCCCCTCTGTTTCTTCTCCTTCGGCTTTATCACTCACAGCTTGATCACATGGCAGAACTTGTCTGGCATCCAGTTATCTGGTTATAAAACATTTCCCTCTCATTTAAGGTAAATTTGATATCAAAGGCAAACACTCGCTTTGTTGTCATTTTCAACTAGTCAAGAAAAAGCTTTTGTAAGACTTGAAAACAGGCAAATCAGAGCTTTAGAAAATTCATTGTTTTGACAAATATTTGCCAGAAATGCATTCAAGAAGGTTAAACCTTGTAAACCTTCTTTCAAAGTACCACTATTTAAAGTGTCATTTTCAATGATTGAGTTATTTCAAAACATTTTCACCCAAGGACTAGAGCTTTGAAAACACAGAAAAATCGACTCTCCACACACATGGCTATTAAAAATCTGTGCGTTTCCAATAGGTTACAATTAAAGCTGGGCTGTGCATACCTTGTTTATGGCTTCAATGTCTGCCTTGTATTCTAGCAGCTTGGTGGCTGTTTCAATGTCCCCGTTGTAGACAGCATAGTGCAGAGCAGTGTTATCATTACAGTCCACAATGTCTGGGTTGGCACCATGCTTCAAGAGAATGTCAAGGCATTTCGTTTGTCTGCATTGGGAGGCCTGTGGATGTGATACCAACACACAGATTGTTAAAGACTTCAAGGTCAGCATTCCAAGGCTTCAGTACTTAGTTGCCTTTTAAAATAACATAGCTTCATCTTTCTATCTAAAAACATATTTCAAATTCATATCATCTGAGCTGATGGCTATAGGATACCTTAATTAGAGGTGTGGCATCTTTAATGTCCTTCGGATTAATCTCACAGCTGCTCTCTACCAGGAGAGTCACCACCTCTGGATGGCCATAGACACAGGCAAAATGCAGAGCAGTCCTGTGAGTACAACAAGGATTCTCTTAAAGTTTACACATGCCATTATAACCACCAGGTAGCACTTAATGACTCTGCCTTTGAAATTTGAATTTTCTCCTGAAGAAAAGACGTCATATTGATTGCCTCTTATTACAAAGAGCAAACAATTTCACAGGTGACAACATTCCCCAAATATAAGCTGTTTCTGTGCATTAGAATATTGATTCTTCCTATTGATCAGCATGGGGCCAGTGTCCAGGTACTCCGCTGTGAGCCTTCTGAACTACATACTATGTGTGTCAAGGAGCACCCAGCTTCAGAGGCCACAGCCCTAAGGATGGAGGACAAGTATGAGCTGGACAGTTCTCATGGGACCTGCTATTCTTAGGGTACCAATGCAGAGAACCCAGGGGTGACAGAAGTCATGGAACAATGGGAATCCAGGCATCTGCCCAGGAAGGGTTTGGAAACAGTAGTGGCCTGAACGCAGAACAACATTGCAGGGTAGTGGTGACACACACTTTTAATCCCAGCATTTAGGAGGCAGAGGCAGGTGGATTTTTGAGTTCGAGGCCAGCCTGGTCTACAGAGTGAGTTCCAGGACAGCCAGGGCTACACAGAGAAACCCTGTCTTGAAAAAACCAAAAAGAAGAAAAGAAGAAGAAGAAGAAGGAGAAGGAGAAGGAGAAGGAGAAGGAGAAGGAGAAGGAGAAGGAGAAGGAGAAGGAGAAGGAGAAGGAGAATCAAAACGAGTTTATCGATTTGAAAACTGTCAAAGGTGCCAGTGAGCCCTACTGTGTAACAGAAGTCTCTGGAGTTATCACTTGTAGGAAAAACCAGAACTCACCATCAATCTTGTTGTGAGCATGCCTGGCTTATGAGGAAGACACTGATAACCCTTTAGGAGTGTTTAAACTAACAAGGGAGGAGGCTGCAAGGGCAGAAAGCTATGAAGTGCACATAGCACCCATAACTAAAGAAGATGAGATAAGCGAATACGTAAGTGAGCCATCCTTGCATTTAAAATCTCCTTGTAAATTCTCTCAGTAGAAAATGCAAGTTTCTTGCATACCTGTGAATACATGGGTATACACTGACATAAAGTATCAACTTTCATTTAAAAAAAACAACAAATTTTTAGATAGGAAGTTGAGACATACTTGAAATTTCTCTCCTGCATTTCTCTACAATGCATCTGACATTATGCTTTTTTGCAATGGCTACACTAAAGCTGTGTTTTTGTTGAAACCCTTGAAGAGCCCAGTAAATGCTCTAAAGGAGAATTGTTAAGGACATGAAGCACTGATCTTGATTTGTTTTTCTCCTAAAGGGGACCAGTTGGGTGTTACACCTTTCCCAAATGTGGAGCCTAAGATTAATGACAGATGCTTCTCTTTTCTCACCTCAGACAGGAAGTTAGCCTACTCCCCACTCACTGTGCCTCCCTTCTAGCTACCTGCTCTCTCTCACAGCTCCCACCCCACAGTTACCTGTACTTCCAATCTATTTGTTCCATGGCAAAAACTCCCCGTTTCACAAAGCTCTTTACTGTGTCTACGTCACCCGTGCTAGCGGCCTTGTGGATCGGATAATAAGGTGCATAGCTGGAGTGGTATTTGGGCGGTCGACAACCTCTCTCATCCTTGCTCCCAAAGCCCACGAAGATATTATTCATGCCATCACAGAAGCCCAAGGGCGTCCTTTGTTTTTTGTGGAAGAACATCTGCATGGTAAATGTTTGCTTCTTCAAAGGCCCCTTCCCTCCTGTTAAGCTTCACCCCCTTAGGATGTTAACCTACATCCCCAACTCAAAAAGACTGTGCTAAAAAGGCCCCCCTAAACCTAGAACAGAAGCTTATAGTAAGCCAGCTCCTAAAGATTTCGATATCAAAGAAAACCTAGAGCCACAAGGTCAGAGCAGGGAAGCTCCGTGCTGATACAGTAGCTGTCAACTGCAGGTGCAGTTGGCAACGCAGTAGCCAAGCAACGCTGGTAAACACAAACAAACGGGTGCCCAGGCTCGTGCCAGGTGCCGGCGCACATTCAACTTGGAGGGCTGTCCTGTGTGCCAACAAGGAAGGTGCTTACTGCGCATGTGTAGAATCTGTTTTGTCAAAAAAACAAAACAAAACAAAAACAAAAACAAAACAGCTAGAGAGGCCACTTCCATTCCCTCAAATGAGGCCTCGCCCACACCACCCCTCCATGTAGATTTGGAGCAGTTAAGGAAGTGTTCTTGGATTGCATTTTCATTTCAATTTGGTTACAGGAAATATGGTTTTCTTGGTTTCTTCTGTGACCCATTCATCATTCGGTAATGAGTTGTTTAGTCCCCGTAAGTTTGAATACATGCTAGAGATTTGTTTACTGTCAAGTTTATGTTTTATTGAAGAGCTACAAGCAATTAACTGAGGAAAATTAGTCTTCCTAGGGATGAGCCTTTTGATAGGTTATTGTGCTAGCTAATCTTACGCCACTAACACAAGCTAGTGTTATCTGAAAAGAGGGAATCTCAACTGAGAAAAATGCCTCTCTAAGGTCCAACTGTAAGGCATTTCTTGGTTAGTGATTGACGGGGAGGGCCCAGCCCGTTGTGGGTGCTGCCATCGCCTGGGTTAGTGGTCCTGGGTTCTTTAAGAAAGCAGACTTAACACCAAGCCATTGAGATGAAGCCCGTGGGCAGCACTCCTCCATGGCCTCTGCATCAGCTCCTGCCTCCAGGTTCCTGCCCTGTTTGAGTTCCTGTCCTGACTTCCTTCAATGATGCCCAGCATTATGGAAGTGTAAGCCTAATAAACTCTTCCCTCCCAGACTTGCTCTTTGGTCATGGTGTCTCACGGCAGCAAGAGAAACCCTAAGACAGATATACAATTACAAGCAGACAGCCCTAGAAACACATATGTGCAGACAATATTAACAGACGCAGCAGCCTATAGTTCTATAATTTTTCATTTATTTGTATACGTAACAACAACTAAGAAAGAACAGAGCTTGAGGCTCAGAGGGGAAACAGAAAGGGCAGAAAGGAGGAAAAGGAGGGGAAAATGACTGAATTATATTTTAATTAAACAAGGAAAAACATATTGGTGTGTACACAAGTTTGACATGTACATGTAGATCTCTCCCTAAGAGTGAACTTTTCCTGGTTTCTCTGTTACTGGTGTCATTCATACATATTGGTGTCCGTACATGCGCGTTTTACCGTGTGCATTTATTGGGAGGCAGAGGCAGGTGGATTTCTGAGTTCGAGACCAGCCTGGTCTACAGAGTGAGTTCCAGGACAGCCAGGGCTACACAGAGAAACCCTGTCTCGAACCGCCCCCCCTCCAAAAAAAAAAAAAAAAAAAAAACTAAACATTTTCTCCTAACAAAAGAAAAGATGATGTGTGTGAATGAGCGACTCCTTAAACTGAAAGACCGTTGCGAGCATCAGATGGCAGGAGGCAGAGGAAGCCTGCTCCTCTTTTCTGAGTTGCATATTCTGAGGACTCCAAAACTTCTGCCTCATTCTTTTAAGCCAGGGACAGGGAATCTGATGGATTCCTGTATAGTTGCTAACCAGCCCCAGCCCTCTCTACAAGAGCCAGTTAACTCCTCACATGGGAAATATTTTGGAAGTGGGTCCTGCTTTAAGCATTCACTGAGTTTCCCCATGGCCTCACTCTTCAGTCCTAAGTAGACAGGTTGTGATGCAAGTCACACATTCCTGTAAATTCTTTCAGCCTTAGAATTACAGAATGAGGTTCTCCTGATGGCGGCAGCGTGCTGCCCTGCCCCCTGCCTGCTCTTCCCCATTTTACATCTCTATGGGACAAACCCTTCTAATCACCTTCCTTTAAGGCAGAGAGCCTGCCTTTCAGACTCAAGTTCCATCTAAATATGTTCATAACCTTCCAATTAAAAAGAAAAATTAAATTTTTAATCACTTAATGTTTGTCAGACAAACATTTGGAATATAGCAACCTAGGCAGCTCCCAAACCTTCTAACTTCCAATGGTCAGAAAGATAGGTGCCCTTTATGGTAGGGCTGGACGCTAGAAGAAAAGTCAGAAAATCCACTGGGGCCACACAGAAGTGTGTGTGTGTGTGTGTGTGTGTGTGTGTGTGTGTGTGTGTGTGTGTGT
>JADRCH010000029.1:8441476-8470980 GCA_019843965.1 Rhynchomys soricoides
TGTGTGTGTGTGTGTGTGTGTGTGTGTGTGTGTGTGTGTGTGTGTGTACGCGCTCTCCCGCAGATGCTGCAGCCACTGAAGGTGGGGCTGCCAGCTTTAGTAACACATGGCTTATGTTATGTTGCTCAGGCCAAGGCAGAAGAGGCTTAGACTATCACAAACTTCTACCATTGGATATGCATACCACTCAAGTGGCAGGGAAGGCTTTCCCTCCTGTGGACTACCTTTGTAAACTTTGTAAGCCCTCAAGGCAGGAAAGTGGCCACCCCCCCCCCACACACCCCACCCCCACCTCAGGAGCTCCAGCAGCCAGACCCCTCCCCCAGATCTAACTGTCATAAAGGTGTTTACAGTCTCTGTAGCTGTCACAAAGGCCATCTCCAGCCCCTCAACAGGACCCTCCCAAAAGCATGTTAATTTTAGGAGAAAAGTCTGAATAAAAGCCACCAATCCCTGAATAGGAAAAGCCACCAATCCCTGAGCTCCCCCAAGCTCAGGACTTGAAATCCCACCAATCCTCACCCTGGAAATCTCCACCCTAGACCATGCCACATACCCTGCACTGTGCTTTGTTCAGTTCCTTGCTGCTGTTTGCTCCCTCCTGTGAGCATAAGCAGCCACTCCTGCATTAGTCCCTCCATACCCTAGAACCTCCAATAAATCTCTTTTATGAGATTTACTGCCTGGTGTGACTCTCTCATCTGAAGAAGACAAGAAGCAATGAAAAGAAAAAGCAAAGGGAAGGAAAGGAGCTGAGGGGTCCCCTCTGGGGACACCCTCTCCTGGGAGCTGCATCACCTCTGCTGAGGAGGCTTCCTTTCAGAGCTATGTGGTTTCAAAGCGCACTTGCTCTGCAGAATTAGGCTCTTGTCTAGACCTCTCTGGATCCTATTTCTTCACATATTGAAAACAACTAATTCCACAATTAATTTCCACAAGAGGGTCAGCAGACTGGTCCCCACATTGGCCATTTTCCTCTGTACTTGCTCTAATGCATCAGCTCCCCACGGAACAAGTGCCCTCTCCCTGAAGTTCAGACCTCACAGTAATGCCCCATAGACTGCCTGTCATGTGAGAGAGGGTCGGCCTTTATGAAAGGGTAGTGAGGCACGCAGGCTCATGTCCCTGTGAAAGTGGGTGGGTGTGACATCACCCGGACAAGGCATTATGCTTATCACATTGAAGGCGTTTTCTGTGCCTGATGTTAGACACTACCCATACATGCATACAGCTGTCTCTCTGTCCTGGTGAGCTCTAAAGCAGTTTATCCGGCTCTCATAAGAGAAGAGAATACTATTTAGTAAGTTTCCCAGTGCCACGGAACTACAAATGGCTTATGGAGCTAGCAATGTCTTTAACCAAATTAAAAAATCCAAAGGCAGGTCTGTCCACGTTCAACATCCTTTCTTTAAAGCACTCACTGCCCGCTTCTCCTCACATACGTCTTGGCAACTGAAGTTCTCTTTGGAGTGACATCACACTCTTTGTCCTCAGAGAGAAAGAACTCCCTAAGACTTTGATTTTGTGGGTTTTTAAAAATTTGATCGTGGGTTAATGCTTAAGTTTCTCAGGGTAGGTTGTCATAACGGGATGAAGAGGTAGAAAAGTGGATTGAGGTTTGTGAAGCAAAAGCAAAACTGAAACAGAGAACAGAGGGGAAAAAATCCCCTGTGGCTGCACAACCGCGCATTCATCTAGGGCTTGAAAATATTTCCTGACTGTAACAGGTGTTTAACAGTAACACCGCACCGATTTCTGAAAGCCTATGTCTTCTATTTAAGCGACAGCAGGCTCCTTGGTACAAAGCATTTACATTTGAGAGGCCTGCCCTCTGCTGGATTATTGAAATACTACATGCCAGATTTCTAGGTTGCCCAAACAGGATCCTATCTGTGGAAATACCCTTTGGTTAGCTTTTGGGACAACATAAATAAATGAAAGTTCTTTAATATATTTTCCTGAAAGTTTTCAAAGATGTTTGCATAGATATTTATGTGCATTGTATATATTTTGTGATTACACCTGTTCAAAATCCCTCAAACAAACAAATACAGCAAAAACAAACCCAAAACAACTAATGGCCCAATGAACAAAATACTCACAGGGAGGAATATGGAGATAAAGTGTGGAACAGAGACTGAAGGAAAGTCCATCCAGAGACTGCCCCACCTGGGGATGTATCCCACATATAGCCACCAAACTCAGACGTTCTTGTGGAGGCTGGGAAGTGCTGGCTGATGGAAGCATGATAAGCTGTCTCCAGAGAGGCTCAGGCAGTCTGACAAATACAGAGGAGGATGCTTGCAGCCAACTGTTGGACTGAGCCTGGGGTCCCAGATGGAGGAGTTGGAGAAAAGACTGAGGGAGCTCAGGGAGTTTGCAGCCCCATGGAGGGAGCAACAGTGGCAACTGGCCTGACCCCCGGAGCTCCCGGAGACTGGACCACCAACCAAAGAATACACATGGAAGGACCTGTGGTGATGACCACATATGTGGCAAAGGAGGGGCTTGTTGGACATCAGGGGGAGCAGAGGCCCTTCAGCCTGAGAGTGTTCAATGCTCCAGTGTAGGAGAATGCTAAGGAGGGAAGACGAAAGTGGGTGGGTGGGTGGGGGAATACTCCCATAGAGGCAGGGGAGGGGAAGGAAATGGGGGATTTCTAAAGGGGAGACCTGGAAAGGGGGAAACATTTGAAATGTAAATAAAGTAAATATCCAGTAAAAAATGACCCAATAGGTAATATTAATAATGATACATTTCTATTTACACCATGTTTCTGAAGTCACTCTTTGTGACTCTATAGGACACAGTCTGTGCACCATTCCTTCTGCTGCTCTACAGATAGGCTTCAAGAGTTTCATCAGTGTCACCCAACCTTACAAATTCCTGCTTTTTCTTGTTGATGTCTCGCACAAACTAACCACAGCTGGTTGGGCTAGACATAGTCAACTAAGCCAGGTTAGTAAAATTCTTTTGAGAGAAAATTTGGAATCAGACCACATAAGCTCAGAATCCTGTCATGGTAGAGCATTTCCTGCCAGGCTCATGGAGAGGCATTTAAAAAAATATCAGAAAGAGCATTTTAAAAACTCAAATGGTTTTACATAGATAAATGAAGCTCAATTTCCCGTAGCTGCTCCTAGGATTCCCTACTTTGATTTAGCTTCTCAGAATGACTTAAAGTTTTACAGAATTGAGCCATAGAAATAATAACATGCAACTGGGAATGAATACATTCTGGTTAAAATGGGATAAACTCTTAGTTAATATGATATGTTGAATGGTGTGCATAATTTTATTGTGTTTCATAGCAATTAGGCTCAAATAAGGAGCAATAAATAAAAATGACTATAATTACCATGGCAATAAAGCTTCCAGGATAAGTCTTAGGGAGGATGCCTTACAGACAGCACTAAATTATGGCAGAGTCCATTTCCAGGAACCTGGATTTAAAGGTCAAGAATCATGTGTTTCCCTTTTCTCCAGCACCATGTCTGCTTGTCCATATGCCCACACCCAGATTTTTTGGTTTATTTTAATTTTTTTTTTTTTTACTTATTCACTTTACATCCTGCTCACTGCCCCCTCCCTGCCACCCCTTCTTACCATCCTTTTCCCTTCCCCCTCCCCTTCTCCTCTGAGTGGGTGGGGACTTCTCTGGATATCCCCCCACCTTCGAACTTCACGTCTCTGTGGGTTAGGTACTTCCTCTCCCACTGAGGCCAGACAAGGCAGCCAAGCTAGAAGAACTTATCTCTCATACAAGCAACAGCTTTGGGATAGCCTAGCCCCCACTCCAGTTGTCCAGGACATGAAGACCCACATGAAGACCAAGCTGCACATCTGCTACATATACATACAAAGAAACCTAGGTCCAGCCCATGTATGCTCTTTGGTTGGTGGTTCACACTTTGAGAGGCCCAAGAATCCAGATTAGTTGACTCTGTTGAGCTTCATCTCAACACAGTGGAGGAACACAGTGATGGCAGCAGGAGCAGGTGTCTCCTTGAGAAATTCTTCCTTAGTTTAGGACTGGAAAAACACAGAACCCAGAGCATCTGAAGCTGAAGCTTCCAGAACATTCTTCTTGTTCTCCAGGTTATCTCACCTGTGAGGATCTGTATGGGAGGCTGGGGATGAGACAGGTTCTTACCACATGACACTGCCTGACTTTGCTCTCTGTGCAGATCCCTTCTGTGGGCAGCTAGAGTCAACAGTGCCCACATGAGTTTCAGTTACTGGAGTTGTTGGCCTCTAGCATCAACTCGATGTTCCTTACACTGAGGAAAGAACATCAAGGAACACTGTGAGCAGTTACCAAATACCTGAGGTTCTAGTCTGGTGTGACTTAAAGTAGCCAGGACTTAGAGTAAGAAAAGTTTGATTTAATGTATTTGAATTAAGTATATACGCAAGGTATTCTTCCTTCTACATGTCATTAAACAAGATTTTGTGCACTTTAAAATAGACATGCAGTTAAAGTTCACTTTGCTGTGAACTTTAAAAATAGATAGGAATTTTTGTCAGTAAGCCAAGGCACCTCAAATCCTTCACATGTATTATTTTGTTGGCAATGTTTTTGTCACTGGAACAATGCCACATGATGAGAAGGACCAGGACAAGACTGTATGAAATCACTGAGGATCGTGGTGGGCACCTTGTGTTGGGAACTGGGAGAGAATGACCAACAGGTGTGTCTGTCTTCGGATGCTAACGGTCAGACACTGACATTAACTAGCGTGAGGACTGAAGGGACCATGAGATGGGGGCTGTTCCTGCCCTGACACAGCACAATAACTTCCATGCATTTTGTAGAGATAATGTTGTGTTAAAATAAATACTAAGGAGTCTGGGAGATAAAGGCTGGGGTGAGAACAAGAAGAAAATTGTAGGGAAGAGGAGCTGTTATGTCAGAGCTGGCAATGGCTTTGTATTTGTGCAAGTGAGGGCTGTTTTTAAACACTGTCTGAATCATTCCTCCACCCTCCTCAGCAGCCCCTTCCCAAGGCACTCAGATTGTCATTTCTAGCAAAGAGAAAAAGAAAGGATGTAATTTGCTCAAAATCCTTGCAAACTGCTAACACCCATTTGCACATCTCGTGTCTACATTCTGTGGTGCAATGGGCAATGCAGAAACACGGAAAGATGGAAGTACCAAGTGTCTGCTATAATTGCCCCGTACTACACAGCTAGTGAGATGAAATGCATAACTAACGTTATGATGATAGGTAACCAATATTGAAAACATTTAAGACATGAACACTGGGGTTTTGTTTTTAGAAAAATAAAGTACAAAATAAAAGCCTTCCCTTCCCTTCCAAATTGAGATATATCCCTAAGAATATATTCCTAAGTATTTTTCTGCATAGACAGAAATACATACAGTGGTTCTGCTTATCTGTGGGGGTAAGGTCAACTGCAATCTAAAAATAAGAGGAAAGCTCTAGAAGCAAACCATTCTTAAAATCTTAAACAGTGTCACTGTAAGTGGTATGGTGTGATCATGTTCTGTCCTGTTCTGGCCTATCTGGACATGAAGCCCCTTTGTCCGCACATCCCCACTGCAGATGCTCCCCATACTCTGGCAATATAGTAGCCATCTACACTATCAGTTGCCCATCTCAATATCCTACGTGTATGTTCGACCACTCCTGTGTTGACTTGAAGATCCCACTGAAGATACAATCTTGATGGCTGGAAACCCAGTATGCCAAGAGATGCCACAAAGTGTTTCCTTTGAGCAGAAAATGACAGTACAGCACTTGTGGGAAAAGGAAAAAATGTGGACTGAAATACAATAGGAAAATTTGAGATTGAAAAGACTATAGTCATAGAACTTTACTATAGCATATTGTTGTAATTTTCTACTTCATTAGTTATTGTGAGTTGGATAACTCAGTAGTTCATCTCTTGCTGTCTAATTTATAAATTAAGCCTTCTCAGGGGTGTGTACACATAGGAAAAAAATCTTGTCGCAAAATAAGGCTTAGTAAGCTCTGTGGTTATCAGTTGGCAGCCACAGTTTCATAATACTTGTGTTCAAATAATTCTGAGCTGACTCAATAATGGTCCCAAAGTACTGTAGTCTCACACTGGCCACAAGAACTCATCAAGTATTTAAATGAAAATTATTGTTAGTTATTGTGAGTCTGGGTGACTCAGAGAATTGAATTTTCTCATGGGTATTTTCCTGTGGGGAAATATATAAATGAGGCTTTGGAGTGAATGCCCCCATTCCAGTTATGCAATAGAGGGGATCACTTCGTATTGACTAGATCTTTCCCATCTAAGAGTCACATTGAATTTAGGGAATTCATTGTATTAAGCATTTCTTGCTTGGTGGGAATGCTCTTGCTTTATTTCATTCTGAAATTGAATGTTGCTGTTTCCCAAGCCAGGGGCCATCTTCACGGACTAAGTGTATGCCATGCAGAAGATTCTGCGTTAGGAACATGACTTGGTTTTCCTCTCACCTTCCATTCCAACTCGTATTACCCAGAGCTTTGTGTCACGATTGTTGCTTTTTGTCTTTGGTTTTGTTCTTCAAGTACTTAATGCATTCAGTGTGGACTGAGTGCATGGGCCAATGCTTCTTAGCTTATCTATTATACAAAGTAGGCTGTCTCACATCTATCTTTTTAAAAATACTTTTATGTGACAATTTTGAGTTCTTTGGTCTAATTAAATGCACAGTCTTTCCTAACTTCTGTGCTTTGTCAGAGATAAAGGTAAAGGCATATACTATTAATGATATAAGCTAATTATGTAAAAATTTACATAATTGAAGTGCTGCACAGTACATAGAGTACAGATATATGAGAAGAGGTACTGTCATCTGGGAACTAGAATGCTGGTAGCTGGAAAGGTGAACACTGGAGACTTGCTGAGCATCCTTTTATTGCTAGATAGCTTTTTCTAGGTTATACTGTAGCCACTAGTAATAATGCCAAAGCTTACAGGCTCCAGTGAAGGGGCTCTACATTCTTCAAAGCCTAAAGGCAGAATATTGGAGATGAAAACAAAAAATTATATTATGTCCCATTAAGGAGTCACAGGAATCTTAAGAGAACCTTGGACCTTAGTTTGAAGCAAAAAGGCAGCCAAAAGCTGAGACAGATGAAACCATCCAGCATGGCAAAGAGGAAGACATCCTGGAATAATTTACATCTGTCTGCTGAACACTTTCAAAGACTTCAAATTGATTTCCAAACATATTAATCCTCTGAGCTTTGCCTTTCTTTGAAAAAGATTAACATTTGTGTAGCCTTTATGTGTACAAATATTGTGTCTTACTGAGTGTAGTCTTTCCTCAACCAGTAGAAATTTCTAGAAATAGTTTTAGGTACAAGGCATCTTGTCTGGGAAGCAAAGAACCTTGGGGATTTGGTTTCACTTGGTTGAACCCTACATTTGGCCACACACTCAGATGTACTGCCACTTTGAGAAGACAGTGAGTCCACTCAACTCTGCCTTTCTGAGAGGCCAAAAGTGAAATTGCTTTGTCATGGACGTGGATCCTAGCACCAGTGACGAGGAAAGGAGGTGCCCCAGATTCTCTCCCTCTGTGAGGAGACTGAGTAACTACCAAACCCATACCCATTTCAAACCCAGTATCCTGAAACCAGGATCCCGCCCTCACCATCTTTGTCAGTTTGGGTCACCCCTTCCCTGACTCTTCAACAGGAGCTCAGCTCCTGGATCATAGATTCCTAGCTCATCCCTTTCTGTTCCTCCTCCCTGATTTATCTGACACAAAATTAGCTACTTATCTAGATGTATTTTGTCCTTCATGGGGCATGCTACAGTGTTTACTGCCCTAAAGGCAGTGGGACCTGGGAGAACGGAGTCAATAAATGAGTCAGAATAAAGTTTTAATGCAATAGCCAATTTTATTCAGAACATTAGGCAATTTATATTCTGGGGGTTAATAGAAGTCATATAGGTGAACTATACAATCACAAGAGCAAGTCACAAGTGCCAAAACATGCTTTTCCATAGAGGGAGATGAACAATAATAGCCATTTGCAATGAATAAGGTAAACTCACTCCTACCCACTGCATCTGAGACAGACACAAACGAAAATCCAAGAACAATTCTGTGTTTTTGAAGAATCTGAGGTCACAAAACCCCTGTCTTGATTTCTTGGAGTTTTCTCACGAGCACTTAGAGATCTCTTCATACATCTCCATGCTTGGACCATGTCTGGCATTACACTTTTATACTCATCGAATACAATGCAAAAACTGACCTGTAGAAAACATCAAGCTCTGTAACAAGGAACAGAAAATGAGAAATGAGGATGACTGTGCTCAAGGTCGGGCTTTGCCTGGCTGTCTTAACTGTTTCTGCTCTTTGTTTCCTTCATATGAAAGATGGGATTAACATAAACAGCAGACCGATCCCATCAATACAGTGCTGAAGACATACCAGCCTGTTCTTAAAAACAACTTATTCTTTCTCAGGGCTCGTCTCTTTCCATTTCTTTGTCCAGTGCCTTTTTTTCCCTTTCTTCTCTTTTCCATTAATTTACTTATTTATTCACTTCACATCCGGAACGCAGCCCCCTACCTCCTCTCCTCCCACTCTCACTCTCACAAGCCTCTCCTCCACTCCTCACAGAAGGAGAGGACCCTTTTGGGTACCACCCCACCCTGGAACATCAAGTCCCAGCAGGACTAAGGGCATCCTCTCCCACTGAAGACCAACCAGGCAGTCCAGTGCAAGGAAGGGGATCCAATGGCAGGCAACAGAGTCAGAGACAGTTCCTGCTATAATTGTTAGGGGGCCCACATCAAGACCAAGCTGTACATCTGCTGCAAATGGCAGGGGGCCTAGATCCAGCCCCTGCATGCTCTTTGGTTGGTGGTTGAGTCTCTGTGGGCCCCCATGGGCCCAGGTTAGTTGACTTTGTAGGTCTTCTTGTGCTGTCCTTGACCTTTCCAGCTTGCTCAATTCTATCGCCCACTCTTCCACAAGATCCTGAGCTCTGCTGGATGGTTGGCTATGGGTTTCTGTACCTCTTTCCATCCACTACTGGATGAAGCCACTCAGGAGACAGTCATGCTAGGCTCCTGTCTGCAAGCATAACAGAGTATCATTAATAGTGTCAGGGGTTGGATCTCTCCCATGGGATGGGTTCCAAGTTGGGCAAGTCACTGGTTGGCTATGCCCTCAATCTTTGTTCTTTATCCTTGCATATCTTATAGGCAGGACAAATTTTAAGTCAAAAGTTTTGTGGGTGGGTTGATGCCCTCTTGCCTCCACTGGAAGTCCCACCTAGCTACAGGAGATAGGAATCGGTCACTTCAGTCTCCATATCCCCTGCATCTAGGAGTCTCATCTAGAGTCACCCCATAGACTCCCAGAAGCCTTCCCAAGTCTCCAGTTAGTCTCAGAGATGTCCCCATCAATTTCCATTCTCTCTCTCAGCCCTCTCCTGTCCCCTCCTCATACCTGATCACTGTCCCATTTCCTCTTCCCATCCCATCCTCTTCCTTCTCCCACCCAGTTTCCTCCCTCCATTCACCTCTGATGTCTATTTTATTTCCCTTCTGAGTGAGATTCAAGCACAAGAACACTTGCTCAACTATGTTCTTAACAGCTTTATTCGTAATAGCCAGAAATCAGAAACAACCTAGATATCTATCAATTGAAGAATGGATAAAGAAAAGTGGTGATACATTTATACAATGGAGTACTACTCAGCTATAAAAAAAAAATGACAACATGAAATTTTCAGGCAAATGAGTGGAACTAGAAATATCATCCTGAGTGAGGTAACCCAGATTCATAAATACACACATGGTGCGTACTCACTTATAAGTAGACATTAGCCATAAAGTACAGGATAACCATGCTATGGCCCACTATGCTTTGACTTAGAGCCAAAGAAACTAAGTAATAAGAGAGGCCCAAGGAGGATGCTTAACCCTTGCTCAGTACTTCTTTTTAACTTACTGGTTATTTCCTCAATGACTAGCAAACGTATCTCTTTCATAAAGCTATGTACTTTGCCTTGAGGGCCCTGATCACACTTCTAAATTTATATTGATTTATTATTTAATTAGGAACATTTCCTTTAATAGACTATATGATCCATGAGAATAAAAATATCTGTTTATTCTCACCAATGTCTCTCCAGCACCCATTACTCAAAATATGTTTGTGGGATAAGTAAGGGAATTTAAATAAATTGATAACAGTGGGATATGGGAGTGGCTGTGTCGGGTAATTGCTGAGCACTGAGGAAATGATCAACATTTCCTTCTCCAAAGCAGATTTCATAATATCACCAAGTCTCGGGATCGAAAGTGGAACAGAGGGGAAAGCCTGTGAAATGCATTTGTAAATTACAAAGCATTAGATGAACATGAGTATTCTGGGATCATCAATATACTTTCCTTCTCTTTCCTGTAGACCTGACTAATCTGTTGCTTAATGCACTTATACACAGAGACACAATTGTGCCTCAGTAACCAGATATATCACTGGCATTTCAAGCAATCAAATCTTACTGAATCTAGTAGTCTACAAGAAGCATAAGATTTAATGCTTTAAACAGTTGCCACAGGATCTGGTAAAGTAACAGACACAGTATGAAAACTGTAAATATGGTGGAATGAAGAATTAATTACAAGGAACCCTTTTGTAAATCGCTAACAATTATGATACAAGTATACTTTTAAGATGAACAAATATTTGATACCTGTCTTTCAAATATAGTTTTTCTTAATAATTTGACTCCAAAATTTAATAGTGCTTAATGACTATTGTTTATGGCCTCAAGGTGAAGCAAATAATTATAGTTGCAGAAACATGTTCTTTGCCTTACAAAGGACAGGATCTAAAATGAGAGATGTGAAGGGGATAAAGACGAAATATTATCTCCAAAATGACCTCCTTCATCCAGCTGGATACATCTAAAATTTATACCACCTTCCAAAATAGTATGACCAGTTTGGCTTCAAGTGTTCAACATGTGAGCCTATGGGAACATTTCTGATTCAAAATATAAGAGAGTCCTTCCTCCTAAATTACTATTTGGAGTGGCAAGAGTCAAATACATCTTATCCGTTCAGTTCCTGGAAATCTTCCTGGTGGTAAGTGTGCTTTACAGTAGATTAATGAGATGTACGAGTTCAGGCTGGGGACCATCAGCTCTGCAGTCTCCATGGTTAAATCACTTGGGCCCTAATTCAGATACTTGTTCCCATTTGTTATCTTGTTTCCAGGCCTCTAGCTCCCATTGTCCTCACCTATACCCTATTCTCTTTCTTGCTAAACTGCTTCCTGCCTTGGATTAATTAATACTGCAGAAGGCTCCCAGCCAGTCAACAATTGTGCAAAGTTCAAGCCATAAATTCAGGCATTCTGCTTCAGCCATACAAACCCCATCATCTCTGTTTACACTGCTCTGTTTCTGCCTCTAATGATTATTAGAACACAAACAGAGAGAGAGAGAGAGAGAGAGAGAGAGAGAGAGAGAGAGAGAGAGGCAGAGACAGACAGACAGACAGAGAATTATTGCAGGAGGGGAAACTCCCAGATGGCTGACTTCACATTAGAAGCAGAGCCCTGCTTCTAAGCAGGCTGCTCCTTGGATATCATGAGTCAGAGAAATGTTTTAAATAGCTATGTACAGGTTAGGAAATGCTTCTAGTTACCTGGAAAATCCTCGCATTGTGCAAAACAGTATCCATTTTGAAAATAATTTTCTCCAAAAGAGTTTTATTCTCTAGAGTTGAGTGTGGTGGTTTGAATAGGTTTGGCCCCCATAGACTCATGTGTTTGGATGCTAGGCCCACATGGAGTGACACTGTTAGGAGGTGTGTCCTTGTGAGAATAAGTATGGCCTTTTTGGATGAGGTGTGTTACTGTGTAGGTGGGCTTTGAGGGTTCCTAGTGCTCAAGCTCCTCCCAGTATGAGTTAGTCTTCTCCTGGCTGCTTTCAGATCAAGATGTAGAACTCTCTCAGCACCTCAAGCACATGTCTGCATGGATGCTGCCTGCCGTGATGATAATGGACAAAACCTCAAAAACTGTAAGCCAACCCCAATTAAATGTTGTCCTTTATAAAAGTTGCCTTGGTCATGGTATCTGTTTACAGCATTGTGAACCCTAACCAAGACATTGAGATAGTGTTCTGTCCCCAAAGTTCTAGCTTTAATTTCCTAGACCTAATGTTAAAGAGAAGATTCCTGGACACATGTGATGCTTAGCATTATCATCTTAATAGGATCTAGAATTACTGGGAGATAAGACTCAGTGCACAACTGTAGGGGATGAACTAGCCTCTGCACCCACACTAAAAGTAGGTGTCACTATACTCTCTGGGCTTGGGTCTTGGATTTTGTGAAAAGAAGAAAGCTAGCTGAGCACAAGCATTCATCGCTCTGTTTCTTGACTGTGGATGCCATGTAACCAGTTGCCCAAGCTCCCACCACTGTCACTTGTCCACCATGGTGGATTGTAATCTTGAATAAGAAACAAACCTTTCCCTCCTTAACTTGATTTGGTCAGAGCATTTTAGCACAGCAATTGGAAAAGTAACTGAGACATCCCACCTAAACCAAATGAATGTCTACCGGAGGGAATGCTTTATTCATTTACAAGTTTTGTCAGAAAATAGACACAGTATAAAATTTACCATGTTCACTCACAATTCTCCAAACTCAGTAACTTTAGGTGTATTTGCATCCTTCAGCCATCACCACCACCCTATGCAGAATACTTCCATCACACCAACCTGAGCCCCTATTCGTGTTAAACCCCAAGCCCTCTTTCTCTAATCCCATGGCAACCTCTGTCCTCCTGTCTCTATTTCTAAGAACTTCATATAATAGAACCATACAATATATACTATATTGTGTCTGGATTATTTCGCTCTGTCTAATGACTTTGAGATTCATCCAAGATGTAGCTGATTTGAAAATTACTATAGAACCCAGGCTAACCTCAAACTCAACATCCTCTTACACTGGTTTCTCAAATTCCAGAATTATTATCATCATGCCCAGAGAAATCCCCTTCCTTTTTAAGGCTGACTAACACTCCACTGTATCCACATATCTGCATAGGATACTGAAAACATACATTATTCCCATATTTGGCTCTTATAAATCATACTGTTTAGAATGTGAATGTAGAGATTCTCTCAGATTTTTTTTTTTTTTTGAGGTATATACCTTGGCAGCATTTGAGGACTTGGGAACGGTTTGGCTGGCTGTTTGGTTCATCTGTCTTCCTGATTCTTCTATGTCAGTGTTTTGCTCACTGACATAATGGGTGTTTTCCACTCCGGCCGGCATTTGCATTTTTGACACTTTTTTGAGTGTGTTAGCCTATGTTTACACAGGTATGACCTTAAAATTTTTGCAAGGTATTTTTACAAAATCTATCACACACATAATGTTTAATTTTAGTTTAGTTTAAAGGAAAATGGACGGCAGGGTTGTATCAGCTCTCTTCTTTAGCTAGGCTCTTTTATATCCATAGTGAGGACCGAACACTTTGACCTAACAAGCTGTGAGACTCCTCACTGTGTCCTCTCCTTTCCCAACTTACTTTCAGCACAGTAGAGACCCTTGCTAAAGCATGCCTTTCTTTCAACGTGAGGTATCAGCTCCGAACCAAAGGACAGACAGTAATGTGTAGAGTAGTGACAATCATAAGATAACCAGCCAAACACTTATTTCAGGACATGAATGTGATTGGGCTATAGTCATAGGTGAAGATTGAAGTAGAGAAGCTAGATTTCATCGATACTCACTGGGGACCCAGAATCAAAAATGAAAAAATAATCCTAAGGTGCTAACTTATAACACACAATCTAAAGGATGCACTGCATTCTGCAATTACTCAAAAAATAATAAACAGTGAGCTTTGTGTCAGAAAACCTGGAGGAAGTGCCAGGTTCAATTAAGTCTTCTACAAAGCCTATGAGAAGGAACCGCAGGAAGGCTAGATTTAATTTTCCTCCCAGATGCGGAAGCAGCTCCTTATTTCAGAGGGAATGCTGTGTTGTATTGTAATGAGAGAATCCTTCTTTGTGTTCAGTGCCTAATTCACTAGAAAATAGAGAAGGAAATGTTTTCCTATCTATAACTTGATGAGCAAATTCATTAGAAATGCTGTCATAGAATTAATAAAATGATGAATGATTTCTGTCATTTTTACTTCTAGTAGTTGGCTAATGTTGACAAAAGCAATCATTTTAAATACATTTTGATGTAATTGGCAGCCAAGTGTACTCCATAGACAATAATAAATGTATTAGTTAAAATGAATTTCTGAAGGGAGAGAATATGAATAAATTGACAAATTAGAGGATTTTAAAGAATTTTTTCTTTGGGCTATAAAAAATTCCCCCATCAGTCACTGCCTATGGTATATGTATCTTAAACATTAAAAGTAATATTACAATGTCCCAGAAGAGACATATGTCTTTTTGAGTTGTGTACTTGGAACAAATGTGTATACTGCTACCACAGATTCACAAGCTGTGTATGGAGACAGGAAAAACATGTTGTTTTATAAGTTTATGATTTTTAGCAATATAAGATAAGTGAAAAAACAACCAGATTTAAAGTTAAGCCATTTTTTATTATGAAAAGAAGCTAATTCATTAAATGAAATACAAAGCTACTCAGTGGGGAGAAGGGAATATCTTGCCTAAGAAAGTGTTTTAAATCCTTTACCCGAGAAGTTCATGATGAGAGCAACCTTCCAATATTGCAGATTCCAGCAAAACAGCCAATCTAGAATCGTCTAGAAAACCAAAAGACTTAATAATTTCTAATTCCCAGAATAAAGTCTCAAATATATTCTCAAATATTGATATTACTTCTTAGTTTCTGTTTGTTCTGCAAGTATAATTGTTTCATGTTATATTCACATAGGTTTTGAACTCTCCGTTCTACCCTATACCACATCCCCTTGATGTTTTTTCTGTTACTGATAAAGAACATTCTGCTTGGGGAACTGTCTGGTCAAAGCCAAGTAATTGCACTGGGTAAGAATAAGACAATAACTGCAATTTTTGAGCCAAATTTGAAACAAGCTTTATTAAATACTAGCTAGGAGAATGGACAACTAGCCAGGTCCAGACTTAGAATTCCCAGAGAATAGTCACAGATTACATTAGTTGGGTGATTATAAAGGCCAAACCCATAAGACAGTGTGCTTCTCACCTTCATCCAATCAGGGACAAGAGTATATCCTGGTGTACTTTCCTACTTACATAATCTCCTGTCTACATGCAAACAAGCACATACTGCGCAGTTTGGTGTAACCAACTTTGTTTGCAAAAGTCAAAACAAGTGGCTTGCTATCTTACATGAACAATAGCCCCCAATATTCCAAGAAGTTTTCTGTCCTTGGCCAAGTGGAGTTTACAGGTTTATCAATCCTAGGTTTACTGGCTGGTTTTGTGTCAACTTGACACAAGCTGGAGTTATCACAGAGAAAGGAGTTTCAGTTGAGAAAATGCCTCCATGAGATCCAGCTCTAAGGCATTTTCTCAATTAGTGATCAAGGGGGGAGGTCCCCTTGTGTATGGTACCATCTGTGGACTGGTAGTCTTGGGCTCTATAAGAAAGCCAGCTGAGCAAGCCAGTAAGCAACATTCTTCCATGGCCTCTGCATCAACTCCTGCTCCTTGACCTGCTTGAGTTCCAGTTCTGACTTCCTTTCATGATGAACAACAGCATGGAAGTGTAAGCTCAATAAATCCTTCCCTCCCCAGCTTGCATCTTGGTCATGATGTTTGTGCAGGAAAAGAAATCCTGACTAAGACAGTGATCAAGGGGAGGAGGGCCCCTTGTGAGTGGTACCATCTGTGGGCTGGTAGTCTTGGGTTCTATAAGAAAGCAGACTGAGCAAGCCAGAATAAGCAAGCCAGTAAGTTACATCCCTCCATGGCCTCTGCATCAGCTCCTGCTCCTTGACCCACTTGAGTTCCAGTCCTGATTTCCTTTGATGATGAACTGCAGCATGGAAGTATAAGCTCAATAAACCCTTTCCTCCCCAACTTGCATCTTGGTCATGATGTTTGTGCAGGAATAGAAACCCTGACTAAGACACTACGACAAGTGAAGCTTACAGGTTAGAGGAATTTTTATTTGTAGATCTTTTAAGCACAGTACTTAAATCTTAAAACATAACTTTAACCATCACAAGCCAAGTTTGCAATAGTTTATATAGGTATGAATGTCATTCATTGTGAGTGACAGGACAGGGTCAACACTCAGTTTATATTCTCTTTAGAAAAGGAAAACTCTGAAGGCTATGTAGGGATAGCAAACTCTCATTCCACCCTTGAAAAATCAATACCTCTAGTCTTTAAGAAAAGCTAACTGTAGACAGGCCATAAGGAGAAAAAAGCCTAAAAATATATTCACATAAATGCATCATGGTCACAGAATATGATACACAAAGAAGGGCCTTGTACTCCAACCTTAAAATCCTTCGTAATGGAGAGAGATAGTGGAGCTGTTAGCAATGTAAAAATTGGTAACTCTGAGAGGGCTGAACAAGAACAAAAACTGACAGTGGACTGGGTCAGAGTTCATCAGCTGCTGAGTCTGTTGTCAGTCTAGCTTTTCTTCCTGTGACTTACTCTTCAGAAATATCTAGGCTTCATGTGAATGAGGGAACTTCAAAGAGAACCCTGTCCTAGGCTTTATGAGGAAACAGGACAAGACATGGTTTGAAGTCTTTACTAGAGTTTTTACATCAAAAATCTGAGTTCCATCAGTCCCAACAGACAAGGGTCAGCCACCCATCCTCAATATACAAGCTAAAGGGCTAGATGATGGAGAAATGCAGAGAGAGCTTTATTTAGTGTGTCCATGTTGGGAAAAGGCATAGGGAAAGAGATGTGGTGAACCCACGTCCATCTTCAGAGTATTGACATAGGCTTTAGGTTTAAACAGAGAAAGAATTAGGGTATCGGACAAGACATATGCATAACTGATTGGATCTGGTCAAGGCATGGTCTCCTGGATTATTGTCTCAATGCTTATAATACAAGATAGTCAGATAATCAAATTCCTGTTATCATTTAAGAGAACAATCTGATTCCTACAACGTGCTAACTCCTCTAGGGTGATGTCTTGTCTTTGTGGTGTAATGTCTTGAAGTAAAGGTTATTCTAGTAATCCAAGATCACTCTGTGTTCTTGGCAAAAGTAAAAGAGACAGTAAGGCACAGAATGAAGTCATGGGTGTCATGCTTTTCCTTCTACTTTTAACTACATCGTGGAGGTAATACAGTTGTGCCTAAGAACCTTCTACGTATCTCATTCTAAGGAAGTGAGGAAGGGGGCAGGAAGAATGACCTTGATTCTCCTTTAGTTCAAATCATTCAGCATGCCAAAGCATCCTGCTGTTCACCATCATTTTTCTGAGCCCCAAAACAAAAAGAAATGTAGAGGTTGTTTGAGTGCCCTTTGAAGATAACAGAATTTATGAACATTAATTCACAAGGGTAAAAATGAAGGTCTTCTTTGCTAAAACTACAAGGAAAGAGTTAATAAAAATTAAACTCTAGCAATAATATCCACCCATCTGTATCCACTGAGTGCTTGGATTACAACAGAGCTGCCACCAAGCCCGTTCTTTATGCTTCCTGCCTGAACAAAAAGTATCTATCTCTCTCTTCTATGTCATCTTCTTACCTTAACAGTGATACTAATTTTAATCCACTTTGTTTCTTCCTATATACTGTTCCCATCCTCCACACCATTCTTCTCTAGCACTCTCATCAAATCAATTCTCCTCAATTGATTCCCTGTCCTGTTTCCTTGATTGAAAGCCTCCCTCTGTTGCCTGACGACCTCATATTAGCATGCAAAGTTCTACATACAAAACCTTAGCCAGCTTTTCCAGTCCTCTCTCACACAAAATGTCCATTGCCTTCAACCTAAAGAAATAGATTGTAGCTTCTCACACCCACATGTTATACTGTCTACAACAGGGATTAGTATACAGGATCCTGTAAGGTTGCATCTGCAGACAGTGTTTAGCCCCCTAGCTAGAAATGTTTCTTATGTGCTTAAAGGTGTAGGGATGGAAAGAGAAAAGGCACAGTACAATAAACATAAACAATAGAGACTAAATGCCACTCGCTGATCTTAAAGTAATATCTGGCTCTTTATACCTTGGCCTATCACTGTCTATTGCAACTATCAAAAGTACTGCTTAGTATCATAGGCCAATATTAAATGCAGCTCAATCTTTACCCCTTTGTATTCAACTGTGTGTTTCCTTTCATCAACATACCTTGGGGACATTTGAGGCTCTCTCAAGCTTTTACTTTTTGCCATGTAACATAATTATATGTATGGATTTTTACTAAGTTGAAAGCTCTCTGGGGATAAAGACTATTTCATGTATATATGAAATATATATTATATATATAATATTTAAATCCCTTCCAAAAATAAATAGTAAAATAAGATCTAGATCAAATTAACTCATGATCAAATTCAGTTAGAGTCAAACATAAACCATTTTCTGGCTTTCTGAAAATGGAAGACTTTTTCTCTTTGCCAGTGACTCAGTTTATGCTGCTCTAGGGAGTGCCTGTGGAGCTACAGACCCAGAATACAGTGTAAGAATAAGCTTGAAGTTGAGTAAATTCAGTAGTTTTGCTGCACATTCTCTTTGGTCCGACTGTCAATACAGATTTAGTTCATTTATTAATTGCTATTTGTTACCTCATTATGTTCCATGTTGGAGGAATTTACAACTGTGCAAGAGGAAAGGCAGCACCTCTATGTTGCCTATCACAAGGGTGACAGCAGACACATTTAGATAACAAGAAAAAAGCATAATGAATGTATTCATGGTTTTTTTATGACTTAGGAGCTTCAGAAATAAGGGCTGAAAGTCCCCAGGATAGCTGTTATTATATACTTAGGTTCAATAAAAACTGATTGACCAGATACAGTTTACTGACACTGGGCTGAGAGAGGAAACCTTACAAGCTTGTCTACTCATATTCTTCTTGACCTCCCTGTGTAGACTCTTTTAGAACAGGACGATTCTGAAAGGAGCATCTCCTACGAAGAAAAGAGAACATGCCTTTTCTGGCGAAGAAGTATTTGGGTCTCTGTGACCTGTCTTGGAAAACGAGAATTCTGATTTTTCTTGCTTGGTTTATAGGAGAGAGAGAAAGAAAAGGAAAAGGAAAAGATGGGCAAACAAGAAGGCAGAAACACTGCTTTCAGACTTCGCCAATATTCAGTTCTTAGTTCTCAGCATATCAAGGCACCATAACTTAAGGAACTAAGTCCAGAGCCTTGATATTGCATAATAGCAAGAGTCTGCTACTCTCCATGTGCATGATTGATTTAGATAATTCTTTGAATATTCTTATGATTATTTATGTTGGAATTTAGGAATTTAAATTCTGAATCTGTGACATTCAAAAGCATACCAAGTCATATACTCTAGGGAGTACTTCATGTTACATGATAAAATACAAGAAAACATTTTGTAGAAATTGTGACATACTTAGGTAACATAGAAAAGGTGACATGTTGAATGCCAATAAACAAATCTGAATGAGTCAGACATTCCAAACCCTGATCAGTTTGGTTATGCATTTGATTTAGCACATGTCAGTCATTTCTGTCCATCCAATAAATTAAGTATAACATGTATAGGAAGCAAACCTGATAAGTGGCCCAAAGAAAGACATGGGCTTTCCAATGGGCACAGAAGAGCTGGTGTATTTCAGGTGGCTTTTGGAAAAAAAATATATCCATCAATATGAAAATCTCATTATTCTTGACAAATCTAGCAAAGAAAAACACACATATAGTGAATCAAAATATCGGGATGAAAAATATATATTAGGAAAACTCTTGTTCCAGAGCCAAAGACATTCTGCTATAGCGAAAGAAGGAAACACATAGCTCAATCCAAGAATATAGTACTCGTGTTCCAAGCTCCCATAATAACTCATTAAACTTTGATCACTCAGCATATTTTCTAGCCCAACATTTAAATGCTACCACAATCCTCCCCAACACAACATGGTCAAGTCTGTCACAGCAATACCACACTATCCTGGTACTAAATTTCTGTCTAGGTCGCAGGGTCTATTGCTGTGATAAAACAGCACAAGTGAAAACTACTTGAGCAGGAAAGGGTTTGTTTGGCTTACAATTAAACTTCATAGACCACCATCAAAGGAAGTCAGGGTAGGAACCTGGAAGCAGAAACTGAAGCAGAGGCCATGAGGGAACACTGCTTACTGCCTTGCTCCCTGTGGCTTGTTCAGCCTGCTTTCTTATATAAGCCAGGACCATCTGCCCTGGGGTGGCACTACTCACAGTGGACTGGGCTGTCCTACACCACTCATTAACCAAGAAGATACCCTAGAGACTTACCCACAGGCGATATGATGGAAGCATTTTCTTAGTTGAGGTTCCTTGTCTCATTTTACTCTAGCTTGTCTCAAGCTGACAAAACAAAACAAACAAGAACAACAAAAAACAATTAACCAAGACACTAAGGAATACATTCAGTAGAACATCTGTCACTGACTCCAAGTTATCCTTCACAGTGTCTAAGAACTGTTAAAGGAGAAGATTCCCCTGTGCTAAGTACAATACAAATAAAACACTGTGTACCACAGCTGTGTTTTTGTGTTCTTGTCCCTAGCTATATTGTGTGAGTGGGTGATTTAACCAATTTCAATTTGAGTTCAAACACAAACCAGTGGTGCATTTTTGTTATGCTTTGTCACAAATATTAATTTTTTTTAAGTAGTTAATTATTTTTAATGTTTGGACACACAGAAGAAAATTCATGAGAGAGCAGCATAAACTTCCTGACATTGCTATTTACATGTCATCTTGGTACATATCTTATGAATGGCTCTCATCTCAGGCTTTAAAATAAGGGTGACTTTGCATTATACTTGGGTAGAATTGTGGAGACTTACATAAGTCTTGAATTCCTGACTAAGCTGTCACTATGGTCACAGTGCATCTCTCAGGTGACGATAGTACAGAGTTAAGGAGAAAATATCATATTTTATAAATCAGCTATAACTTTTCCATGTGAGTAGAAAATACTCTGATATACAAATCTGTAAATATACTTGAGTTATAATTTTTTAAACACTTTATTCCACAGTCAATTTTTCAAGAATTTTCACTGAAATTTAAATGTCAATCATATGCTAAAAGACCTATTGATAAATTGCCTAAACTAAACTTCTTAAATATAGATTTTTTTCAATGTGAAATGCTTTTTCCTTTTTATCTTTAAGTTGCTAAAAAACAAAAGAATGAAACACTCAATTCACTCAATTGATTCTTTTATGTTTTTGGAAAATCTCATCAAACTTACCTTGACCATTCCGCATTCTGGTTTTAATCTATATGACAGATACAGTTTCATGTGCCAAATTTTCAGGTATTTGTTCAAACAGTTTTTTTGCTCGGGGTCTCCAGTGCTTCTTTTTAAAGCTATAGCCTCATGTTGCTTGTATATATCACAGATTTGAAACTAAATCACTCTTCTTTGAAGATTCACTTTTAGCCACCCCACAATATTTGAGCATTGGAATTACATCTGAGTGTGTATGGGAGATCCTCAAAGATTACAAACTAAATATCCTGAAAACATCATCCAAGCTATAAGCCGAAATACACTGAAAAAAATTGATATTTTAGTAACAATGATACTCAATGAAAATAAGATGCTGGTTTTTACCTTGTTCTCTCCAAATAAATATTTTATTTGTCCATGAACCAATGAATGATAAAACACTAGAGAAAAACATATTTAGTGAATTGGAAGTCAATGAGAGTCAGCACCAATGTGGTAAAAAAAAAAAAAAATCATCCAATATGAAAATGCTTCTAAAAATAATTGTGGGCAGAGCTGTGGTGATGCAGTAAATCAAAATATCTCCTACTAAAGCAGTTGAGCTTCATATATATTTAAGCTTAGGGTGGAATATAAACTCAAGTCTGTCACCATTAGTCAGTCCTATTTCTGTTAGAATCAGCTTTTCAAAGATGTCTAAGGAAATAACATGAGTTCAGATTTAATTTTAGTTTTAAACTTTTCTACACAGTAAGGTCTTATATTTTTAAGGCAAAAAAATATCCCACCCACGTTTCATAAATGACTTGATTCACAGACCGGTTCTGTAGGACAAGACGTGTTGACAGAAAGCTGGGCTAAGAAGGACTGGTGTGGTAGGGACTCATCCTGCACTCTTGTTCAGTGTGTGTTAATTTTGGAGAGGAATTATTTACGCTACCATTGCAGATGTTTAGCCTAGAAAAGGCATGCTGTGGATGAGGGAAAGGCTGGTGGAGAAGGCTCACCCTGCAAAAATGTCTGGATCTGGAGTTTCTAACAACCTTTTGTTTTGAATAAAAACACACATTTTCAAGGTCTTATTTTTAAATACAAGATGGAGTGTTTGTTTTGTTTTGCTTTTTTTGAAAGAAGGGTATATCAAATTTATATTTAAGCTCAGAATTGCAGGGGGAGATTCACTTGTTTTAGAAATGAGTTTTGATAAAGTTCTACGTATATAATCATTAAGATAAATACCCATCTCATTGTCTCTGTCCAGTGAAGGATGTCTTAGCTGCTTTCACTAAACTAACTGGTTTTTTTCCCAATCAAGAAAAATTACATTTCAGTCTCTCAGCTAAAAACACTCAGTTTTGTGTGTTTAGTGGCACAGGTGGCTGTTGGTTGCTGACTAAAGCAGCACAGACTTGGATGTTTCCACAATCACAGAAGGTGCTGCTGCAGTGTAGATTTGCTAGAGAATACAACAGTATCGGTCCCAGCCAAAATTGCAACCTGCATTTACTATCTAAGGGAACCTGTAGATATCCATAGAGAACAGCAGACTTGTGAAGACAAGAAAGGCGTCAGAAGATTCCATTCCTGATACCGTGTTGCTCTTGGTTTCAAAAGTACTGATGTATTTGTTGCTTCAGCAAGGTAGATACCAGCAGTTTCCTTGGATTATCCCAGAGGCAGCCGCTGACCAGAGAAGCAGATAATGTCCATCCCATTAACAGGCAATAGAGGGCCATACAGAGAAACCCTGTCTCAAAACAAAACAAAACACCCCGGCAATAGATTGTTCCTCAGAAGCCACTGTTTTCTGATAGTAGGTAGTCAATGAGCATTCCACACTCAGGAAAGGGGGCTGGACACACCCAATTCCATCACCTACAATATCTGAGACTGGAAAGACGAACAGCAGCTGATTCTGTGGTGGGGTGATTCTCTCATCAGCTCCAGCAAGCATCACTGGCTGAAGAATTCAGCTGTCTGGTGAGCTATCTGATATCTCACAGAACCAGAGAGGCTCTACAGACAATCAAGGCTAACCATGGATATGGACTCCAATGGATGCTGCTCTGACAGAAGACAACTAAAGATGACTTTCCCATGGCTTAGAATTATTAAATGGAATAGTTTGTGGTCAAAAGAAACAGTGGCCAGGACCTTGAGATGTGAAATCACTTCCCATAGAGATGAGAAATTATTTCCCACAGAGAAGTGATAGTGTGTAGCTCTTTTGCTAGTCCGAAAGCCCCACAATCTTTGGCTGAGCAAAGGGATTGAACTCCAGCCATGATTGTGTTCCTTCCAATCTGATATCAATAGGTTTAAGTCAAGTTTTATGTAACTTGGGAAAAATAAAATAGTTTCAATGTTACTTGCTGTAACAAGCATTTGTAGCTAAGCCCAGCTCATGAATATCTTATGAAGACAGAGGTAGCTGTACTCTCCTAGCTTGCCCTGAGCTTTTGTATAAATAGACTGCATTTAAAACAGTTCAGTTGACAGGAGACTCAGCTGGGGGATTAGCACAGAGAACCTGCCAACTTGCCAAGAAAACTTAAATGGGAATAAAAGACTGAAGTTACTTTTAGACACTTTTTGAATTGAATTATTTAAAATCCAGGAAGTCATCCCTTTAAAAATGTTTATTACATTGGTTTATGTATGGTGTGTGTGTGTGTGTGTGTGTGTGTGTGTGTGTGTGCCACAGAGCCTGTGCGGCAGTCAGAGAACAGTTTGCAGGGATCAGTACTCTCCTTCCACCCTGTGGGTTCTAGGAATTAAACTCAGACTGTAAGGCTTGGAAGTAAGTGTCTACCCTCTGAGCTTTATTGCCAGCCTCCAAGTTATAACTTTCATTAGCAATTACAAGTCTGTAGTGTCTCAGCATAAAAAGAACATTTGTAAGTAGCCACCTTTTATTTCTCGAGTTCCATGTGAAGTTGTTTAGTTCATTTAGGTTGGGCTTCCCTGCATGACAAACTCGATCGATTTCTGCCCATTATTCTATATATGACAAATTTAGCATGTGTGCTAAAATTCATAGCAAATAGTTGTTTCATTTTCAAGTAAGTTAGCCTACTTTCAGAATTGCAATGAGTACTTATATCTTTATTTTGTAGAACAGTATGTTGATTTAAAATGGCCCTATTATCATCATAGGCATCAGATTTCTTATTGTCATGACAAGATGCCAGATACACACAACTTGTGACAGAAAATATTTATTTTTGCTAATAACTTCAGAGGATTCAGTCCACACTCATTGCTGTATCATGCCTGTCTGGTAGCGCAGAGCATCAGGGTATAAGGAGCACAAGTTGCAAGCCTATTCACTTCCTGGCAGACAGAAAGTGGGGCGAGACAAGATATGGCTCGCTAGTGACCTGCTTTTGTCTCCCAGGCCTTATCTCCTATAGCTTCTATCACTTCCCAGGCAAGACTCCACAATTTCAGTTGTTAATTCTGTACCCACAAAGAGCTGAAGGCTGGATTCTGGTATAGTCATTTCTATTGCTCATTACCAGGTAAATGTCTGTCCTTCCTCGCCTGCCTAAGGCAATCTAGATTTGTATCTGATTGGCTGTAATAAAGATCTGATGGCCAATAGCTGGGCAGAACGTGGAGGGAGGATCTTCTGAGCCTAGAAATGGACTCTGGGAGAAGAAATCAGAGGTGAGAGACTCAGCTAGCAGACATGCAGGTGAACAGACAGACCAGAAAGGAACAGAGGGAGACATGGCCATGTGGCAGGACGTAGTGTCAGGATTAGTCAGGTTAGAGTAGTTGGGAGACTTCACCCCAAAAGGCCTAAGTCATAAAATATTAATAAGCCTCTGCGCCATTGTTTATATGGCTGGCAGGTCCAAGATAATCCCCGGAGACTATAGGGGACACTTGAGTACACAGAGAGACTCCATACCTAAATATGATGAAGTAACTTTTTCCAAGGTAGAGCTTATGATCTCAACTTTCATTTTTCTTTTTCTTTTTTGGTGTTTTTGAGACAGGGTTTCTCTGTGTAGCCCTGGTTGTCCTGGAACTCACTCTGTAGACCAGGCTGGCCTCGAACTCAGAAATTCGCCTGCCTCTGCCTCCTGAGTGCTGGGAATAAAGGCGTGTGCCACCACTGCCCGGCTTGATCTCAACTTCCTGTCTCTTTCCTTTTATTTTTTCTTACATTTGTGTAATTTGAATAAGAATGTTCCCATAGGCTCTTATATTTGAATGTTAATCACTAGTTAAAAAAAACGATAAAATAAAATACAAATAAATAAATAAATAAATAAATCACCAGTTAGCAGAACTGTTTGGCAGGTGTCAGAAGACTTGGACTTGTTGGAGGAGTCATCCATCACTGGGTGTGGGCTATGAGGTTTCAAAAGCCCACATCAGCCTCCACCCCATCTCCTGAAGCTGCCTGCTGTATATGGATCAGGACATAAAGCTCTCAGCTACTGATCCAGTGCCATGCCTACATTCTTTCCATCATGATGATCATAGACTAACCCTGTGAAACTGTAAGTAAGCCTCAAATCAAATGCCTCCTTCTATAAGAGCTGACTTGGTCATGGTGTCTCTTCACATCAATAGAGCACTAACTACGACAAAGTGAGATTCATAAAGGAGTTTTTTCCATTCCAATTTTATATCTTTTGTAGCTTTTTAGATGTTTCTGGGCAACTATAGGTCACAAAGCACAGCTTCAGCATTGTTAGACCTAGAAAGTCTTCTGTGGTCAATCCAGAATAATTTTTTCATTTGATCAATCAGGATAGGGTCCTGACCTTCCTCATTCAATTGTTGAGTAGTAAAGGCTTGTTTATGATCTGGAATCTGGTGACTTACTCTTGGATTCCTTTACAGTAAGAACATTCAAGTCTTTCATAAGTTCTCTATGAGCCTCAAGGTTATTATTACATGGAGGGTCCTGGCTAGATCACCAGGAGCAAGAAAGGGGTCATTCCTTCTTCCAAATGACCCCCAAAGCCCATATCCTCCTCATTCTCTCTTCTTCTAAGAAACAAATGCCCAAAATTTACATCCTTCCACCCAAGGTATAAAGTTATGGGCCCAGAAAAACAATCTAATTGGTCAAAGACTCCAAAAGGATCCTCCAAGAGGGATTTAAATTCTTTTTCATATCTGAAGATAACTTACATCCGAGCTTATACGGGCAGCGTTGACAAATCCAATTCCCCACCAAGGAAGCTTTATGAAGAGGATAAACTGAGGATAAAAACAAATCTGACAGATGGGGTGTAAAGTCCTAGAAAGGAAATTTTCCAGTACACCACTGTCCTGTCACTTCTCTGAGTCTGGGGAAAGGGATTTCTTGAGAAGGGCTGAGAGTGAAGTGGGGGAAGATGGAGTGCCATAGAGAGAAGGTAGATGGGGGAGGAGGGCAAAGAGAACTTAGCAACAAAGAGAGGGTTCAAAGGGAAGGGGTAGAGCTGGGGAGGAGGAGAGCCCCTGGGAGGGTCTTTTGTAAGGCACCTAATTAGAATTATAAGGGTAGTTAGTCCAAATGGTCCCAAGGGCATTTGATACTTCATCTTTATGGCTATTAATTAACCCTGTTAGTGAGGAAGGTCTGGGTTTCTCACAGTATCCCCTCCAGTATCTACTTTAGAGTTGTCTTAGTGGACATAAATTCCTTAAGTCTGCTTCTTATCATGGACATAGAACTAAAACAACTCCTAACTCCATATTACTACATTAATAAGTCAGAGCATCTCAATCCTTATCAAAGGAGTTTCTCCTTGCAAAAGATGGCAGTTAACCCAGAGGCTCCCAATGCTAGTCAGCGTGCAAAGAATAAAGACCGTAGCATTTTCAGTTGTGAGTCGGGCATGTATATCACACTCCTCCACCCAAGGCTCAGAGATCTTCACAGAAGCAGAGGAGAGAGAATGTGAGAACCAGAGGAGTCAAAAACATCAAGGAAACTGTGTTTTCCAGACACAACAGGGCAGTTGCTCATATGAACTCACACATGAAATTATGACAGCATGCACAACATGTGCAGAAAAAATCCCAACGCAGAGCAGGGAAGAGAATCCCACCACTAGTTAAGGAGCTACTGCCATTTCCCAGAATAGATGCTGGGAAAAGAGAGTCAGCTTTCTTTAATGACAATCCCTGGTAGGTTGACCATAGTTTGGGACAGCACTGCTCCCATTTTCCAGGTGGGCAAAACAAATGGGATGTTATGGGGAAAGGAAAGGCAAAGAAATCTCAGCATTGAATGGGAAGGGATGGAGAGGTAAAAGCACGATTATAGAAAGAATTGGGGGGGGGGGGGATGTGTCCAATTACATTTTCTATTAAAAAAATAAAAGTTCAGTTCCTTTAAAAACAAACATACCAATTGTGTGTTGTGTGAGAGAGTGTGTATGTGTGTGTGTGTGTGTGTGTGTGTGTGTGTGTGAGAGAGAGAGAGAGAGAGAGAGAGAGAGAGAGAGAGAGATTTTATAACAGGATACCAATGTACATATTTGTAACAGGGCTCTACAACATATAAAGAAATATGACAAAACAGAAAAGATGACTAGGTAAATTTAGAGTACAGCTTGTAATTGCAACTTTCCTTTTTAATACTTGATACAAAGGGACAAAAATTAACTATGGAAATATGAACACAAACAATCTGAGTCAATCAATGTTTATAGAATGTTCTACCCAGCAAAAAATACACATTTGTTGAAATGTACATGAATATTTTATTAAACCATATCCTGATGCTTAAAATACATTTAATAAATTTTAAAGAATCAGGGCTGGGAAGATGGCTCAGCCGTAAAGTGCTTGTATTGCAAGTCTAGACTCCTGAGTCCAGATCCCCAGGAATCAAATAAAACTAGTCATAGTACACTTACATGTTTAATCCCTGTGTGCCTGCAAGGACTGGAAGGCTGACTGAGGAAAAAGCTCTAAAAGGCAGCTTTGTTATAGTACAGAAAGTCCTGGCACCAAACAAGATTGAAAGGAGAGGAAGGATACCCAAGGTTGTCCTCTGACGCCCAGGAGCACAGTGACACAGCACTGTCTGCTTCTGGCCATTGCATTAATTAGGGAGGGTTGCCTGCATGAGCATGAATGGGGAGTTATTTACTTGAGCAAGAGCAACTTAACCAGTGTCTGCATTAAAGACCAACATGACTCTCCACCACCAGCAACAACTAACTGCCCATGACTCCTCCAAGAAGGATAGAGCCTCATGAGTGCCTCTAACCTCTGTCACTGAATGTTGATGGTCTCTGACTTGCATTGTCTTGTGCAGTTGTCCACAGCTGCTGGGAGTCCAGGGCTTTAAGAACCATGTCATGTCCTGAAGAAGAACAGCTTTATAGAAATCTCCTTCCTACCCTATGGCTATTACAGTCTTTCTGTTCCTTTTTTCCTCTATTCCCATATCCCTTGAATGGGGATATTTATTCAGTCAGATATCCTGTTTAGAGAAGAGCACTCAATAACCATATACTCTCACATTAAGAGACTCCTCATTAAGCATTACCCAGGATGTATAAGATTAGGATTCACTAGATAAGTGGTTCTCAACCTTCCTAACCCTTTAAGTTCCTCATGTTGTAATGACCCCCCACACACACACATACACACCATTATTTTTGTTGCTAGGTCATACCTGTAATTTTGTTACTGTCATGAATTGTAATGTAAAATATCTGATTTGTAGATATCTGGAAAGTGACCCCTAAAGGAACTGCAGTCCACAGGCTGGGAACCACTGCACTAAAGGGAAAGCAATAGCTCTGGTTATTTAAATCATTAAAAAGAAAGATCTTTTATTTTAGATGCAATTATTTTAGCCTCAGAAGCTACAAGGAGAAAAGATAATTAAACTTATAATAGAGAAAATAAATAACAAGAAATGTTGGACATGGAAAATAATACTATCCCAGAACTCAAAGGAAAAGTCCAAGTGCAACAATAATTTCAGAACTGAGAAGACAGCAACAGACTGGAAATTACCAGCCAGCAGGCAAAGCTGAATGAGTAGGCTCTAGGTTTGGTGAGAGAACTAAGATGGAGAGCAAACAAGGAAGACACTGTGCACATATGTCCATATGCACTAGCACACACACAATGTACACACAGAGAGAGAGAGAGAGAGAGAGAGAGAGAGAGAGAGAGAGAGAGAGAGA
>JADRCH010000029.1:8470990-8499209 GCA_019843965.1 Rhynchomys soricoides
AGAGAGAGAGAGAGAGAGAGAGAGAGAGAGAGAGAGAGAGAGAGAGACTGTCTTAGTTAGGTTTTACTGTTGTGAACAGACACCATGACCAAGACAACTCTTAAAAGGACAACATTTAATTGGGGCTGGCTTACAGTTCAGAGGTTCAGTCCATTATCATCAATGCAGAAACATGACAGCATCCAGGCAGGCATGGAACAGGCAGAGCTGAGCGTTCTACATCTTCATCTGAAGGCTGCTAGCAGAATACTGACTCCCAGGCAGCTAGGACAAGGGTATTAAAGCCCATACCCACAGTGACATACCTAAGTAGACTTCTTATATACAGATAACAAAGGGACAGAGAAAGTAATCAGACAAACAACACTCTTCATAATAGTCACAAATAATATAAAGTATCTTGGGATAACTTTAATGAAGCAAGTGCAAGGCTTGTATGATTAAAAATTTCATGTCTTTGAAGAAGGAAATTGAAGAAGACAAAAGAACAAGGAAAGATCTCCCATGCTCATAGATCAGCAGGATCAACATAATAAAAATGGCCATCTTACCAAAAGCAATGTACAGATTCAACTCCATCCCCACCAAAATTCAAACATAGTTCTTTATAGACCTTGAAAGAGTACTCAATTTCCAATTTTTTGTTTCCAGAAACAAAAAACCCAAGATACCTAAAACAATCCTCTATAATAAAAGAGCATCCAAGGTGTCATCATCTTTGATTTCAAGCTGTATTACAGAGCAATAGTAACAAAAACTGCACATTATTGGCATAAAAATAGTTAGGTTGATCAATGGAATCAAAATGAAGACTCTTAAATCAAAACAAGCATAGACACCTGATTTTTGATAAAGAAGCCAGAAATACACAATGGAAAAAAGACAGCATCTTTGACAAATGGTCCTGGTCAAACTGGATGTCTGCATGTAGAAGAAAGTAAACGTATCCAAATTTATCACCTTGCACAACAAGTAGATCAAAGACCTCAACATAAAACCAAAAATACTGACTCTGATATAACAGAAAGTGGGAAATAGCCTTGAACACATTGGCACTGGAGACAACTTTCTGAACAGAGTATCAATAGTACAAACACTAAGATCAAGAATGAATAAATGAGACCTCATGAAACTGAAAAGTTTCTGTAAGGCAAGCACTGTCATTCTGACAGAGTGACAGCATACAGAATGGGAAAAGCTTTTCACCAAGTCCACATCTGACAAAGGGATACCCAAAATATATAAAGAACTCAAGACACTAAACTTCAACAAACTAAATATAATCCAATTTTTAAAATGGAGTACAAATCCAAACAGGATTCTCAACAGAGTAATCTCAAATGGCTGAGAAACACTTAAAGAAATGTTCAACATCCTTAGCCATCAGGGAAATGTGAATTAAAACAACTTTAAGATTCAATTCTTACACCTATTCCAATGGCTAAATTAAAAAATTCATGAGTTACCTCATGCTGGCAAGGATGCAGAGCAAGGGGAACACTCCTCCAGTGCTGGTAGGAGTGCAAACATGTACGGTCACTTTAGAAATCAATATGGTGGTTTCTCAGACATACTACCTCTGGGCATATACTCAAAGGCCACTCCATCCTATCACAAGGACACTTGCTCATCTGTGTTCATAATAGCTTTATTCATACTAAACAGAAACTGAAAACAACCTAGATGTCCTTCAACCAAAAACTAATTAAAAAGAAGAAGAAAAGGAGGAGGAGGAGGAGGAGGTATATTTACACAATGGGGTATTACTCAGATGCTAACATAGAAGTGACATCATGAAATTTGCTGGAAAATGGATGGAACTAGAAAAAAATAATCCTGAGTGAGATAATTTAGACCCAAAAAGACAAATATGGTATGTTCTCACTTAAAGTGTAGAATAATTTTAAAGTTGTAACATAAAGAATAACCATGCTACAATCCACAAACCCATAGATGCTAATTAACAAGGAGAGATTCATTGGGGAAGGTGAAATAGAGTAGATTTCATGGATGGACTTGGAGTGGGTGGAGATGAGAAAAGGAGGGATCAGGTGGGAATGATCTAGGGAGAGAATACTGGAATTAGGGGACATTTCGGGAATGAGATAGAAATCTAGTGCAATGGAAATTCTCTGGAGTCTATAAGGGTGACACTAGCAAACACTCCTAGTAATGGGGAACAGAGAGCCTGAACTGGCCATCCTCTATAACCAGACAAGACCTCAAGTGGAGGGATTGGGACACCAACCCAGCCACAAAACCTCTGACCTACAGTTTGTCATGTCTACAGAATGAGCTGGGACTGAAGTCTAGCATAGTTGTCATCAAAGTGATTTCATCCAGCAACCGATGAGAGCAAATGCAGACTCCCACAACAAAACTTTAGGTAGGGCTGGAGGTGGAACGCTGCAAAGGATGGGGAGAAAGGATTGGAGGAGCCAGAAGGATCGAGAACACCACAAGAACACAGCCCACAGAATTAACTGCCTGGGACTCAAGTGGGCTCACAGAGATCAGAGGCCTCTAGCAATCTGACCTACGTTCTCTGCATTTATATTGTGTAGACTGGTGCTCTTGTGGGACTTCTAACAGTGGGGACAGGGGCTATCTCTGACTCTTGCCTGCCTTTGGGGCCTTTTTCCTCCTAATGGGTTGCTTAGTACAGCTTTAACATCAGAATGTGTGCTGGTCTTATTGTAGCTTGTTCCGTCTTATGTGGTTGATGGCCCTTCCTGGAAGGCCTGCTCTTTTCTGAGAGGAGGTGAAGGGAAGATGGATCTGGGGGAAAATAAGAGGGTGTGTTTAGGGGAGACTGGGCGATGGGAAAGAGAAGAAACTGTAGTTGGGATGTAACATATGAGAGAAGAAGAAATTAGAAGGTAAAAAATACTATTTATAGCTAAAATAGGATGCTGGTTTTGTTTGTGGGGTGTCTCTCTCTCTCTCTCTCTCTCTCTCTCTCTCTGTGTGTGTGTGTGCGTGCGCGCGAGAGAGAAAGTGTGTGTGTGTGTACATGAGTGTGTGTATGTGTGTGTGTGAAAGAGAGAGTGTGTGTACATGAGTGTGTGTGTGTAAGAGAGAGAGAGAGAGAGAGAGAGAGAGAGAGAATTAAGTGGTTAGTATAGAATCTTGAATCTCTCCATGTTAGGTTATTGATTTAGTAAAAATATTCCGGTTTGTGGCTTGGCAGACCAATAACTCAACAGGGCATATACAAACTAGTCTAGAGGGCCTGCTGGTTCCTCCTTTACCAGAATCTTCCAATCTTGTAAGGGTAACAGGATGCAGCCTCACAGTGTGAGATTGATAGTGACAGAGATGAACTTATAAAGACAGCATAATTGTTATGGAGGCTAACAGGCAAATTTTAACATCTGTTTTCTTTTCTATAAAGTGAATATTTAAAACTAAGCACAAAATAAACATACTTGAAATAGAAAGAGAGAGAGAAGACAGATAATCCCAAATTGTTTTCAACTATTTTATCTTAATAAGAACAAGCAATATGAAATGGAAAGAAAAGAGAAAACTAAGAAAATGAGTGGTTAGAAAATTATATAGAAGAGAGCAATTTCTCAAATGACATATCACTGAGAATATTGGCAAGCCATCATTTTCAACTGTCAAGAGAAATAACTAAATCGTGTTAGTGGGAAAGAGGAAGGTGGTACCTGGCAGCCAAACCCGTCAATCAAGAGGAAGGAGGTGCCAGGCATCCCAATCTGTCAATCAATGCATGCTTGTTATTTGTAGAGAAATGTGGGGAGGAGTAGTATTGAATAGAAAAACATATTTTGGACCAAAGTAAAATCCGAAGGTTCTAATTTAGTTTCTATTGCTGTGATAAATACTACAACTAAAAGCAAGTTAGGGAAGAGTTTATTTGGCTTACAAGTTTATAGTCTATCATCAAGAGAACCTAAGGCAGGAACTCAAGATGAGAATCTGGGGAGGAGAACTAAAGCAGAGGCCACAGAGGAATGCTGCAAATTGGCTTGCTCTCTATGGCTTACTTTCTATGGCTTACTCTCTATGGCTTACTCTCTATGGCTTGCTCTCTATGGCTTGCTCTCTATGGCTTACTCTCTATGGCTTGCTCTCTATGGCTTGCTCTCTATGGCTTTGCTCAGCTACTTTTTTTTTCTTTATAGATCCCAGGCCCAGTTACCCAGGTGTAGTACCACTTGTTGGGCAGGTCCCTCCTACATCTCTTAGCAGTAAAGAAAATGACCCACAGACCCACAGACCCACAGACATGGCCAGATGCCAATCTGTTGGAGGTAATTCATCAGTTTACATTCCTCCTCCCAGGTGACTTTAGTTTGTATCAAAACCAAACCAAACCAAACAAACAAACAAAAAATCTTAACCTGTACAACTCAACTTTGAGAACACCAAACTGTTTTACTAGGATACTTAACAAGCTAGACTTTTAGTTTTAAAGGAAAACCTGGATTTGGTTATGAAATCTACTTTTGCATGAGTGATTTTCCAACCAGAGAATGTGTTTAATATGTAGGCTTTATATTATATAAACGGAGATCCTTATTTCAGACAAGAAATAGTAAGGGTTATAATTATATCAAATGTGAGTATGTCGTAAAACTGTAGCCTTCATGTAAGTAAATATAAAGCAAATGGATTTCATAAAGTAGCATGGCTTACTAGAGAAAAGGAAAAAAAGTACTTAAAACATTAGAAGTCACGGGGGCAAAGCTTCTTTCTTACAGAGGGTTTGGCAGTTTTTCCAGATGTTACTATGAATTTACAATCAGTCTTTCTTGTGCAATGATGGGTCTGTGTTTCTTCCACTTGAGTCTAAGTGAGCTGGGACTGTTTTAGCCAATAAAAGTTGCTAGACACAAGGCTTTGGGACTGCAGAAGTCAGGAAGGATTCACTCTGGTCTGGGTACTACAGGACCACAGCATAACCAGTGCTCCCTAAACCACCACACAGGGAAATTCACTCAGAGTCACTCCAACTGAGCCCAGCCCTCTTACCATTGCTTGCCAATGTGCTTGCTAATAAGTGGACTGTTTTGGTCTCATCCCAGTCAGCTGTACACACCACTAAGTGATCCCCCACTGGTGCCACACAAAACAAGAATTTTCAAGGTCAAGCATCATCAAAACTTAAGGCTTCCCAATTTTTGAGATGAAATAAGAGCCTATTTTCTTTTGACTCACAAACTTTGGGGATAGTAAACAAAGGGTGAGCCATTTGATAAAGAACAATAACAAGAATATAATGGCTAATTTCTAATGATTAAGGACAAATAATCCAGAAAAATATCACAGCAATAAATTGACTTTCTTTTCTTAGATTTTTATTTGTTTTAGGATGTTTAGGGCCTTTTCCAAGAGATACCTTGAATCTGAGAGCAGAGCAGATTAAAAAGAAAATGAGGAAGTACAGAAGAAATTTTAATAGATATATGAAACTTTTTAATATCCTAAATTCTAGCCACTGAGAAGCTACATAATGGGCTGTAAACTGCCCTTCTTGGTCCCCTTTAAAAAAAAAATACAAGTAATGGGTAAACAAGTTAATTTTAACATATTGAAATAAGCCATCATGACACCAAGTTTAAGAAGCCTTGTTTTATGTTGGCGAGAATGCAGAGAAAGAGTAAAACTCCTCCATTGCTAGTGGGATTGCAAACTGGTACAACCACGCTGGAAATCAATCTGGAGGTTCCTCAGAAAACTGGAAATAGATCTATCTGAAGACCCAGCTATACCACTCCTGGGCTTATACCTAAAACTTGTCCCACCATGACCCAAGGTCACATGCTCCACGGTGTTCATATTGACCTTATTTGTGATAGCCAAAAGCTGGGAAAAAAACTCAGATGTCCCACAATGGAAGAATGGATACAGAAAATGTGGTTCATTTGCACAATGGAATACTACTCAGCTATTAAGAAGAAGGACATTATCAGTTTTGCAAACAAATGGATGGTACTAGAAAATATCCTGAGTGAGGTATCTCAGACCCAAAAGCACATGTATGGTATTTACTCACTAGTAAGTGGATATTAGCCAAAAAAGTACAGAATACCCAGGTCACAATTCACAGAATTTAAGAAGGTTAACAAGCCAACAGGCCCAAGTGAAGATGTTTCAATCCATTTGGGAGGGAGAAGAAAGCAGAGGGCAGAGGGAGGGAGGGAACTGGGTGGGAGATGGAAGGGGGAGGGGCAGGGGAAAAGGGGAACATGATCAGGTATTTGTGGGGGACCAGGAGTGAAGCCCTGAGGGCCAGCAGAATGAAGAAAATATACCACCTTGGGAGGTGGGAGATGGGGTGACCCTCTAGAATATACTAGAGACCTGGGAGGTGAGAGACTCTCAGGATTCAAAAAAGGACCATAGATGAAATGCCCAACAGTGGTGAGAGGGAACTTGTAGAACCTACCTCTAGGAGAAAGACAGGCATCAAATGGAGTAATACAGTTGCTATCCCATAGTCAAAAACTCTGACCAAGAATTGATCCTGTCTAAAATAACTGCAGGGGCAAAAATGGAGAAGAGACTGAGAGAAAGGAGGTCTAGTGACAGGCCCAAATTGGGACCCATCTCAAGGGGAGGCCCCAAGGTCTGACACAATTAATGATGCTATGGTGTGCTTAGAGACAGGAGCTGAGCATAGCTGCCCTCTGAGAGACCCAACATGCAGCTGACTGAGACAGAAGCAGATACTTACACCCAACCAATGGTCTGAAGTCAGGGACCCCTGGGTTGAATTAGGGAAAAGCTGGAAGAAGCTAAGGAGGAGGACAACCCCATAGGAAGGCCAGCAGTCTCAACTAACCCGGACCCCTGAGATCTCTCAGACACTGAGCTACCAACCAGGCAGCATACACTAGCTGGTCTGAGGCCTCTGACACATATACAGCAGAGGACTGCCTGGTCTGGCCTCAATGAGAGAAGATGAACCTAACCGTTGAGAGATGTGCGGACCCAGGGAACAGGGAGGCTTGGTGGAGTGTAAGGCATGTTGGGGTGTGGGACCTCCTCTTGGGACAGGGGAGGGGGAAAGGAATGACGAAATATCAGAGGGCAGAACTGGAGGGGGTAGGGACTGGACTGTAAAAAGAAGATTAAAGATAATTTAAAAATAAAAAGAAGCCTTGTTTTAGGTCACAGACACCTGAAAGTGGTTTATGATCAGCTGAGAAACATCTGAAACTCAAGAACATAGTCCTCCTCCTCCACATGCAGAGCACTCCACACATCAGCCAGGGATGACTCTATCACTATGGTCCCTAAGACCCTGAGAATCAAAGTCATGGAAAGCAAAATAATCTCAGAAGTGTTTCATCATAAAATCTTTCTTTTCTTTCCATGTTGGGGAAAGAACCCAGGGTCTTCGTTGCTGTGCAGGCATACTGCCACTAAGCTGTACCATCAGGCCGAGCATCATTTTTTCTGATCTTTGAACTACAGTTGCCCCTGGCCTCAGAGCCTGATCATTTGTTTGTTATTTAGTTCCAATGACGTTGAATCTGCTGGAAATTAATTTCGATGTGTTGAACTTGGCTTCTCCATGTGAAACACAATACTTACATCAACACGCATGTGAAACCCTCTGATGTAGTTCTATTCAAGCAGACCAAGTTAACTAAATACATAAATGTGTGGAGCAGAAAGCCAAAAGATAATATGTATGTTATTTTTTTCCTGTCAATCAGGAGACTGAAAGCAACAGAGTGCACAGAATTTACTTATTTTTCAGCTAATCATAACATCTGTGGATCATAGATCCACAGATTAAACTATAACATTAAAAAAGAAAAAACTGCTCTATGTGAAGAAAGGATGTTATTAATAATTATAACAATTAATTGACTAGGGCAAAAATCTCACATAATAAATATTTAATTTAAAAGTTTCCAATCTGCTAATATTATAATTCCCATCTCCAAAACCATAGGAAATACTCTTAATGAATTTTGGTTAATAAACATAACTGATATTTATCACAGTTTACATTTAAATTGGCTCTACTCATACATATGTATGACATTTCTTGGTGATGAACCATTTCAAAGGATGTATCATTATACATGTAGCTTCAAGTTAAAATAAAATATAAAAATTTGATAGGTATAGAGATGACAGATAGGTAATATATAGGTAGGTAAGTATGTGAGAGACAGAAAATAGAGCAAGTTAAGGGATTATGGCCAGGCAGTGGTGGCGCACGCCTTTAATCCCAGCACTTGGGAGGTAGAGGCTGGTGGATTTCTGAGTTCGAGGCCAGTCTGGTCTACAGAGTGAGTTCCAGGACAACCAGGGCTACATAGAGAAACCCTGTCTCGAAAACCCAAACAAAAACCAAAATCAAAACAAAATCAAAAACAAAAACAAATAAGGGATTACGAAGGAAGAGCTGTCATTTCTGGTGGCCTTCTTCTAATGACACAGAAACTCTTAGAAGAACCATTCTGTGCAAAAGTCATTGCCATCTTACATTAAAAGTACGTTTCGAAGGACTTCAACAACTGTGTTTAACCTAACACAAAACCACTCCTTGGAAGTAATTTCGGTAACCAAAACCACACACACACACACACACACACACACACACACACACACAATATTCCTATTCAAAACATACTGTACCTCATTTAAGTCCTAACATAGCTGCCCTGTGTCAGGTGCTGTGGATATCCTCAGGGAGAGAGCATATAGTCTCATTGCCTTGCTATTTATTTCCCAAATATATGTCCCTATTCATGGAAGAATCTTTTTCCAACTGATATATGTGTTGGCAGATCAAAATTATAGACAGTCTCTCTGATAGTTCAGGCTGCCACTGTCCACTTCACTATGACTTGGAAGTGAAACAGCATTCAGAAGAGACAGTTCTTTCGTGCGCATTGATGTATGTCAATGGTCAGGTCCCACATAAACATTCTTCCTAATTGTCAGTCAGTATTCAGTATATTATATGAGATATTTAATCCTTTATTATTGTGTGATTAATCTTGATTGTTAACCTGCTAGGATATAGAATCACCATGGAAGAAATCTCCAGATATGTCCTGGAGTGGTTTCCTAGATAAGGTCAATAGGTGGGAAAGCCCACCAAATGAAGTAACATCAGTCTCTGCTTTAGGATCATGAACTCAGTAAAAAGGAGAAAGGAAGCTGAGCACCAGCATCCATTTCTCTTTGCTGCAGGACTGTGGGTGCAAGCTGACCATCTGTTTCAAGGTCTTGCCTCCATGGACTCTTCCCTCTGTGGACTCTCCCCTCCAGCTAGGAGCCAGAATAAACCCATCTTGCTTTGAGCTGCCTCTGTCAGGTATTTTCTCACAACAACAGGCAAGCAACTAATAATAGCACAATGGACTTCTTGTGAGATGACTTTGCCCAACTGTAGACTAATGCAAGTACTCTGAATACATTTAAGGGAGCAAGGCCAATTGCCTATCTATGCCGTTAGGAGTCTTCAACATGCTTTCAACTTGAGATAGCCTCAATTTCCAACGGATCACTAGAATCGTTAGAATCCCTGGGTCAGGAAGCAATTATATTAAGTAGACATAGAAAAGCTCATGTAGATACAGTTTCTTGGGAGTTCTACAAAACTTTACATAGAACAAATCAGGAGAAGGAAATAGCACAGAACAGATGTGAAAGGTTTTTTTCTCATGAACAGTACTCCAAGGCCAATCTAACCTTCAGTCTTCTAGGCATGCTTCCCTAGAAATCCTTCTTGAACAAATGGGTTTTTTGTTCGTTTATTTTGTTTGTTTGATGTTTTCTCTTCTTTCAGCTTTACTCAAAACTCAAACAATATCATTAGGAAATCCTTGACAAACTTGATGAGCAGAGAGCATGCGGAATCCCTGAGACATTTCCATACTCCTGGCTGAGTCTACTCAGAGCCAGCTAGAAGACTTCATTTATGTTGTAACCTCATCTTTGCAATGGCCTCTAACCATGCATGCTCTTCTCTGGTCATTATAATGAATAAGATATCAAAAAGTGGGAAAAGATGTGTGACTCAGCAAATTAGTTTCTGACTACCCAAGAATACCTAAGAATACAATCTTACTTTATATAAATGAAAAAATATTTCGCATTCTATTAGACAGTGCAAATTTTGTGTAACCTTCTCTATAGAGAAACAAAATTTTCTGTTAATAAACTTTCATTAAGGCCTGTGATTGCTATTCTGAGTTGCTAACTTGACTACATCTGGAATTAACTAAAGCCCAAAAATCCTTTGAAGGATTTTTGCTTAATTTGAAGTGAAAAGATCAATCGATGATCCATATCCTCAAGGTAGGAAGACACACCTTTAATCCAGATCTTTTGATCTAGAAAAATCCACCTCTAATCTGGTCCATGTCTTCTGCTGGAAGTCTATATTAAGACATGGAAGAAGGAAGCTTTTGCTTTCTGCCTATTTGCTCTCACTTTGCCAGCACATTCATTCCTTCACCGGCATTAGAGCCTACTTCTTTAGGATTCTTGTGTAAGGACCAGCTAAGACATCCAGCCTCATGGACTGAGAAACTACTAGATTCTTGGGCTTTCATTGTTGGATTAACTAGCCATTGTTGGATTAGATTAGCTAGACCAAAACCTGTAAAAAAAAATTTAAAAATTTTATATATATATATATGTGTGTGTGTGTGTGTGTAGAGAGAGAGAGAGATTCACCCTATCCATTCTGTTGCTCTAGAGAACCCTAATACAAGTCCTATTACCTATATTTAATGAATCCTGACATTAAAGAAAAACAAGCAGATATGTTATAAGGAAACTATTTCAACAGAGATGCCATCAGAATTAATGATCCAAGAAAATTATGTATAGGATTTCCAGTTGACAGATGTCCTGACATAAAGCTTCCTTCAAGAGTTAATAACCTTGCATTATAAATACCATAGACCTTTTGTCTGAAAGATGAATGATAATCACATTCTTAGACACTAGAGACCAGAATTGCATAAGCCAACTCACCATTGATCTTTAAATTAATGAAAATTTCAAAGAAATTGTCCACAATAATTAAAAACATTTAAGAGAAATAGTATTCTAAAGATATGAATTTTAGAAATGTAAATGGCTTAAACACGCCTATATTTGTAAATTGTTTAATAATTGACAATCAGAATGTCCTTACTATTTTCTTAAAGTGTAAGAGATTAAATAAATACAAGGGCTCACACAAGCCAGGGCAATGGTTTACCACTGACTTTGTTCCCCATCTCAGAAAACACCCATTCTTAAGCAAGGACACCCCCTAAGAGATCTGTGAAATAAGACAGTTTGGCCGGTTTCCATCTGTGGAGGGAGACCTCTGCCTGGGCCATCAGGGATCCATAGCCAAATAGCGCTGGGAGAAAGCTAGCCTCCCAGTAGTGTGGAAAAGCCTGTGAGAGGAGGTAAGAGGACTAACACTGCTCAGCGGGACTCACCCGGAATCCTTGGGACACAGGGACTGAGAAACTGCCGGGAGGATGGAGCCTCCCGGTTTCCATTTGTAGCAGGAGACCTCTGCCTGAGCCATAGCCAAATAGCTCTGGGAGAAAGGTAGCTTCCCGGGAGTGTGGGCAAGCCTGTCTGCTCAAAGGGACCCACCTGGAATACCCAGGACACAGGGACTGAGGAGTGGGTCTTCTGGTTTCTTTCGGTGGCCAGGGAGCACTACCTGTGACAAAGGGCTCCATACTCAAACAATGCCAGGAGAGAGCTGGTATCCCAGGAGTGCTGACACACCTTCAAGCACAGGCAAGACCATCATTTCTTTTCAAATTCACTGGACCAAGAGCAACACTTGCAGAGCCTTGCAGGATATAGGAAACAAGGGACAGATGGGGACTAGATCCTTCTGGTTTCTGTCTGCACCCCAGAGCTAACCCTGTACCACAGCTCTCAAAACCCAAATTCCCCTCAGCAAGAACTGGTCTACAAGGAGTATTGACTAGGCTTGCAGGAAAGGCAAGTCACAGTCAGAGAGATAAGACCAGCTAACACCAGAGAGAACCAGATAGAGAAAGGAAAGGTCAAGAACATAAGGAACAGAAACCAAGGATACTTGGCATCATCAGAACCCAGCTCTCCCACCACAGCAAGCCCTGGATACCCCAACACACCAGAAAAGCAAGACTCAGACTTAAAATCACATCTCATGAGGATGATAAAAGATTTTAAGAAGGAAATAAATAACTCCCTTAAAGAAATACAAGAGAACACAGATAAACAACTAGAAGCCCTTAAAGAGGAAACACAAAAATCCCTTAAAGAATTACAGGAAAAGACAAACAGGCAGAATTACAGGAAAACATGATCAAACAGATGAAGGAAATGAACAAAATCATCCAAGAACTAAAAATAGAAATAGAAACAATAAAGAAATCATAAAGGGAGACAACCCTAGAGTTAGAAAACACAGGAAAGAAATCAGGAGTCATAGATGCAAGCATCACCAACAGAATACAAGAGATAGAAGAGAGAATCTCAGGTGTGGAAGATACCATAGAAAACATTGACACAACAGTCAAAGAAAACACAAAATCCAAAAAGCTCCTAACCCAAAACATCCAGGATATCCAGGATACAATGGGAAGACAGAACCTAAGGATAATAGGTATAGAAAAGAGTGAAGATTCCCAACTTAAAGAACCAGTAAATATCTTCAACAAAATTACAGAAGAAAACTTCCCTAACCTAAAGAAAGAGATAAACATAAATATACAAGAAGCCTACAGAACTCCAAATAGACTGGACCAGAAAAGAAATTCCTCCCTTCACATTATAGTCAAAACACCAAATACAGAAATAAGGAAAGACTATTAAAAGCAGTAAGGGAAAAAGGGCAAGTAACATATAAAGGCAGACCTATCAGAATTACACCAGACTTCTCACCAGAGACTATGAAAGCTAGAAGATCCTGGGCAGATCTCATACAGACTCTAAGAGAACACAAAAGCCAGCCCAGGCTGCTATACCCAGCAAAACTCTCAATAATCATAGAGGGTGAAACCAAAATATTCTATGACAAATCCAAGTTTGCACAGTGTGTAACCACAAACCCAGCCCTACAAAGGATAAAAGATGGAAAACACCAACTTAAGGAGGGAAACTACACCCTAGAAAAAGCAAGAAAGTAATCTTTCAGCAAACTCAAAAGAAGATAGCCGCACAAACATAAAAATAACATTGAAAATAACAGGATGCAACAATCACTATTCCTTAATATCTCTTAACATCAATGGACTCAATTTCCTAATAAAAAGACATAGACTGACAGACTGGATCCATAAACAGGACATAGCATTTTGCTGCATCCAGGAAACGCACCTCCATATTAAAGACAAACACTACCTCAGAGTAAAGGGCTAGAAAACAATTTTCCAGGCAAATGGCCCCAAGAAACAGGCTGAAGTAGCCATTCTAATATCGGATAAAATCAACATTCAACCAAAAGTCATCAAAAAAGATAAGGAAGGACACGTCATACTCATCAAAGGAAAAATCTACCAAGAAGAACTCTCAATTCTGAACATCTATGGCCTGAATGCAAGGGCACCCACATTCATAAAAGAAATTTTACTAAAGCTCAAAGCACACATTGCACCTCACACAATAATAGTGGGAGACTTCAACACACCACTATCATCAATGAACAGATCTTGGAAACACAAACTAAACAGAGACACAGTGAAACTAACAGATGTTATGAACCAAATGGGTTTAACAGATATCTATAGAACATTTCACCCTAAATCAAAAGAATATATCTTCTTATCAGCACCTCATGATACCTTCTCCAAAACTGATCATATAATTGGTCACAAAACAAATCTCAACATATTTAAGAAGATTGAAATAATCCATGCCTCCTATCAAATCACTACGGAATAAGGCTGGTCTTCAATGGCAACAACAACAACAACAGAAAGCCCACATACACATAGAAGCTAAACAACGCTCTACTCAATGATAACTTTGTCAAGAAAGATATTAAAGACTTCCTAGAATTTAATGAAAATGAAAGTACAACATACCCAAACCTATGGGACACAATGAAAGCAGTGTTAAGAGGAAAACTCATAATTCTGAATGCCTCCAAAAAGAAACAGGAGAGAGCATACACTAACAGCTTAATAGCACAGCTGAAAGCTCTAGAACAAAATAAGCTAATACACCCAAAAGGAGTAGAAGGCAGGAAATAATCAAATTAAGGGCTGAAATCAACCAAGTGGAAACTAAAAGAACTATACAAAGAATCAACAAAACCAGGAGCTGGTTCTTTGAGAAAATCAACAAGATAGACAAACCCTTAGCCAGACTAACCAGACGGCACAGAGACCATATGCAAATTAACAAAATTAGAAGTGAAAAGGGAGATATAACAACAGATTCTGAGGATATTCAAAAAAATCATCAGATCCTACTAAAAAAGCCCATATTCAACAAAATTAGAAAATCTGAATGAAATGAACAAGTTTCCAGACAGATACCAATTACCAAAGTCAGGATCAGATAAGCCATCTAAACAGTCCCATAACCCCTAAAGAAATAGAAGCAGTCATTAAAAGTCTCCCAACCAAAATTAGCCCAACACTAGATGGGTTCAGTGCAGAATTCTATCAGACCTTCAAAGAAGACCTAATACCAATACCCTTCAAGCTATTCCACAAAATAGAAACAGAAGGAACACTACCCAATTCATTCTATGAGGCCACAGTTACGCTGATACTGAAACCTCACAAAGACCCAACAATAAAAGAAATCTTCAGACCAATTTCCCTTATGAATATCGATGCAAAAATACTCAATAAAATTCTCATAAACTGAATCCAAGAACACATCAAAATGATCATTCACCATGATCAAGTAGGCTTCATCCCAGGGATGCAAGGATGGTTCAATACCTACAAATCCATCAATGTAATCCACTACATAAACAAACTCAAAGAAAAAAACCACATGGTCATTTCATTAGATGCTCAAAAGGCATTGGACAAAATTCAACATCCTTTCATGATAAAAGTCTTGCAAAGATCAGGAATTCAAGGAGCATACCTAAACATAGTAAAAGCAATATACAGCAAACCAGTGGCCAACATCAAACTAAATGGAGAGAAGCTCGAAGCAATCCCACTAAAATCAGCAAGGCTGCCCTCTCTATATATCCATATTCAATATGGTACTGGAAGTTCTAGCTAAAGCAATTAGACAATAAAAGGAGGGGAAAGGGATACAAAATGGAAAGGAAGAAATAAAATATCACTATTTGCAGATGATATGATGGTATACTTAGGAGACCCGAAAAACTCCACTAGAGATCTGCTACAGCTGATAAACACCTTCAGCAAAGTGGCTGGATACAAAATTAACTCAAGCAAATAGTAGCCTTCCTATACTCAAAGGATAAACAGGCTTACAAAGAAATTAGGGAAATGACACCCTTCACAATTATCAGAAACAATATAAAGTACCTTGGTGTGACTCTAACCAAACAAGTGAAAGATCTGTATGACAAGAACTTCAAGTCTCTGAAGAAAGAAATCAAAGAAGACCTCAAAAGATGGAAAGATCTCCCATGCTCATGGATTGTCAGGATTAATATAGTTAAAATGGCCATTCAGCTGAAAGCAATCTACAGATTCAATGCAATACCCATCAAAATTCCAACTCAATTCTTCATAGACTTAGAAAGAGCAATTCTCAAATTCATATGGAATAACAAAAAACCCAGGATAGCAAAAACTATTCTCAACAATAAAAGGACTTCTGGGGGCATTGGCCTCCCTGACCTCAAGCTGTATTACAGAGCAGTAGTGATAAAAACTGCATGGTATTGGTACAGAGACAGGCAGGTAGATCAATGGAATAGAATTGAAGATCCAGAAATGAACCCACACACTTACTGTCACTTGATCTTTGACAAAAGAGCTAAAACCATCCAGTGGAAAAAAGCATCTTCAACAAATGGTGCTGGTTCAACTGGCAGTCTACATGTAGAAGAATGCAAATTGATCCATTCCTATCTCTCTATACAAAGCTCAAGTCCGAATGGATCAAACACCTCCACATAAAGCCAGATACACTGAATCTAATAGGAAAGAAAGTAGGGAAAAGTCTCTAACACATGGGCACAGGGTAAAAGTTCCTGAACAGAACACCAATGACTTATGCTCTAAGATCAAGAATCGACAAATTGGACCTTATGAAAATACAAAGCTTCTGTAAGGCAAAGGACACTGTAAATAGGAGAAAACGGCAACCTACAGATTGGGAAAAGATCTTTACCAATCCTACGACTGATAGAGGGCTAATATTCAATATATACAAAGAACTCAAGAAGTTAGACTGCAGATATCGAAATAACCCTATCAAAAAATGGGGAATTGAGCTAAACAGAGAATTCTTAACTGAGGAAACTCGAATAGCCGAGAAGCACCTAAAAAAATGTTCAACATCCTTAGTCATCAGGGAAATGCAAATAAAAACAACCCTGAGATTCTACCTCACACCAATCAGAATGGTTAAGATCAAAAACTCAGGTGACAGCAGATGTTGGCGAGGATGTGGAGAAAGAGGAACACTCCTCCATTGCTGGTGGGAATGTAAGTTGATACAATCTCTCTGGAAATCAGTTTGGTGGACCCTCAGAAAAATGAACATAATACTACCTAAGGACCCAGCTATTTCACCCTTGGGTATGTACCCAGAAGATTCTCCAACATGTAATAAAGACACGTGCTTCACTATGTTCATAGCAGCCATATTTATAATAGCCAGAAGCTGGAAACAACCCAGATGTCCCTCAACAGAGGAATGGATACAGAAAATGTGGTACATTTACACAATGGAATACTACTCACCTATTAAAAACAATGACTTCATGAAATTCTTAGGCAAATGGATGGAACTTGAAAATATCATCCTGAGCGAGGTAACTAAATCTCAAAAGAATGAACACAGTATGTTCTCACTGATAAGTGGTTATTAGCCAAAAGTTTGGAATACTCAAGAGTCACTTCACAGCAACCGTTGGGCTGAGCGTGAGGTCCCAAATGGAGAAGGAACTGAAGGAGCTGAGGGAGTTGGCAGCCCCATAGAGGGAGCAACACTGTCCACTGGCCTGAACTCCCAGTGCTCCCAGAGACAGGATCTCACAACCAAAGAATACACGTGGAGGGACCCATGTTGCTGGCCACATATGTGGCAGAGGAGGGTCTTGTTAGCCATTAAGGGAAGGAGAGGCCCTTGGACCTGAGGGTGTTAGATGCCCCAGTAAAGGAAAATGCCAAGGAGAGAAGCAGAGAGTGAGTGGGTGGGTGGATGAGGGAATACCCCCCATAGAGGCAGGGGAGGGGGGAGGGAATAGGGAAGTTGCAAAGGGGAGATCTGGAAAGGGGGAACCATTTGAAATGTAAAGAAAGTAACAAACAAACAAAAAAAAAAGACAGTTTGCCTTTGTGGGCTTACTAACATGAAACCCTTTTATTTTCTTTGCTCAATGAAGAATTTACTGTTCATGAAACCTAAGAGAGGTTTGAAGTAACAGAAACATTTAACATGTATTAGTATAATTGGATCTCAGGAACAAGAAGATAAGAGACTAGTACCTCATGATACTCTGTCTCCCAGAATTAAAAGAAAACAGACAAACAAAAGAAAGACACACTATCACCATCTCTGTTTGCCTAAGCATTGCTTTTTTCTCTTATCAGCAAGGACTAACTTCTCCACACAGGAAGATGCTCATATTCATCCCTAGTGTTCCATACGGATCTTCCACTATGGAAACATCATCCTTATCCTTTCTGAGTTTCAACATCAGTACTGTGGAGCCTAGTCCAATCACCTGTGTCTAGAGGGACACAATTTAACCAAGAGGCAGCTGGGACCAGGTACATGCTACTGAGCAAACTTGACCAGGATTACATCAGCATACCAGAACATCCTCTTGTTTCAAAAATAAATGTAGAAAAATTAAAGATAGTCACATGACTAGAGGCTTGTTATTTTTGATAGGGTTCCACCTCAATCCCATTGACAACCATTTTTATTGTCTTCAGCACCCCTACCTACCTTTATTTACTTATTTTAAAGGTTTTTAAACAAACATTCAATGTTAAATGTATTGAGTGTTTGTTTGCTTGTTTGTTTCAAGTTTTAAATAGAACTAAACAGTCAGGAAAGGCTGGTCCGTGGCTTAAAAACAAGGGTTACACTTTCCATTCAGAATCACTGACAACAAAGAGAGAGATAAAAATAACGTATAGTGTCAACTGCCAACATTTTCTAAATTTTCAAAAACTCTTTTTTAAAACTGTTCCAATCAAGAGTAACATAAAGACTTTGGGGGTGGGCTGGAATTTCAAGCCATTCTCAAACTCCCATGATCTCAGCTTCGTCAAGTGACCAAGTTTACTCAGATGATTGTTTTGATTTTGGCCTTCCCAAGATCAGAATCTAAATTTAGAAACTAACAAACAAATAAGCTACATTCTTAAACGATGTCATTTTTAACAAAAACTATCTGTGGAAATTCCCAGAGGGATCTTGGAAAAAATGTTTTAAATCTTTCTTTCGTCTTTAAAAAACAATGTATTAAAGTTGCTTTATATTCTTTATTTCTTAGCTCAATGTTACCCTGAGAATTTCACGGAAAGAGTTGTAAATGACAAGATAATTCAAACTGGTGAGCTGGGATTAATATAAGTCTTTCAGAGAAGGTCTGCTTTCCAGAGTGGGAAAGTGAGCTCCAGAGAAGTTTAAGTGTCTTCGTTGTCCATGATTTGTTTTTCATCCTAAGAACTCCTTTTTTTTTTAATGAAGCAGTAGCTTATACCCCAATAGAGCAAGTTGCTCTCCATTCTAATTGTATGGTCATTGAAATAAAGGCGTAACAGCCAACCAAGTAGCCAAGTCATTTCTTACACAGTTATTTTCTTTTTTTCTGGGACTCTCTACCAAAGATTCTCCTATACACTATAAGCCAGAAATCCCCTGTCCAACAAGGTATAGTCTGAGAGCCTCATGAGAAAGACAGAACCACTCAATGATGAACCCTGGGAACTGGCTGACCTTAGACCACTTTCAGCCTGGAACAAATGACAGAAACACGAATACCACAATTCCAGTTTAAAAGCAGATGACTCTGTGAAGACACACTGGTGAGGCAAAAACAAGGACAGCTGGGTATAGGGTATGCATCTATGATACCAGCACTCTGAAAGCTGAAGAAAGACAGCCATAAACTTGATGCCAGCCTGTGTCAAAGGGAGGGAGGGAGGGAGAGAGGGAGAGAGGGAGGGAGGGAAGGAAGGAAGGAAAGAACAAATCCAGAAGCGAATTAATTGCAGTGTTAAATGAACTGTGAAGGCTATTTAACACTTTATTAAAATGATAACAGCATTTTATTTTCTAGTCTCCATGTGTTATATATTTCTTCTTTTAAAGCTAATGCTCAGTTTAGCGAAATAAGGAAGCATATTCACGTGAAGTGAATGCCTTTCCTGAGCACTCTTGCTTTTGTGACAGCATAATTGTTTGCAGGATCTCAGTAAACATGCCTTGCTTTGACTGGAGGAAGTTGTGTAGTTCCTTATGCAGCTAAGGCTGTACATGGTGGTGAACACTGGAGGTTCTTTTCTGCAGTCAGGAGAGGCTAGTCTAGCCTTTGGCTAAGAACAAAGGTTACTTATACTTTCCATGTGGACTCGAACAGTCAACAAAAAGGAAAAAAAGCATTCTGTGCAGTACAAGCTACAAACATTTTTTAGTTTATCATAAAGTTTTTGTAAAATTATTCCAATCTAAGATTAGGATAAAGTATTAAAAGAAAAAATACAGGAAATAAGGTGCAAGTGACTAACAATCAATAAAGCCTAAAGTTAATGTTTTAAAAAGCTTAATAGCCAAATAATAAAATATTATGATAAAGTAACTGTGTAAGCATGCATCTAAGACATAAATTAATATTAACACTTCAAATTTAAAGGTCTAGAAAATCCCATGGGCCCTCTCCTGAAAAGGAAGTAGCAATAGGAAAATAAAACAATAAGATATATATAAATTATCTGGGTGGTGGTAGTGCACGCCTTTAATCCCAGCACTGAGGAGGCAGAGGCAGGAGGATCTCCGAGTTAAAGACCAGCCTGGTCTACAGAGCAAGTTCCAGGACAGCCAGAGTTAAACAGAGAAACCCTGCCTCAAAAGAGAAGGAAGAAGAAGAAGGAGAAGAAGAAGAGGAGGAGGAAGAGCAGGAGGAGGAGGAAGAGGAGGAGGGAGGGGGAAAGGGAGGGGGGAAAGAAGAAGGAGGAGGAGAAAATATAACATAAATCATATGTTTGACTGCTAACATAAACTGATCTATATTCTGACATAGAGAAATCTGTTCACCTTGGCTCTCCAAAATCTTAAATGTAGCTGTTAATTTCCAGTGTACTGTAACAAATAAACTTGGTGGATTAAGAAAATCTAAAATTTATCTCTCTCAGTTCTTAGCAGCCTGGTCTGGAAATGGCTGAATTAATGTGCTAGCAGCTCTCTGCTCTCTCCAGGGCAGAAGAGAGGCAGAGTCCTTTGTGGTGTGTGTGTATGTGTATTGAGTGTGCATTTGTGTGTTTGTGTGTGTGATACTGAATGTGTGTATTTGTGTGTATGTGTGTATATATGTCAGGGGAGGATTCTTCCTCTTTGTCTCATAAAGACTGAATTAAAACTTGAGATTCTCTTTTAAAAAGAAATTTTTCTATCACCATAACTATTAATAACAAAATAAAAATTTCAAACACCTGAGACAGAGAAAAGAAAGACTACAAGTCAAGAACCCAGAATGACTTTGTAAAACTTACCAAAAAAAAAAAAAAACCATGAAAAATTTAAATCAAATACAAAAGCCTGAGTTCTACTACAAAATGAAATCAACTCGCATCAGTGGTAAAAAAACTCAACCTCCAACTTTAGACTAATAATAAAAGTTCTAGTTAAAATGATCAAAAGATGTCAAAATGAAATTAAACATAAAAAACAAAAAAGTAACACTATTATAATCAAAATAGAACTTAAATATCAATAAAGGGAGAATATAATCCATTTATATTGACCAAAGATGAAATATAAAATTCAATTTTTGAATAAAATATTCAAAAATTTATGTGTACTAAATGCTATACCTTTAAAACGAATTATAGACAGACAGATAAACATCACATACAAAATGAAACAAAGAGGCCACTAGCAGAATATGTGCCTTTGAAGAATTATTTAGACTAGGTTTAGCCTTTGGGCAGCCTAGAGAGGATTGTTTACATTAGATTAATTGAGATGGGAAGACCTATCCTAACTGTGCTCAGCACCATTTCGTGGGATAGAGTTGTGGACTATGTAAACCTGAAGAGCAGGAGCTGAGCGCAAGCCTCCCTGTCCCTCTCACCCTCCCCATGTCCCCCCTCTCTCTCCCCTCCCCTCCTCCAACTCCTCCCTGTCCTCCTCTCTCTCTCTCTTTCTCTCTCTCCCTCTCCCTTTCCCCCCTCTCTCTCCCCCTCTCTCTCCCCTCCCCTCCTCCCACTCCTCCATGTTCTCCTACCTCCCCCACCTCCCCCTCCCCCTTTCCTAACAACACATACAATGTGGCCGACTGTCACAGTCCTGATCCCCTGACCTCTCCAGGTATACATGATTGTACCCCAGAACTATAAGCTAAAATAAACTTTTCCTTCTTGAAGTTGTATTTGTCTGGTATTATCAATAGCACAAGTAACTAATACAGATGGGGGGGCTATAAAGGGTACTGATCCAGAAGAAGAGGAGGGAGGTAGAAGCAGACCTCCTTCATGGCAGGAAGGAAACATAAAAAAGACTCTTTACAACACAAGGAAGTCCCAGGAAAACCCTCTGATAGGCACTGAGTAGTAGAAAACTATTAAGACAATAAAGGTAGGCAAATAAATATATTTGCCTAGAGGACTTATATGCATATAATTATATAATTATGTGTGCTCACGGATATTACTTATTGTGTGGTAACTGAAACAGAATGTACTGAATTAGTAAATTTATGAGAACATTTTTTGCTCAATTATGGTTTATGAAGATATTGGCAAGATAGAGAGGAAGCAACCAAATGTTTGTTATCCTCCACCCTTGATAATAAGGGCTCAGAACTGGAACAAAAGATTATTTGCTAAGAGTTAACTATTTAGTTGCCTCTTCTAATGCCTCAAAGAATAAGTTAAGATTAGGTTCAGTAGCAAACAATAGAAGATTAAAACCAACAACCACTTATAACAATTAATAGTTTCCTTCTGGTGCTTTGACTAGGTAGTGAAGCATTCCACTGTGACAAAGAGCTGGACTCTGTATATTCTATCTGCGTGTGGCCTTAATTTTATGACTCATGATGGTAATAACCAATTCCAAGATGCAAAACAGAAAAGATGAAGAGGATGCAAAAGTATTGGAAAGCCGTCTCCTAAGCAACCTCTTGAGACGGTCCACATGGTGGTGCCTTCTTAAAGCCCTTCACTCAGCATGAAGTTTAGCTACAAGAGCAGTTCAGAAATCATGTTTGTTCTTGACCTCTACTGACGCAGCTAAGTCTGTCATCCTTGTAAAGGAAGGAGAGATGTTTTTCAAGCGATTTCCAGAGTAAATGCACTTATCCCAAATACCAAGAATCTTACTGCAGCCAAGCAAGCACCCACACATATATTAAAAGGTGTGTGTGTGTGTGTGTGTGTGCACACGCACTATACATGAAAATTCAGGTAGACCAATACGTGCTCTCATAACATCCAGAATGTGAGAAGTGGGTCAGGTGCAAAATACTTTTGAGTAGAGCCAAGGGTAAGATGTAACACAGGCTCCTTAGATGGAAGATGACAGGGCTCTTCTGGGTTGGCTTTCACATACCTTGGTCAAGTCACCTGACTAATTAGTACGATGCTGTTTGAAGGATTCTCTACAGACAGCAGCAACATCTCACAGTTTGTAAGAGAAGCAAATTTGGACCGGCCACACCTACTGAGTCAGCTTGTGAAGAAGGGGATTTGATTATATGTGTGTGTGTGTGTGTGTGTGTGTGTGTGTGTGTGTGTATGTGTGTGTGTATGCAAGTACATTTGTATGTATGTTTGATTTATTGCCGTGTGGGTGCTGGGAACTGAACTCTGGTCCTCTGGAAGAGCAGTCAGTTGCTCTTAACCATGGAGCCCCAGTTTTACGTTTTAATAAATACGTAATTTTTCAAATTGATTTTTCAAAGGCAACGGTGATTTTTTCAAAGGCATCGTTATTAGTAGATGGATTTGAGCAATAAAATCAAGCAAATTTCAAAAGCCCTTTTGCTTGCCTGAGCCTATGAGTGTCCTGGCATCTAGGAGAGCTGGGGGTGTAACTCAGTGGTAGAGTACTACCCCAGCATGCAAGTCTAACTCAGGGGTAGAGTACTTGCCCAACATGCAAGCCCAAAGCCAAATCCTTATTGCTTAAAAAAAGTAGGAGAAGAAAGCATTTGAAGAGGCTTGGACAAAAGTCAGAATTAAAATAAATTCTTTCTCATACCTTATCATGTAGAAATGTTTATATGTATTTATTGCTGACTGACCTCTGTTATAGACATTTTTGATATTAAATTACAAACAAGGGAATTTATTTATTGTTTGCTAATTTATTTATTTTTTGCTTTTTCAAGATAGTGTTTCTCTGTGTATCCCTAGCTGTCCTAAAACTTTCTCTATAGACCAGGCTGGCCTCAAACTCACCTACCGCTGCCTCCCCAGTGCTGGGGTTAAAGGCATGGGCCACCACCACCCAGCTGAGTGGAATTATTGAACATTATCAGAGTTGGCCAGTAGAATTAATTTTTCCAAATAGAAATAAATACTATAAATCTTGAAAGTGAAAAATGTATAATAATGTATGAATGATACAGTTGTGGTATTAGAGAAAGAAAATTAAGTGAAAAGCTCATGTTATCAGTGTGTCAGTTATTTATAAGCTGTTCTAAACACTTAGCAACACAGAACTATAATCTCAAAGCAGGACTGAAAGATAGATCAGTGGTTAAGAGCCCTGGCTGCTTTTTCAGAGGACCTGGGTTCAAATCCCAGCATCCACATGACAGCTCACAACTGTCTACAGCTCCAGTTCTAGTAACTGAAACCTTCTTCTGATCTCTGTGAGCACCAGGTACATATGTGATGCACACACATACAAGCAAAACACTTATGCACATAAAATTGTAAAATAAATCTAAAAAGTGTGTTTTTAAATGTCAAATCCAAAGAAAGAGAGAAAAAAACCCTCTGTTTGAATTGAAGGCATGGCTCGTGGTGCAGCCCTAATCTAAATAAGCCCTGGATTTCATCCATAGCACTGCAGTTAATAAATCAATTATGGAAAGTAGCTGCAATGATAGTAAAAATGATCCCATGTTTACCTATGAGGGAAATATCTATGAAAATGATAAAGAAAAGAAAGTGTTTTTCTCCATTCACCATGCTGGGGGAAATCGACAGCTGTAGGAATCAAACCCGAGAAGCCAGAACAACGGAGCATGACAGGAGATTTAGAGTCAGACAATTACCCCTACATTAACTTCTGATTAAAGCAGTATCTCAGACTAATGGGTAACAAACATCCAATAATGAGATGCATGCGCATGAAACTCTTGCATGTCTTTAGCAGAGATGCATCTGAAGTGGAATCCAAAATGCTTGTGTATCTATTTTTAGCCCCTGACAGTGGCTATTGTTTTATAGTATCAAAATGGTCAACTTAACAGCTCCGTGGAATGTGATAACAGGTTTCACTGGGTGGGAAAGGTATTGCTCCTACTTCCTGTCAATCAAAGTAGCTTGTGATAAATGGGCTAAACCATTAATTCATTTGGTGAATAGAATTGCAGTTAAAAGAAAATTTTATCTTAGACTCATTACACAGGCAAATGTTTAGTATCACACTAAGTTGGTCAGATGGTAGGAGAAGAGGAAGCTGCTGATTTAACCTGTGGTGTATAAATTATTACTGCCCCCCAGGGGACTATTTGGTAATGTGCATTAAAATTTATGTGTCAGTTCTCTTTCACTCAGGGACACCAGTCAGTGTTTCACAGAGAAACTAATCAAACAAGATATATGTATTCAGTTTTTACTCTAAGGAGCCAGAATGCGTGATTGTGGGACTGACAGTCTGAAGAGAGGAGAGCAGATCAGGGGTCTAGAAACTAGGGCAGGAGTTTACACTGCAGTCTCAAGGAAGAATTTCCCCCTTACAGGCAAACATCAGTTTCCACTCAAGTCTTGACTGACTGCATGAGCTCGTTGTATTATCGAGGGTAATCGTTACTTAAAATATGAGGTGAGTCTACATATGAACCATATCCAAAAAAAATACCCTTAGCCACAACACTTAAATTAGGCTTGAGTAAAATAACTCCATGATCTACCCAGAAAAAGAAGAAGACAGTTTGTAAGAGGCAGGGGTAGTGGGGGACCCCAAGAAAACAGCAAACCTGATGCACAGATGAACTGCAGAGGTCATGAGCACATGCTTAATATGTTGATCTGGCAAGTTCAAGCTAGAAAAAAAATCTCAGCATGGAGGAAGAGAAATGGGCCTAAGTCATCATCCCGACCAAGAAGCTGTGTGCCATTGATAGCTGCTGCAAGAGGGAAGACAGTCTTCTACCATGGAGCTGACACTGGCTATCTCAGCACCCTAAGTCGGGATGCATAATCAGGAATAGTTTGGCAACACAAAACAAACATCACGGGATTTGATTTTTAATAGTTGTATTGGTTGTTTTTGTTGTCGTTGTTGTTGTTTGCTTGGTTGATTTTGGTATGTGTGCTTCTATTTTTGTTTTGCTTCTTTTTTTAAGCAGAGAAAATAAACACAAAGTCGGTTGGTGGGGCGGGTAGAGAAGGCTCTATGGGGAGTTGGAAGGTGGTGAGCAATATGACCAAAATACATTGTATGAAAAAGTCTTCAAATCTAAAACAAAATAATTGATATCTATTTTTAATAAATAAAGCTATTATAGAAGTAACATGGACTACTAAGCTGACATTATTTTAAAATGTAAGTTGTGAATTGCATGTGAAAGTTAGGAATAATCACAAACAAACTTTTATGTTAAAAGAGAATATATAAAATAATATAAAAATAGATCTGCATGTAAAAAAAAGTGGACAGGAAAAATATACTCCAAAATTGCACCTGGGGCTCTTTTGTGGTAAAGAATCAGATATTTTTATTTTCTTTCTCTTTCATATGTCAATATTTTCAAATGTTCTATAATAAAAATATGTTAATTTTAAATATGAAAATAAGCATATATATTATTAGAAGAAATGAATCCAAAATGTTGAGCCATTGGGAAAGTTTATAATCAAGTTTCCCAACATGGCAGCAAACAGTATAACCATTCTGCCACACATCCTATTTATAATAATAATCTTTTGTTTAACTCCTAATTCTGTACGTCCACACCAGGAGCTGAGATAAGGTCGGTGCTTCTCCTCTCAGCTGGGCTAATTGTTACCTCAGTGATAGGCTGCCAAGTTGACCAGGAGTGGTTGGACGTTGGCTAGGATATCATAATATGATGCTTCAGATCTTAATCAGCCCTGTCTAGACTTTTGTATGAAGTCACTCAATAAGCTTATAAGAGAGCTGGTAAAGACTACAAAGGGTCCTGGCTTAAAACTGCAAATACTGTAATGTAGCCTTTTATTGGCCAAAATAAGTCACGTGATCAACCCAGAGTCCAAGAACAGAAGTAAAGAGTTTTTAAAGGGAGAAGTTGAAAAATCATTATTGGTACGTTAGTGTGCACCTGTAGTCCTCATACTGGAGAGACTGAGGCAGGAGGATCTTGTTGAGTTCCAGACCATCCTAGGCTACATAGCAAAACCGTGGCTCAAAAAACCAGAAAGCAACAAAAACAAGAACAAAAATCACAACTTGAAAGGACTTAGATGAAGGCCCTTTATACAAATCTATTATACATAACACTAGCCCCTATTTTGTAAACAGAAGATATACTAAAAGTTAAGAAAATAAGTTCTGTATAAAGATTTTTATGTAGTTAACAAAAGTCACCAAGTAGTTAATTGTAATGAATACACTGTTCTACTTCCATAGTACTTACCTAACGTAGCAAGATTTATCCACACCCTACACATCTGCAAATAATTTGTAGAGATTTCTTTTATAGTAAGCATGATTATTAAACTTCTTGATTTTTGCTGATATAGTGGGTGGGGGGAAATGTGATTTCAGTTTTTTATTTCCTTCATTTAGAGAGATACTGGACATCTTTTCCATCGCTTTGGAGCTGTGGAACAGTCATTCTAAAGGAAAATTTGGCCAGAAACAAAGCTATTACAAAGACTGTGTCAAGCCTTCAGAAGGATGAACAGAAACACAGGAGACTTGACATTTACTCTGACCTTTGGAGAGAAACTCAACAAAGCAGGGGGGGTCTGAGGATGAAAGAAACTTGAGGGAACTTGATATTTCCAGAATCATCTGAATTTTGACTAGAAAACTCCTAGGTCCCAAAGGTCTGAGAAAATGTGCTGTCTACATCAAAAGGAAGACAGCAATGCTCCTCTTCTTCAACATAAGTGGTGTTGTCCACATTGCATTCGTCTACGAGGTCAAACAGTCAGGCGGGCCTATTAGGCAGGAATTATAAAACATTTGTGGGATTGTGTGTAGTACAAATGATTGGTGACTGCTGGAGGATTTGCTGGAGAACTTACTGTCAGCTTAGAGTGGGGGAAAAGGTTCCTCCCCCCCATACACACACATTTAATCACAAAAGTACTTTCTGTGGATTGCCGAGCAAACAAACACAGACTAAATCATTCCAGGGTTTTTCCCCCAGTCACTGTTACGTGACACCGAAGGACTGGGACTTGCCAATTCAAATCATGGACTCCATAAAAATAATAAATGTATCATTAAACTAGCTGTTCCAAGCCTACCCATCTAAGCTAATGTTGCTAAGAAACAGAGTTCAGAGAGTCTGTTAATAACATTCAAGCCATTACAAAAGAAAAAAAAAATTGCAAAGCCATTAAGATTCCAAAAGGGCTTCTTTTCTGAGGCTAAAGACATGCAGAAAATACATTCTGTGATAAAATAAAATTCTGTGATAAATGTCTGTATTTGGAAAGATAGACTTGGGAGTGTTACTAGTTACATGTGGAGTGTTACT
>JADRCH010000029.1:8499219-8514026 GCA_019843965.1 Rhynchomys soricoides
TGGAGTGTTACTGGTTACATGTGGAGTGTTACTGATTACATGTGGAGAGTTACTAGTTACATGTGGTTACTGAATTGATCTGCCCACCTGCACTCTGACAGATCCAACAAATTCAGAGGTAGTGTAGGTGAGAGCAGAGATACCCGGACTGAAGCACAGATCTCTGATGTCCTTACACTGATCTAGCAAAATAAAAATGCTGGAGGACAGAAGGGATCAACACCAGCATTAATGCTTTGATGTAGAGGCTGGAGAAATGGCTCAGATGTTAAGAGCACTGACTGCTCTTCCAGAGGTTTTGAGTTCAATTCCCAGCAACTACATGGTGACTTACAAACATCGGTAATGGGATCTAACGCCCTCTTCTGGTGTGTCTGATGAAAGCAATGACTTTTTTTTTTTTTTTTTAATGTATTGGTATACTTCCTATACTTTCACTTGTGATGCTTTGGGGGCCAGTAATACAGTTAACATAGGATAATATGTGATCCTGGGGAAGAGCTAAAGGATCATCATCCAAATGCAAATAATTCCAAAAGCCTTCTTATCACATTTTCACAGGGTTGATGGAAGGGTCCTGCTGTAGCCTATGGTCTGCCCAGCAAATCAGCCACCCCTTCATAAGATCAGATACGCCCACTTGTCTGTCATAATCAGTCTCGTTGACTCTTTGCATTCTCACATGGAAGGAAGAGGTGGGGAGGGTCTTTCGAACCCTCACCCTCGTTTCTGAGCAGTCTTCCCAGTCATTTGTATGTAAGTTTGCCCTAATTGTATATGGCCTCCTGTCTTAGAAAGTTCTAGAGTATAAGATAGGGGAAGGTTAATTGACTGTATAGTTCCATCTGTTCTGCTTGGAAAGCTGTTATCCATGCTGGGTGAAGACTTTCCAGTGAGGATGCTTTGGGATCATCCAAGCTTCTTGCAATCACCCCTAACCCATGCTCTGTAAGTAAAGCCCAATAAACACATTGGTGCCCAAGGGTGAAAAGGTGAATTCGGTGAAATTGCTACTTTGGTGTGTCCTTGGTTTGTTTGTGTGTCTCTAGGGAAGGAATTATCTCATCGAATGACCTTTGTAAAGGAAGATAAATACAGGCCTTCAATGGTTGACATGGCTTTGGCTCCCACATGCAGAAAGTTAATTAAATGGCTGGAACTGGGATCCACCAGATCCAGCCAAATCTTAATTCTGACTCCTTTTAAACTCTACAAAGTGATTACTTGCACATGAGCGTGGTTCTAAAAGCTTTCTTCCAATGAGTTCAGAGGGTAAGCTTAGATGTACTAGAAGAGGCCCAGATCAGGGAATATCTTTGTGTATCTGTCTCCCACCTCTAGATAATGTCCTTCCCAGTGTGGCTTCTCATGATCTTTCCAATTTTTACAACAATGCAAGAAGTTGCAGGAGTCCTCTGGGCAACAGGACATCAAAAGGAAACTGTATACTAATCCAAGCTGTAACTACACAGAGCAGGCACACTTAGCTGAAGATTAAGTAGATGCCATCAGCCATGGTACAGATTGGCTTCCTGTCAGACACCTAGTCACAGCACTCCTGGCTCACATTAAACTGCTGAGATGCAAAGTCTGGAGCAGTTTAAGCAAAACTTCTATTTATTAGACTCCTTGGCTACAGGAAGTATCCACACGCTGCTAAACAGCCAATGAACCTCCAGAGATTTGGATCACTGGTACCAATAGAACAAGCACCAACATTTATGTTCTCTAGCCTCAGTTTTGATTTCTCCAAATTAAATCATCGAATGCTGCAGTCATGTAATAGTTTGCATTTTTATCCCTTTCTAATTCCTCCCTTCCCCATCTGTCTTATTGCCATGAAGAGACACCATGACTATGGAAACTTTTATAGGAAGTAAGTTTAGTTGAGGCTGGCTTACAGTTTAGAGGTTCAGTCCACTATCATCATGGTAGAAAGCATGGCAGAATACAGGCAGGCATGGTGCTGGAGACAGAGCAAGAGTTCTATATCCATCCTGGTCTGCAGGCAGCAAGGAGAGACTGTGACCCTGAATGTGGCTTGAGCATATATGAGACCTCATAGCCTTCCCCCACAGTGACACACTTCCTTTAACAAGGCCATACCTCCTAATAGTGCCAAACCCTATGGGCCTATGGGGTCAATTACATTCAAACCACCACACCATCCCAGCATACAACCCAGAAGTTTTGCTCAAGAAAAAGAGCAAATACATTCTTACTTTTGCTTCCTATATATCTAACCTCTGTAGAAACCATTGCTACTAAAAGCAATTGAATTTCATAGATTGTTACAGATACACTTCAAAATAACCTTACAAGTTGGAAAGGGAACCACCAACAACGAATGTCTTTTAAAAGAAGAAGCATTTCAAGCTATGCATGGTAGTACGTGTCTGTAACCTTATTATTCAGAGGCCTGAGGTTGAGGTTATCCCAGACTACATAATGAGATCCTGCATTACCCCTGCTAAAAGGAAAGTTATACATTTAAATCTTGCATCAGTTGATAGTATAAGATGTCAAACATGGAATAGTGGCTTAGAAGAATCAAGGCCACCTTTGCTTCCTACAGCCTTGTTAGCAACCTCCCATGCAATACCACAACCTCTTGGATTTTGCTTCTACTTAACCCTTACTCCACCCATTGGACTCCAGCCCTCCACTGTTTTTCAGAAGCCTGACTTTCCAGCCCCATTTTAGTGTCAGTGCTTCCTATTCTGAAACACACCCGGCAGCCACCTCCCTGGCCTGAGCTCCATCTCCTCCCCATCCTTTTCAGAGAGTGTTTCCTAGTTTGGAATTGATGCTACATTTACAGAACCAGGGTATTAAGTGTATCTGCCTTCCCTCCTTAGATGCCTCTCCTTCCTTCAGCACCTTCTTCTCGAATTACTGTTACACAGTACTAGTATCTTGGATGGTTTTATCAATGTATCTAGTCTTCACCTAGAATGTGATACAACCAGAATTTGAAAACATGCCTCTGATTCAAAAGCTTGTGCTCTGTGCCCCACTGCACAAATGACATCCTGCCTCTACTCTCTCTGTCCTCCCCAGTTAACTAATCAGTTAATTAAGTGAATATTCATGAACAAACCTCTTTATTAGGCATGGTCATCATCACCTGATAGCATTTAGCAGGCTCCATTCACTTCCCATTCTGAGTCACTAGCAAACATTACAAAAGCCTCGCCTCATTGAAAAGTCACCAGACCCCATAAAACTGAGACAATACCATCATTAACTTTGGCCAAGCCCATCCATAATCCCAGTCTCCTGGGAGGATCCTAGGGTCCTGAGCCAGTGTCACAGCCCCATTGTCTAAGGGTGATGAGCTCAAACACTGTGTTTTCTTTTCCAGGGAAGCTTACCAGAATAAATGCCTCTAACATGTGCTGTCTCAGACCATGTGTGATGTTTCTCTAGAAACCCACTATTATCCATCCCTCTATGGGCTAATACCAAATTGTGTGCCAAGTGCTAAGCTCTGGTTTTTCTGTTTCTCCCTCTTCACTAGACTCTTGGAGGGAGACGACTGTGGCTTGCTCCCTTTGGAGTCTATAGTCTTATCCAGGCTGACTTGCAATATTTACTTTTGTGTAACATTTGTTAATCAGAACTCTAAAAATTCCTGAGGATAACTGTTGCAAAGGACAAATATTCAACATTTACCCCCCTTTAAGGTCCCAGGAACAAATCGAGTCTGGAAAATCAATGAGTTTGTTGAGCTTCCTTACAGAGAGTAGGTAAGGTGTTATTTACAGTGGCATGAGTGCCCCTCATCTCAACAGGCCTGGAAAGACTTTACCCAGCAAGGATCAGGGTTTACACTTTGGGGTTTTTGTTGTTGTTTTGTTTGTTTGCTTGTTTATTGAAAGAGTTTCTCTGATTAGTCTTGGATGTCCTGGAATTTACTCTGTAGACCAGGCTGACCTCAAACATAGCAATCGACCCACATCTGTCTCCTGAGTACTGGGATTAAAGGCGTGTGCCACCACATCTGGATGGAATGAGGGTTTTCAAGTAGCCACATAAATGAAGCACCTCTTTCCTAGTTTTTTTCCAGTCTATATACTCTAGTCCTTACCAAAGGCCACAGTGAGCTGCATACAGCGGGGAGTGGTCTGATCCTCAGAAGAGGGTCTTTGTCCTAATGGTTCTGCTCCTTTAGAGAACTCTGACTAATGTAATAGTTATTTACAAGAAATCAAATGTCCCAACATGGACAATGAGTAAGAATAAATTTAATGATAATTTCTTCCCATAAACTGTATTCCAATTGCCTTCCAGTAAGAAAAACCCAATATCCCTTGTTGGTGACTCCTTTCCATTAACCATTAATGGTATATGTGACTTAAATTGTTTTTATTCCATTGATACTATTGATGTTTGGAAAATTAAATAAAAATCCAAGATTTAAACTATTTAATCCAAAATAGACCAGATAATCCACTTTTGTAATTCTTGCAGATTATTCGTGAAATTCAACAATATATTTAGAATAAACCATAAGTTTAAAACAATTACTTTTTTTAGACATAAAAAGTGAGAATATAACCCATTCGTGTTTTAAACTCAAAACAGCATCAGTAATAAATAGGTATCCTGCAGCTAATCCAAGCTGGTACTTAATAGGGACCTTGCAGTAAATTCAGCTTCTGCCTCACTCATTGGTCTATTTCTTCCCATTTTGCTCCATTTCTGAGGAACAAGGGGCTTCCTGGTTGTCATTAGTTTCTCAGAAGAGCTTTGCAGATGTGACAGGAGTAGGTCATGGGTTTGTTATTCATCAGCAACAAGTGTTAGAACTATGAGAGTCCAGTAGGTTACATGCCTGCTGTCTTTCCATCCTCTCTCTTTCCTGTGATTACCAGCAAGAGGGTCTCTTTCAAAGGTTAAAGAGGCAGGTAAAGGGGGCTGTAACACCTTTCCTCTGTGCCTTGTTTCCAAACTTCATTCTGTGCAAACAGTTCAGGCAAAAGCCACGCAGGTGCCTATGTGGTGTGATGAGCATCTTGGAAAATTAACTGAGCTCTAGTGCTATACATGTGCTCAGAGAGCACGGCCTTCATTCAAACAGAACGCAGTTGTGTGCTGCACACAGCGCCAATCTTCTCTGCATTTGTTTCCTCTGGTACTTTTTATGTCTCATCCTAGTTTTCAGGAATGCCCCTTGGACATTTTAGTTTCTCATTATGCTAAATTATTTGGGAGGTAGGTTGAGGCACATGCATGCCATGATGCACATGTACAAATTGGAGGTGGCCTTGTGGGAGTCTGTTCTCTCCCTCTACCATCCGTGTTCCAGAACTTAATTCAGGTTATTAGGCTTCTCCACTGAATCCTTTTCTCTGCCTGCTCTGGATATTTTATACAAGATGTTTAGATACCACAAACAGGTCAATGGAGCTGTGAGCTGAGGCTTGCTTGGTAAAGAATACTTGAATCTTAGGTTTTTTAAAGGCAAAGCTCAAGAAAATAATTTTCTACACAGAAAAACAATCAAACATGAAAAAACAGATTAAACATAAATACGAGACACGACATGATGCTTCACTCATGTGCTTTCCCACCATGAGCCTTGGAGTCAACTTTTCTGTTTAACTCAAATATAAGACTGGTTACCACACAATTATAAATATCTTCCATGTCTGCTCACATCAACACTGGACAGGTAAGAATGCCTGTTTAGTCCTAATGTTTGCTTAGGGGAGGAGTCCTTAAAATGTTTGCTTTTCATTTTACTCATAACATTAAGAAGACTCCACAACATTAGGAGGCATCATCATAAAAAACAAAGCACCAACTTAGGCAGTAACATATGGACACTGTTATCCTATGCTTTTGTGATCTACTTGGAGTTATTTATATGTAAGAAATTAAATTAATGACAATAATATGTTTTTATACAGACACTTGCAAACTCGTTGCCAGGAAAGAATCCCAGGAGTTCTTTGTTCTATTGGGAAATGTAGTTACCCAATATGTGTTATATAAATAATTGTCATTCATTTTTGGGTTTATGTATTGGTGTCTTTCCTGCACGTATGCCTATGGACCAGTTGTGTGCCTGATACCTCAGGAGGCCAGAAGAGAATGTCATTTCTCCTAGAGCTGGAGTTACAGGCAGTTAGTTGAGAGTTGCCACATGGGTGCTGGAGAATCATACCCAAGCCCTCAGGAAGAACAGCCAGTTCTCTTACTGGCTGAGCCATCTCTCTGGACCCTGTTGCTGTTTGTTTAAAGCAAATTAGAGAATCATGTTTTATTACCAATATAGTCACACTGTCTTCACTTTGAGATTGAATGCTGTTAAATCCTGAGTGATCGAGACAGGGTATTACTTATATAAATGTGATGGGCATTTCCAAACACATACTTTAAAAAATTGTATGTGATACCTCCAGATTAAAATCCAAAAGGTAAACATCCTTCAGCAATTTGAAAATGTTGCTCAAGAAAACACAGGTTTAAACCTGAGTTGAAATGATTGATGGTAAAGTCTTTGGTCCCTCATGTTTCAGTTGTAGGAAACCTTTCCATTGGAAACAGGCACAAATCCATCCATTCCTGGTTTGCCACTCACTGTATCAGCATCCACCACCACTTCACACACAATGAGAACAGTAAAGCAATACTTGAACACTGCAGGGTCTTGATTTAATAACATGTTATCTGTGTGAGTCCCACTGCAGACACATCTTTACATGGGTTCCAGGGATCAAACTTGGATGGCCAAGCTTGCTTAGCAAATGCTTTATTAGTTAGATCACTTCCTCTTCCCAGTTTAAAGTAAAACTGTTCCTTAGGAATCTCTAGTCTATCTGGATGTCTCTTTTCATGAGGCCGAAGGTCCCCTCTGACATACATATGTACCACTCTGTCCCCTACCTGCCTCCCCTCCAGACACCCCGTGGCATGTCTCCTGAAAGAACATTCCTAACCCAGAGCCTTCGGATTTATTATTTTCTCCTGCAAAGTTCACACTGCTTGTTCTCTGACATGTTTACCATCTCGGTATCTTTGAAAGGCTCTGCCAGTCTCTCCGACCTAAACCTAGGGTTGCCTGACCTGGCAACTCTCTGTCCTTCAAGGCAAATGTTCCAGCTAACACTCTGACATTTCTGTTTTCTGTCTTCCTCTTTCTTCCAGAATGCAATGTCAGGGAAACTGTATCCCTGGGTCTGGGAAATGTTTGATGATGATGATGATGATGATGATGATGATGATGATTATGCCTTTTATATGGATCAGAATCCCACCATATGAACATGTATTATGAAAAGAAACACAGCAGTGTTCCCTACTACATGCACTAGCCACTAGCTGCATGAGTGGACTCCCTTGAATTAATTGTGTCACTGACACTTCACGCCTGGCTATCCTCTTCTGTTTGATTTTGGTTTGGGTTTTGGTTTGGATTCAGCACAGCTCATTTAGATGTGATGTGGAAAATAATGACAGTGCTTCTTGATGCGCACCTCAACAAGTCACTTCTTCCAATGATCCAAGAAAATAGGAAACAAAGAAGAAAAAGACAAGCTTCCATTGGGAGTTCTCACTACCATCCCTAAACTCTAGTACTTTCTGGTCTCTAACCATGGGATTGTCCTGCTTTGTACCACTGGAAGGGTTTCCCAATGGAAACTTACCTCTGCTTTTTAGTTAACTTTCATGAAGCTCCTTTGTTTTGCTCTTGCCTTTGCTCTTCTGTGTACTTTGCTTCTATTTGGCAATTCCGGCATAAAACACAATAACAGAAATGTTCTTATTCATACCTTGAACATATTAAAAATGTAGAGGATTTTCTGAAATTTTCTTCCATCTTGGATTTTATGGGTTGTGTCTTGGGAAATTGAAGCATACAGTTGTGCCACTTGTAATCATTTATTAAACTTATTTTTCTTACTACTTGAGTTAAATATTTCCAGATATTTAACAAACTACTTCTTTATTGAAAATAGAATCTCTTGTCATACATTATACCCTGATTATCATTTCCCCTGCCTGTTTTTTCCCTTCCTCTCTGGATCCACTCCTTTTCTGTCTCTCATTAAAAAAAAAAAAAAAAAAAAAAAAAAAAAGGCTTCTAAGAGATAACAAACAAACATGAAAAAATAAAATATAACAAGTTGAAACAAAAACTTTCATATCAATGTTGGACACAGTGACCCAACAGGAGAAAAAAGAGTCCCAAGAGCAGACACAAGTGTCAGAAACCCACTTGTTCTCATAGTCAGGAGTTCCATTCAAAATACTAAGCTAATAACTCTAATGCATACACAGAAGACCTGGTGCAGACTCACATGGGTCCTGTGTTTGCTGCTCCAGTCTCTGTAAGCTCATACGTTCCTTGCTTAGTTGATTCAGAGGGCCTTGTTTTCCTCCAGTCCCTCTGACTCTTACACTCTTTCTCCCTCCTCCTCCACAGGACTCCCTGAGCTCTGAGGAGAGGGACTTGATTCTGATGGCTAAGGATGTTGACCATTTCTTTAAGTATCTCTCAGCCATTTGAGATTCCTCTACTGATAATTCTCCGTTTAGAACTATACCCCATTTTTAATTTGATTAATTGAGTTTTTGATATCTAGTTGTTTAAAGTTTTTAAACATACTCCGTATATTAAATGTCTATCAGATGTGGAGTTGGTAAAAAATCTTTTCTCATTCTGTAGGCTGCTGCTTTGTCTGAATGATGGAGTCCTTTGCTTTACAGAAGCTTTCAATTCCATGAGGTCCCATTTATTAATCGTGGATTTTAGAGCCTGACTATCTGTGTTCTTTTCGGGAAGGCATCCCCTGTGTAAATGCACTCCAGGCTATTCCCCCCTTTCTCCTCTATCGTGTTCACTGTACCTGGTTTTCCATTGGGGTTTTGATCTACTTGGACTTGAGTTTTGTGCTGGGTGATAAATACATGTCTGTTTACGTGCATCTTCTACATGCAGAAATTCAGTTTGACCAGCACCATTTAATAAAGATGCTTTCCCCCCATTGTGTATTTCTGACTTCTTTATTTAAAAACAAACAAACAGGAGTCCATGCATGTTTGGATTTATGGGTCTTTAATTCAACTCCATTGATCAACCTTTCTGTTTTTATGCCAATACCATGGGTGTTGTTGTTGTTGGTGGTGGTGGTGGTGGTGGTTTTACTGTAGTTCTATAGTACAGCTTGAAATCAGGAATGGTGGGACATCCAAGAGTACTTTTATTGTTCAGGATTGGTTTTGCTTGCTGGTGTTGGGGGCTGGGATACAGCTGGAGGAAGGGAGGTTTGGAGGGAGGGGATGGTAGTGGGATCCACAGCAGATGTGGGCAGGGGTGAGGGGAAGCTAGGATACAGCTGGCATCCTGTTGCAGGGAAGAGACTCTCCTGTTCATTAGAAGTGGTGTATCATCCTTAAATTAAGCTAACGGTAGAAATATTCCTGGCACTCAGCATGCACGACTAAATGTTCCCTGTTGTTATTAAAAATTATTCCCCTGTGAGAGTCATTTGAAAATGCAAAATTCTGAAGTAGACAATATCCCCTTTGGTAGGAACCAGACCTAATTTGTACAGCAGTTAACTTTCTATCTGTGTGTGATCTGAGCGTTTGGCAGAGTGTTATGCCATGGATGACTTAGACAAGACCTCTTCCTCAACATATTCCACAAGGACCCTGTGCCAGCTCCAGAATCCAGAAGATGAAGTTAACCGTTTATGACAGTGTTCCAGCCTTGGTCACATAAGCTGCCTAATCTCTCCTTGGACCATCAGGGCAGTGTCCATGGATGAGGGAAGTGACCAGTGAAGATTTTAGGTTTCACGATCCAGGTCATGAAAGACCCCATTTCTGAAGTCTCCAAACTGCTGTTAGGAGTGTGGTCTGTCTCCAGCTTGGCCTTCTCTTTGTTTTCTGCCTTGTTTGCCAGCAGGGGTTATTTTATTTCCCACATAAGCAGTTCTTCAGCATCATGCCAAGAGTGGCCTGGAGCAACAATTAGTAAGCGAGTGATGCACGCACTGGGCCAAGACAAAAATAAAGGTGCTTGTCAATAATCAGGTTTCATCACTAAAAAATTGTGCAGACCTAATTGTAGAAGTGGCTTTCAGAAGCACTCTCAGTACGTGACCCTGTGCTAAGTGAGCATACATGATACCTGTGCCACCCAGTGAATAAGAGGCAGCAACTCTTATAAGGGGGCAAACTGTAAAACATAATATAACTGATTATTTTCTCTGGAACGCATTTAATGAGCCCCACACCTGTACATTTCAGATCGAAGCATCCAGACTGTTCTCATTGGTTTGACTATTTGCCCAAGTTGTAACTTTGGATACAGTAATGATTTCATTTCAGTTTCAACCAACTCCTACTCAACCCTGACTTGACCTTACACCTCTTGGCCCCGCCTTCTATAACCCTACTTGCTACTCTTGAACAGCTAGGAGTTCAAAAATCCAAACTCACACTGGAACTGGAATAATATGTGTCGGAGTGCCATCTTCCCTAGCGCACAAGGCAAATGGCCCACATTCCATTTCCTAAAAGATTATTCTCTTCAAGGCCTCATCTTCAACTCAACATCTCCGCCCACTGCAATGAGGTTGCCATTCCACCAGCTCCAAATCCTTTCTCTGCTATCCCAAATACCAGTTAACTCCAAGGCACCACTGTTGCCCTTTCCCCTTGGTCCCCTCCAGTGCTGTCTCTGGCGTCTTTCCTGATCTCTCAGTAAACCTTCTCTCCTCTTTCCCACTCCTCTCTACAGCCCACCTGTGACTGGCACTGTTGACCCAACTTTCCACACCAGCTTTCCCTCATCTCAGATGGTATCGGAGTCTTACCTACTCTTGCTTTAAGGGCATCCTGGATCTCTCTGCGTTGGCTTTGCAGAATTGCTCCGTGCATAGTTCTACCCAGCCCAAGCCTACCACCTCCACTCCCTCCACTACCATTTTCCCTGACATCAACCTGGTCTTACGAAGAAGGGAGAAATGTACAGAAAACCAGTGACTCTCTTCTCAAATTTTCTTCCCATATCGCTATAGCTAATGAGAACTGTGGACTGTTACTTGAGGACAATGGTTACAATTGGCAACCACTGGATAGTTACATGGGAAGAAAAAATAATTGCATAGAAGAGAGCAAATATATGAGACAGATGAGAAGAACAATAAGGAAGGCAGCTCCTGGCAGCTTGTATTGAGCATTTGCTGAGTGCCAGGTTCCCTATATGTATCCTTTACATATATTTACATTCAAATATACACACATTTTGCACCCATTCAATTTGCATGCAGTTATATAAGTGCTTTCTATATATTTACTCACTGAGTTTTCATGATTACTAGTATTTTAAACTTAGAACATTACATTTTTCTGTAAGATCCACCACTACCACCTACCACCCTCCCCCTGTAAGTCTGAAGCATGATTTCAGATCAGATGTCTGGCTCCAATGTCATCCCTTAAGCATGTCTTTACATTTGCAAATAGTTCAAGCTGAAGGAGTTGATGACTGATAGATTGGTAGGTGGGAGGGAGGAAGCAAGAAGCCAGGGCCTCCAGGAGTGATTCTTAGCAGACAGCCATGCATTTACTGTAGAGATAGGTGCTGGAAAATCAAGGTGGGAAGATGTGACCTTAGTCCTTCGCATCTAGAAGCAAAGAGCAGTACTTCTCAGCTTTCACAGTATAGGAGATACCTTTCTCAACACCCTATGCTGAGACCCTGCCCTTCCATAGAACTGGCTTGAACATTAGGACTTAAAAAACAAATAAAAACAAACAAAAACAGGTTCTAATATGTAGCCAGCATTCAGATTCCCTGGCTAATACTCACCTATGCCTCTTAACCCCAAACTATACCCAGGATTATTAAACATAGCTGGGTGTTCTCTTACCAGATGGTAATCTTTACCCCAGATTCCATCTCAGAGGCCACACGTTAGATGTGAACACATTGTCCTTATTTGGTGGAGTACCCCAAAAGATTCACCCCACTGCTCAGCTTTAGAAGTGACTCACATTCTTCAAGCAGAAAGGTGCAGGTCCTTGCCTTTAGCATAAATTGTCTAAAGTGAAACAAAGAGGTGCAAATTCTCTTGCCATGAACTGGACTAACAAGGTATTTGCTTAACAATGCATTTGGTCATTTGACAGGATACTTAACCCCTGACAAGAGCTACAGTCCTTGGAATTATTCAAGTTGGAGCTAAGGCAATGTAGAGCTTGTGGAAGTGTGTAAGTAAAAGATTAAAATACAGCAGAACATTCCATTCACTTCTGCAAAGCCACTAAACCACAAGGAATAGAAACAGCATCTCTCAGTGGAATCCCCTCGTTAGGCACAGAGCAGTCCTGTACTTCAGGCAGGCACCCAACTGCCACTGCTAATTCTCTATCTGCAGGAGGGAAACACACCAAGAAACCTCACATTTCTCCTTCCGTGTGGGACACTCAGAATGTCTACACTCGTGGTTACGTTTAGCTTACTTTTCCAGCAAGCCCTTGATTGTGTGCCTTAATTTTACACACCCCGGAGTGAAATTACTTTCAGTATGTGCTATGTGATTTACATAAAGCAGGGTAAAATTATTAAAGTATACAGTACATGTGGCTTGAAAGAAGCTGGACAGATGCAGGGAATGGCTGGAAAGATGGGACAGTGGTCCAGAGTCTTTGCAGTTCTGCCATGAGAGCTGAAGTCAGATCCCCAAATGCCCAGTAACTCCATCTCCAAGAGAACACACACACACACACACACACACACACACACACACCCCTCTTAAATAGCACACATGTAAAAAAGTATTTTTAAGTAAAGTACAATGTTTATAGAGGTAAGCTTAAATGATAAAACTACAAAGAATAGGATATTTTAAACCAATCCTCTAAATTTTAAGTAATCCGATGAAGAGTTACTTGGTAGCAGTCTCAGGAGAAACCAGGTTATAGATTAAAAAATGACATAGATCTAATGCCCCACCCCCACCCCTGCTGAGAATAAGTTGATCTTTCTTTTAAACATTTCCCATACTAAAATATGAGTTAATAAAGTTTAAGACATGACTTCAGTTGGTAAATTCCAATACACAGCTCCAAGAATTTGCGAATCACAGCACAGCAATCACTTGCCCACCCCAAGCACCAGTGATTCAAATTGGTGATTAAATTTCCATATTGATAGGCTTTAAAGTTTAAACTAGAACCATAAAATAAACTCCTTCTGAACCATCCTCAAACCCATGTGAACTGGCCATAAAGAGAACCACAGCTACAATTAACAAGCGCCTGAGAGATTGGTGGAATAATCGCGGGATGCCTGGAAGACAGCGCTGTAGCTCTCGCCGCAGATACACGTTGTCTTCCCAGCTAGAAAAAACCCAGGGCCTCAGTGGAGATGGCACAGAGGCATGGGCGGGTGATTGACAGGTGAGAAAGATAACTGTAAAAGTGGTAAACAGGGGAAGCGGAGGGCAGAGCGGATCGTTGTGGCTGGAGCACCATGAGATTTAAGTCAGAATACTGAAGATTTGGCAAGAGGCCATGTGGTGCTTTGAATAAAAATGGCCCCTAGAGGTTCGCAGGGAGTAGCACTTTCAGGAGGTTGGCCTTGTTGAAGTGGGTGTGACCTTGCTGGAGTAGGTGTGGCCTTGTTGGGGAAAGTGTGTCTCTACCACTGGTGGGTTTTGAGGTTTCAGATGCTCAAGGCTGGCCCAGTATGTCACTGTCGCACCCTGCTACCAGCAGATCCAGATGGAGAACTCTTAGTTCCATGTTTGCCTGCAAGCCACCAGGCTTCCTAACATGATACCTTCCTGATGACTGTTCAACTGCAAGCTCCAGTTACAGCTAAAACACACCCTAGCCAGCTCTTAGGGGCGTCCAGTCTGATGAAGAGAAATACCACAAAGTACACATGCGTTCCTTGACTTTTCATGTGCTCAGACTTAAAACTCATCAACCGGAGAGGAAAAAAAAGCATTCAAAGACAGGAAACAAAATGAGTAAGGAATGAAATGAAAACCAGCCAACCCTAGGCAAAGAGCCATGTACCAGCCACACAGCAGGCCGCTCTCTGTCTGAGCCTGTAATGGGAACAAAGGAGAAATCCTGACTTCATGTCCTCTGGCTGCCCATATGTCAAGACTATACTTAAACTCACAGCTCAGGTGAACTTCTTCAGCATCTTGGTCATTTGATTTTAAGTTTCTTTCAGCTCTGAAAGACTGTATGTCTCTCCAGCTTCTTCCAGACTGCTGACTCACCTTCTCTAAAATCCCACCTCTTCCACATATGCAACTATAAAAGTTGCCTCCACCGTGCTGAGCTGAAATATCAGTCAAATGCTGACAACTTATACTCCTGACACCCTTGGCCCCAAGTGGGCAAGATCATATAGATCTGTGAGGCTGTGTGTTTTTATGTTCAATTCAACAACTCTCTGCATGCTTAACACCATTAATTTTCTATTAATTCACTGACAGAGTATACAGTATCTGCTATAGTTCACAATCTGACCAATGATCCCTCTCCTCTCTTTAAATCTGGCCAGAGAACTTGAACCGTGTGGGGTGGGCAGTACTGTGGGTGCTTAACCATGTTACGTTCTCAAGATCTTGTTTGGAGGTCCACGGTCATTCAGAAGTCCTTGACCATTCAGATGGCCCTCTGTTTGGGAAGCCGGTTCTTGCCCAAGGAGCATGGAACTGTGGGAAAGAATAAGATGGAGCAATGAGCTAAGATGCATACACTTGCCTAGCTAGCCAGATCAGCTGCATCAATCCTAGAGACCACTGACAGATCAGCTGCAT
>JADRCH010000029.1:8522572-8532705 GCA_019843965.1 Rhynchomys soricoides
TCTTGGTCCCCCTCTTGGTCTCTCTCTTGGTCCCCTCTCTTGGTCCCTCTCTTTGTCTCTCCCTTGATCCTCCTCTTCTCCTTGCTTTCCCTCCTTTGTCTTCCTCTCTTGGTCCTCCTCTCCTGAACTCATCTCTCTCTCTCTCTCCTCATGTCCCAGTTTACTCCGATAGCCAATGTTTCACTTACCATTTTCTCTCCTTGCTTTGGACTCTTCCAGATGCCTCTGGCTGTGCTTTCCTTCATATCTACAATTAAAACCTTCTTTTCAACCAGACCTTGGAGTGGTCATGTCCTCACTTTATATGATGACCAGCTGAGATCCTTGCAGAGAAGCCAGATATGGAAAGACAAACAAATATTCAATCAAGGTTGACAAATACTTTCTTTTTGGTGAAAGTATTTTTGAATGGCGGTGAAGTAAAGGCCTTGGGATGTCTTCAGCATTTGGAAGATTTGAAAGATGAGAAGGATGAACAATATAGCTTCAGAAAGCATTATGTTCTACCTAATGTATGAACTCCTGTTTGAGATTCTTCATGGAGACAGCAGTGAGCAATCAAGTCTCTCCCAATTACATTCTGATGTTATTCTGCATAGGACGATGAGGCATTAGGTAAATGACATCATAAATGTAATAGATATGCCCCATCCCTGTGCTTCAGTCTACAGATCTGTGGCTAACTACAAATGCCCTTGCCAATGGGTAGAGCCCTTGACAGGGCTTTTAGGGATCTTGCTATTCTAGAACCTAAACTATGGTCAGAAACTTCTGCGATTAATGAATAGGCATCAGTTGTCACCTGAGCAATTTTATATGTTATTGAAAGTTGGTATCAAGAGCTATTTGGAAAATAAGTGAGAACACATGCCTGGAGGCTGTACTCACACACAGTCATTTCTCGTAAGTTACGTGTAATAAATTGAAAGGGCACCGTCTTTGTAATAAATCAGCTTAAAATATATTTAAGCCTCTTTGCAGTTATTATTAGGAAACAAGTATCCTGACACCTTAACACTATACTGTATTAAACCTAAAAGTCAAATAATACCTGCTCTGGACTTCGAGTCAAAGTCAACCCCAGGTCACCTGTGCGAAGCACATCGCACTTCTGCCTCTATATTAAGTGCAAGGTGGTTTGGCCTTCATAGTTAAAAAGCTTCAGTAATTCTTGTTTGTTGGTTATTTATTTATTTATTTATTTATTTATTTATGTATACTCCGTGACTGGTCTCACTGTATAGCCCAGGCTTGCCTCTTTCTCCAGCTTCATAAATCCTGAGATTATAGGTGTGAACCAACATGCTCAGTTTTCATACATTCACACCTGCATGATAATGGTCAGGTGAACATTGATACCTGGGAATTCACTCAGATAGTATGTTCATAGTTTTGGCTTTTTTCTATTTAAAATAATACTAAACATCTAGGAATATAGCTCAGAGATAGAGCACAAGATCAACATACGTATTCAAACTTTAACACTATAGATAGATAGATAGATGATAGATAGATAGATAGATAGATAGATAGATAGATAGATAGATGAATGATAGGAAACAAGTCTGGAAAGTCTGGGCTTTGGTGCAGTGCTTGTTCTAAAAGTGGTGGTTTTCATTTGCTCACATTCTTAAAGCCACTCAATTAAAATGCAGCTGGTTCAATGTCTATCCTGTAGCGATTTCCTCTGAGTGGAAGAGAGGAGGGAGGAAGCCTAAGGAGGCTGAGGAAAAAGACAGGGTTCTGGAGGCCTAGAAAGTCACAGACTCATAAGGCTAAATTATATGTTAGCTCTGGGCAAAGAGGTTGTCTCTCATGATGAGAGAGCTCTTGATTATCAGATGTGTTTCTAAGATGTTATGTAAATTGCATTGAGCACTCTTGATTATCAGATATATTACTAAAATATTATGTAAAATGTGTTGTGTAATGTGTTGTTTTTCTAATGGGCTGGAGCAATTTGACCTTTAAAGTTCTCCCTACATAGCCCAGGCTGGCCTTATATGTCACCCACCCTCTTGTTGCTCGCTCTCTTCAGCTGTGGCTTAGCTCACGCCAACATTTCTCTAATTTGATCATGGCCATGGCTTTGCAGTCGGTCTTCCCACTGCTGGTATTCTCATCTGAACCTTCCTTGACGCAGGCTCATTCTGATGCTTGAAAGATATTTTTGGAAGCTGGGTTTTTATCTAACCGTAGCAGGCCTCCAGTTCTCTGTCCTCTTGCTTAGGCCACGGGAGTAGCTTTGATCACCCATGGCTGCCCAATGCCTGAGCACTCCAAAAGTGGTCCAGAGCTGGAGAGTGCTACAGCACTACTGCCTTACCTGTGCAGGGCCTTAGGCTTGATCCACATTACTACAAATAAAATAACAACATGAAATAAAAGAAGATGGAAAGAGTCACTGTCATCTACCTATATTTTGGACTAGGTACCCACCAATATATAAAAGGGATAAAAATTCTTTTTTTTTTTTTTTTGTTTTTGTTTTTCGAGACAGGGTTTCTCTGTATAGCCCTGGCTGTCCTGGAACTCACTCTGTAGACCAGGCTGGCCTCAAACTCAGAAATCTACCTGCCTCTGCCTCCCGAGTGCTGGGATTAAAGGCGTGCGCCACCACTGCCTGGCGGGACAAAAAATCTTGTCCCTTGGGAACTTATCTCTGTCACTATCATCAATGTCACTATCTATTTCAACCCTACAGATTTTACTAGAATCTTGGGAGACATGAAAGTAATGGTGGTAGTATTTTCCCAAATATATACTATGTGTCAGTCATTATACAAATTGTACCCCAAAAGGTCACACAGAAGTTTTAACTAGGCTGCCTCCACAGAGAGAGAATCAAGACTCAGGAAATCACTTTTCTTCCAAAATTGGAGATTCAAACAATTGTTGTAGGCAAGATTGAACGCAACTTGTCAAGGCTTGGGCCTGAGATTATCCATCCTCTCTTATCAATAAATGACTGAATTTATAGATGCTATTTGCAAACAAACACAGCAGTATGCATATTCTTAGTTTACATAAGCAGTGGGAGAATGACTGGAGGCGGTTTTGATAATCATAGCAAGGATGTTACAGATGAGTAGTAAGTCAAGACCAGAATGCCTTGACCTGCTTACCCTGCTATAACAAAGTGCTTTAGGCTAGGTGGTGTATAATAGTAGAAATGTCTTCTGTGATAGAAGGTCCAAATATGGGAGTTAGAAAAATGTATTTCCTGTGAAAACTTAATTTCTGTTCTATAGCTATTTCCTTCTAGTTTCCTTAGTTGGGGCTGGGAGTAGATATCACGGAATATGAATCCCCAGATTTGGTTCCCAACACTACACACACACATGCGGTTTGGGGAGAGAGGTGGAGAAGGCAAACACAGGTAGAAGCACATGGGCTTTGCGATTTCTTTCATTTTTGAAATAAAATCTCTCTTATATAATCCAGGCTGGCTTCAAACTAGCTACCCTTTTCTGCCTTAGCCTTCCAAGTGCTGAGATTACAGGTGTGTACCATGCTTGACTTTTCTCAAGCATCTTTTGTAGGGACCTTCATCTTACGAACGAGGTTCTCTTTAAACAGAACGGTATCTGCTCATCTCTCCAAAAGCTGCTCCCATCCTCCCCGGGAGAACTTTTAAGGAGAAAGGGAAAAAATTATTAGATAAATATAACCAGTGTTTTATCAGATGAATTTGTATTTTTACTTTCTGCCCATGGACTGGGACTATGAATGCCAAGGAAGTTTGGGGGGACTTCCGAGACAAACATGGAGAAGCTGAGACCAGTCACAGGCTTGAATCAGGCACAGATCATTTCATTTCCCACAAAGAATGATGGTTCCTCATCACAGACCACGTGTCTGTCTCCTCTGGTGGCATTCCTAATGGTTGCCAGATTGACAACATGCAAGAGTATATGGCGAACCCTCCCCTTCCACAGGTAACTCGGCTTAAAGATCATCTAGTGCCAGGGGACTTTGTCATCAAGTTTATATAAGAACATTGCTTTTATAAGTGAGAGAAATGCATGGGATTGAATCTGTAAGTTAATGTTTCCATCAATAACTGAGGGAGCCTAGTACTTGCACTTGGAAATGTATATATTTAAGAGGTATTTAAGTTTTCCTGGGAATTGGTCACTAAGTTTACATTGTGTTTCTGGTCAAGCATGCCATTAAAAGACAAACAAGATTTATTTCAATACATATAAGGATTCATTCATTCCGAGACTTGAGAACAGGAGGAGAAGATAAGGGTCCATGTTTTCTCTTTATATTTGCCTCATTCTTTATCCTGGTAACTTCAACCATGTTTCATGCCAGATGATTTTGTTTTTTAAAGGTTCCTTTCCTGGCCAGAATGTCTCCTTCCCACCCTCAGCTGAGGACATAACCCAGGGCCCTACACTCTACCACTGAGCTAAATCCCCAACCCCTCATGAGGATTCTTACAAGCAGCATCCCTGGTATCATTTAGAAAGTGATCAGCTGGGGACTGATATCTGGCCTCTGAGTAGGGAATAGTTGTTCTTTGTGGGAAACTAAGTGGTCTGGGTTTGCCTCAGATTTGTGAATCATGTTTTCCTAGCATGTCTTAAAGGCTTTCCTGACTTCGCAATCCCATATCACGATCGAAAGTCAAGATAGAACTTCGTATGACAACGTGGAGGAATGCTAGTTTAATCTTTTCTATTTTCCTTTAAAAGAAGTCCTTCAAAGTTCTTCCAATAGACTGGGAGCAGCTCATGGAGAGGTAACCAGTGACTTGGGATAAAGAGCCCCCCTGTTCAGCAGAGGCCTAGAGTTTGTTTATGAAGGAGTCTATTTCTTGACAGAAATTAAAATAAATACACTGGCTTTTTAAAAATAGTATATCTGCACAAAAGGAAGTACACATTCTTAGTTCAGTGTAAATTTTAGCTCATCAAGCAAGTCATGCTAGTTGCTAATTTATCCTCTGTCCCATAGTGCCCTAAGGGGTTAAGTAAACAGTTAACATCACTGCTTTTACTAGACACTAACTGGTTTTTATCCCAGCAAATGTCTACGTTTCTTCTGAATCAGCTTTTAAAGAGTTTAAGGAGATTTTTATCCCTTTAAGAGTTTCATGGCTTTCCTGTGCTTTGTTCTTTCTCAAGCCTGACTGTCTCGTGAGAACCAGCCAGCCTAATGTCGGCCACATAACCAAAATGCCTATTGAGTCACAGTACCATTCCAGTTTGAGACAAGAATCTTTTAATAGTGGTCACCTCTGTGAGGGATGAGAGTCGAACATTCAAATGTGACACCTGCAATTAGAAAGATCTCTGGTTTTGCCACAGCTATTTTAAAGATGAGGTAATCTGGAGAGTGTTGAAAAGGCACCATTTATTTAAAACTTTCCATTGCTGTTAATTTATGCCCCAGTAGGTTCACAGTGTTCTGTCAAAGAGACTTGTCTGACCTTAGGGTCTTAAAGGGTTAATGCGACTGTTTATGTATTCATTTGTGCTTGGTGTCTAACCAAGGACTTCAAGTGTATTAAGCTGGCACTTTACCACCGAGCACGGTTTTAAGCACATAAACGGTCCTGGGGGTAGAACCAAGAACCTTAGCATGCTAGGCCAGCGCTCTGTTTCTGAGTTACACTCCTTCCTTTCTCTCTACTTCTTGTAACTTCACTGCCCCTGACATCACCTTCCTGGGATCCAAGTGGCTTTGAACAAAAGAGAAAGCCAGGGATTTATGGAGTCGAGTTTCATTTCAGAGCAGCACCGCGATTACATTAGGCAAGGTGCGAAAGGGCTCCTGCCAGGTAAAGCACCGGAAAGTTACAAGTTGGGTTATTTTTTAACCGCCGTCCTACAAAACCGACGCCGTGTAGGTGTCTCACTCGCTAACTTGTAAAAGAACTCCAGGTTCTTTAGCTTGGGGAGAGTTAGCAGGCAGAGATTCTGGCAGCCGTTCAACGACCCCGCCCTCGGAGTCCCAGGGGGGCGTCTTCTGGAGAGTGCGATTGTCTCCGGCGGAGGCGCGGCAGGGCAGGAAGGGAGCGGGGCGAGCCCCGAAAGCACCCCCGAAGCCGCCCGGCTCCTGGCGCGTGGAAACTTCCCTGGCGGCGAGCAGGGCGGGAGGGGGCGGCGGTTCCCCTCGGCGCTGAGAGCACCGTGCGCGCGAGGAACGGGGCGCGCGGCGGGCGCGGCGGCCGCCGCCTCCTCCCGTCCCCGCCTCCGCGGCGCAGCCTCCTCCCTCCGCCCGGCTCGGCCTCCGGCTCCCTCCCCTCGTGGCAGGCTCCGGCGGCGGCGGCGGCGGCGGACGGGGAGGGCGTGCGCCGGCCGAGAGGTGTGGGCGACGAGGCTAGGGAAGTTTCAAGTGGAAGGTCGTCCGCCGGCCGGCGCGTCCCCCCACTCTCCTCCCGCAGCATCATGGCGGAGCCGAGCGGCTCGCCAGTGCACGTCCAGCTTCCCCAGCAGGCGGCCCCGGTGACAGCGGCGGCGGCGGCCCCGGCGGCCGCGACATCAGCACCAGCCCCGGCCCCGGCCCCGGCGGCGCCCGCAGCCACGGCCCCGGCTCCAGCTGCGGCTCCAGCCCCGGCCCCGGCAGCTCAGGCGGTCGGCTGGCCCATCTGCAGGGACGCGTACGAGCTCCAGGAGGTTATCGGTCAGTGCGGAGGGTGCTGCGGGGCCGGTCCAGGCCGGGCGCCGAGACTGGGCGGGAGTGGGTGCGGGATGCGGTTCTCCTGCCTGCCTGCACGCCCAGAGGCAGAGCGGCCGGCTTCGGGGCCTACCGGCTTCAACAATTATTTTATTGTCTTTAATTTTTAATTTGTCCCTTCCTTCCCTGAGCTCGGCTGCTGCAGGAGGTGGCGCGGCGGATGTGACTCGCACTGCAGACGAGCTGCAGGCTGCAAACTTTTATCTCCCGGATCGCCGGGGCGGCGTTGCTGGAACCCAGTAACGCCGCATCCTCCTCCCCCCCTCAGCCCTGGGGCCGCAGCTTGTGGCCGGTGACCACGCGGATGGGCTGCCTTGGGAGGGTTGGGGGATGCGGGGGCGCCGCCCTGGGCTTCCGCGCCCCCGCGCCGCGCCGGGTTAAACGCGTCCTGGGAGACCCTGCGGGCGCAGCCGCGCCTCTGCCTCCTGCCGTGACCTCTCGGTGGGTAGCCCAGCCACGTAGTAGTGGCAGAGGCCCAGGTGCCTGCCCAGACCAGGGAGGATGCTGGCCTTCTTCTGACAGCAGCCGCATGTTCGCCCTGCAACCCGGCAGTGCGCGCGGTGCGCCCGGGTACCTGCCTCCCTCCTTGCGGACTCGCCGCCTGCTGCCAGCCCCAAGGCCGGTGAGCGGGCGCGCTGGCCTCCTGCCCTGCGCCTGGCGGATCTGCTAGGGTGAAACTCGAAGCTGTCCATGATCCGCGCCCAGCCTTTCGGTGTCTCCTAGGCAGCTCACTAATATCATCTTATCTTACATTTTTAAATACCTGGCAAAGTCGAAAGGCAAGAAGCCGGAGTTACTTTTCTTTGAGCCAAGCACGTGAAGGGCCAGGATATTTGTGGTGTCCTCTAGCTTAGAACCTTACCTAAAGGTTCATTCAGTTAAAAGTTTTGTCCCTGAGCGATGCTGCCAGGCAAAGTGGGCCCCGTCATGTAACCTTATGAACTCTGGACTGGGGATGTTGCTGGCCCATAGTCTTGATATTTAAAGATGGGGGGGGTGTCATTAAAAAATAATAAAAAGAATTCTCTATTTCTACCTTGAACAATTATAATTAATATAATTTCACTAGGCACTCCAAGGAACCCTTTTTATGTCGTGTGTGAATGAGACTGCAGAAATATACATACATATACGTATGTATGTATACATATATGTGTTTGATAAGTAGAAGTATGTGTATGTGTAGTAATTGTGTACTTTAGTCGCAAAGGTTGCAAGGAGTCTTTATAGACATTTGTAGACAAAATTCTAGTATCTTTCATAACTTTTAGCTAAAGACTTCAGAGATGAATCTTCAAGTTACTGTCAGGATTTAAAAACCCCAGGGGCTTTCAAAGCTGAGAGTCCTCAGTGAAAACTATTTTAGTCTGGCATGTAAGACTCTTCACTCTTCTCACAGTGATTGCTGATTGCTGTCTTTGCAAGCTCTTCCTTTTGAAGGTCCACCATGTGCACACACACAATGGACACACATATACATACATACATACATGTTGATATTGAAGACTGAACTAGAGACATTCCTAGGGACCTTTGCCTGGCCAGTCTTGCTCAGCTTCCAAGGCTAAAGTGAGTATCTTCAGAGAAGCTTGCACTTCTCCCTGGACATAGTTTGGTTGCTCCTTCTGATCCCATCTTTAGATACTTTAGTTCCTAACCTCGTAGTTATTGGTTGCTCATCAAGGTCTTGGGGCCTTGTAGGTTCTGTGCATGTGTTGGCAATGTAGGGATGATCCAATCATGCCCTTACCCTTAAGGACTTGATGAGTTAGGAGACCAGGAGGAATGATCCTATGGGATGCTGAGTGAGTTCTGGGAGGAGGGAACTGTACTCTGCAGGGGAGACTGACTTTGATTCTGCACTGGGTTTTGAAGTCTGAGCAAGAGCTTGTAAGGTGCTTAATCATTCCTGTTGCTGCTTCCCTAAGCAACTCTGAATTTCCCTGTTTCCACCTCAGAGTTGGTTCTTCTCTTCCACCAAACAGTCTTCCTTAGGATCCAGAACAGTTTACATACAACTAATTTATATTCTTATGTTGTTAATCATTAGGTTTAACATGTAAGCCTTGACTTTGGGAGCAATATTTTGCACTGACCTCTTTCATGAGTTAAGGAATAAAATCTTTTGAGTTTAAGTAGGATTAATTACAAGGCCCTCTCTGTCTGTGGTTGCAATGTTAATGATGGTTGGTTGACTTTAGTGAAGAAAGGGGACATTTACCTTAGGAATCTAAGAACGGAAAGACTTGCTTATGTCATGCTGGCTTTACACATTGTTCAGCTTTTCTGTGATTTATATTTATCTCATATTTTCCCATCCTACGAGATGGGTTCTTGGAAACCTTTATTATTGACAAATGACTGGAAGAGGGTTTTACAAGGGCTTAATGTTTCATTTAGCCTTTCATGTTAGTTGAGCAATTCAGAGAGAATTTGTAGTTGAGGACTTTGCCTTAAACATGATTTTCAAGAAGTTAGCAGTACAAATATAAGAAACCAGTTTGAAAGTCAATGCCAGTCAACAGCCTATGCCACTCCCTGCCATACAGCAGGTGTCCTATGATGTGATTCCAGCAGTTCGAACCACAACCAGCAGGAGGCTCAGATGTGCCAGAGCCTCCAGCCTGGGGAGGCAGGGCGCATCAGCTTCCAGCGTGGCAGAAAGCATAGGCACCCTTTCTTCTGTTTCCTTCTGGCTACAGGACAGAGCCTCAGGATTAGGACAGGCTAAGTTGTCTAAAATCCAAACAGACCAGGTCCAGTTATTTGAGTCCTTCTGTTTTAGCAAAACAAACACAGGATTTTCCAAGTCTAAAAATAAAGTTTGTCTTTGTGGAGTTGCTGTTCTGTTGTAAAAGCAGCAGAGAAACTCTAATGCTATTAGGAGTAATCTGGTTCAGAAGTTTAGGCATGACCTAGAAATAATGTCGAGTCTGTCGGATAGAGCTGTGTATCAAACAGGGGCGACACGTGGGGTTACTGAGTTCCTGTGCTCAGGGCATGTCAGATGTTTCTGGGTTCTGTACAAATAACTGTTCTTTGGAGAATTTCAAATCTCTTCATGATTTTTAGCTTTACTCATCTGACTTCACCCTTGGAGTCCTTCTGCAGAAGCATGAAGGGCACTTAAGCTAAGCCAGTAGAAAACTGAGTTTGTTGGCAGTATTAATAGGATCTCCTTGACTCTTTAAACAAAGAATAAAAGATGAATTATGTAAACATTGACTCAGGCATCCGTAACAGAATGGACAACCTCAGTGAACTTCTCTCCTTGAGCGAGGTCTCTCTTGGCAGTATCAGTTTCCGAATTTGAATCAGGTAATTCCAGAAGTGCTCTTATCACCCCTAATTTTCCACTTAGAAAACAATAAATAGACCCACTGCTTTTGGTTTTGGTCTTCTTCTTCTTCTTCTTCTTCTTCTTCTTCTTCTTCTTCTTCTTC
>JADRCH010000029.1:8532715-8550678 GCA_019843965.1 Rhynchomys soricoides
TCTTCTTCTTCTTCTTCTTCTTCTTCTTCTTCTTCTTCTTCTTCTTCAAAAGCCTTTCTTTATGTAATTTTTGCATTTGATTTCTCCATGTTGCCTGACATTTTCTTTTTTCCCCTAAGGTGGTCATTTGGAGTGATCTGAAAGGAACACTTATCTGCTGTCTATCTTAGGCAACAGAAAACAACTAGACTGATTTGAAGAGGGTTCCTTTGCTCATTTTGTTGTCTCTCCTTAGGCTCTGCTTATATGTCTAGATCCACAAGCCTTTTCCAAGTCCCAGGTAATAGGACTGGTGGTCACTTGAAGGAGAATCAACCTCTCCCAAATTGAGATCTGCAAACAGGCTAGGACACTCTCAGAAAGTGTGGGAAGTTCCAGAGTTTGTGGATTAGCACTTGGGTTGAGGACAATGGGTGGCTTTGCTGGACAGTCCTTGGTGGAGCTGAAGCTCTGGACCTCCTGTTCTTTATGCCAGCAACCTTGGTGTTTTGCGTTGACTTCAATTAGTTTCTTTCTCCCTTGTCCCTCCTTCCTTCCCTCCCACTTCCCTTTCTTTCTGTAAAGAGCCCTGAGAGAACTTAGTTGAAGGTAGAGCTTTTATTTTTAGTCGCCCAACCTTTTAAAATATAGAGGACAAGAAGCACACAACAGCTCATGTTGTGAACACTGTGGTAAGTTATACATAGATATTTTGCCACTTCAGCCTGTGGAGTGTGTGTGTGGCCTGCTAGAGTGGCACTCTGTCTATGAGCCTCAGCTCCAGCCTTTCGCCATTTTTTTAAGTTAGTGGCATTCACTATATTCCCAACAAACGTGTTCTTTTAACTCTGCCAGTGAAGTTGGTGAGTGGGGAAAATTTGAAGGTTAAAAGAAACTTCTGGAAGACAGACTGCTATCTTTGTTGTTTTTTTGTTTTGTTTTGTTTTTTTGATATTTGATTCATGACCAGTAATATGCACATTTCCCTTCCTCCCTCCTGCCTGACTCTTACATTTAATCTTACAGTACATTTTGGATGGTGTTTAAAAAGAAATGTCAGCCATGATGACTCTAGAGTCGAAAACCCTGGCCTGTTGATTCTGTGTCCTGCTATGGCTGTCTCTGGTAGTTGTGACCAATTACTTGTGAGTTGTGAGTAATTTGTTAGAACAAATTCTAACAAATTAGATGTGTCTGCACTCAGTTTCCACATTGGTAGCTTGAGGAAAATAGGCTTGTGAGTGTGTAAAACATTTAGAACAGTGCTTGGCACGGGGCACACTCAATTAGTCCTAGCCATAGCTTCTGTAAACCTGATTGCTAATCGGATTCAAGTTATCAGGACAGAACACAGTCCTGGCTTTTCAGGCCTTTGAAGTGGCTTCAAGAGTTTGCTCTGCTTCGTTTCTGCCAAGGGGACAAAAGAGTGAGATTACCCTCAGACCTCCTTTTGGAAGTCATCTGGAAGGTAGCATGCAAGGGAAGTCAGAAGCCCAGGTAGGCCGGCTTCACCAAGGCCTAGGTTACCCCACACCCTGGAGACTTCATGGAGGAAACTGGAGAGACCTGTAGAGCTCCTGGCGATTTGGACAGCTCAGGGGTTTAGGTGCCAGATGGCTCTTTGACAAAAGGTGAGAACATCCTGTGGGAAGGTTGCCTAGAGGAACAGTCCTTAATGGAAGAGCTCTGAGAGCAGCCTGCTCCTATTGCACTGTTCTTCTACCTCTGAGTTGGCCTTTGGTGGTGGCCATGCTGGCAGGAAACACTGCTGACTAAAAGAAAGGTCCCAGCAACTGGGAGAACTAGGCTCTTGATGTTAAGATAAAGTCATCTCTGCCCTTTCCTTCCTTCCTTCCCTCCCTCAGTTTAGAAAGATTTTGAAATCTTTTGTCTTTTTCTTTTGTGGTGCTGCAGGTTGTATACTGGGCCTGCGCTACGCACGCATGGCAGGTTCTTCACACCCGATCTCTAACCATATTCCTCTTAACCTTTGTTCGTGGTGGTGTGAGTGTTTTTAAAAACTCTTAGAACCTGAAGTGGGTCTAGGCTGCTCCTGAGCTCACCGAAATAGCTGAGGGTGACTTTAACTCCTGAGTCTTCCGCTCTTGCTTTCCAGGAGGTGGGATACAGGCCAGCCCATCGTGTTCAGCTTTTCCTATCTTCCCTGTACCTTCCTCCTCTCCTTGCTCCTTTATCTCTTTCTCATGTTCACAGCAAAGCCGATTGGAGTAACCTCCCACTTACTCTTTGCCCATTTGTAATCTGGCTTCCGGTCTTTCTCAAAAATCAAATTTCACTCTCTAAAATTGCCTTTGTCCATCTGTGGATAGAAGCCTTGGGCACTTCCTCTGCAGGCAAGTCTCACCATGTTTTTTATTTTGTAATCTGGAATGGCCATGACCTAGGCTTCCATTTCTGCCTCATGTATGTGGTATTTTCAGTTTCCCTGTCTGCAGCTACTCCACTGTCTGCATCTCCATGGCTGACTCAGAAACGCAAAGGTATTCTCTGACTTTGAGCTAGTATTTAGATGACCTTTCTTCTTCTTTTGTGGTACTGGGGATCATGCTCAGGGCCTCTCCCTCCTCAGGCAAGAATCCTCTCAGCCACAGCTCCGAGTTCTCATGGAACTTAACTTTTCTCCATTTCTACTCTTGTTCCTCCTCCATTTGAAAACCCCCAAGTGCAAAACATGTTGATTATGCCACTTTTCTACCCTAAGGAGGCTCCCACATCTGGGAGGTCACCACAGATCTCTCTCTATATATGTGTATGTGTGTGTGTGTGTATCAGAACTATATATATATATATATATATATATACACATATATATATAATTTATACAGTGTTATATAGAAATATATATAATTTAAAGATATAAATATATAATGTATATTTTAAATATAACATATTTATAATATATACATGTATTGTTATAATATATATAACTTTATTATGTATAGGTGTGTGTGTGTGTGCCTGTCTGACTCTCCATTTTTGTCCCTACAGGTTTAAAGTCCTTATCAGTGCTTTTGGAGATTATTGTAGTAATGTACTAATCTCCAATTTTTGTTTCCAGCCCTAGTATACTATGTTATTACAGTTGATACTGCTATATCAGCATGTCTGTAGTGTTGCTCCCAGGCTCGCTGCGGTATCAGAATGTCTGTGGTGCTGTTCCCAGGCTTACACACCCTTTACCTGCCCTTGGTCATCTTCAAGGTTCCCTCTCAGACCAGTATTTAAAGCCTCTTGTTTCTTTCTCTTCCGTCTCCTCACTTCCATCTTCAGGATGCCATTGCTAACCTGGGGGAACCTCGCACAACTGTGGAAATGCTTCCTTTCTCCCCTGCCTCTGCTGGGAAGTCTTCTTCTGTTTGGAACACTGCGCCTGTGTACCATAAGTTCTGTTTCTCCATTTTAGTTTTATTCTCTTGCAGTACAACATCATGTTGAAAGTATACCTGTGCCGTGAACACACTCAAAAGAGGTGCATGTGTAAGCTATGTGTGTGTTGGTGCGTGTGTTGTCCTCATTCGTGTTACCTCTGCTTTGGGTGCTTTTAAAATCCAGAAAACACCAGGATTTCTTTTCACAGAAACAGTTTCCACCCTTAGCTTTTCTGCCCCCTCCACTGTGTTGTCTTTCACCTCCTTTCTCTTGGAAGGATAGTTTTCCGAGTGTTCATCCTGGCCTTGAACTCTCAGAGCTGTGTATTTCCATTCCATCCACTTCATATGGAGTATTTGATCATTGTTTTCTGGATGCAAGCCTGAATTCTGGGGACAGATGTCATTGCCTGCCATCTGAGTTTGCTTTCTTTGACCCTGAGGGTTTGATACTGCCTTTGATGATTCCTGCTCAGTTAGTTGACCTTGGGCCAATCAGCTTTAAGGGGTCTGTAGATAGGAACTCAACCCCGAAGATCACTAGGAAGCACCTTTAGTACTTCTGCCTGCCTGTGTTGGGGTGCAGGGCGGAGGCTTCCCCTCCTGATTTATGGAACCTGGATGCAGCCCATGTGGGCTAGAGGCTTGAGAGCTGTCTGCTGTGTCTCTCCACCTTGTGCCTGATGGAAGGAGGAGTAAGGAGGTCCTGCTCGGCTCCTCATGGGAGCCCAGTGCTTCCTTCCTTCTTTGAATACAGCAGTGATCTCTTGCTGTTCTCCTGTTTAAATATAACCCTTACCTCAAAGTTCTTTGGTGTCGCTTACTGCATAGAAATCAGAAGTACTGGGGATCAGAGTCGGATGAAGCACAAGAGCAGAACTGCAGGATTGCAAGACTCCGGGGTTAGTTATGCAGGCAGGAGTTACACTCTTGTAAATTGCAGTGGACAGAGGATGATGGGATGGGAGGGGGAAGGCTTGGTTTTTAAGTCAGAGCTGATGTAATGTATGTTGTAACTATTCTGTGTGCATCTTTTGGAAAAGAGATCTTTTTCGCATTTAAGTAGAATTCCTGAGGTCATCAGATGAGGCTTTGCGTTTTCTTTCAGGACAGTTCTGTTTTAGTTATACCAGATAGCTCCAAGATGCTTGAAGAGGAGCAAGCATTCCAGGGTTTGCTTGTTTCTTTAGTTCTTTTTTCTTTCTTTCTTTTCAAATTTGCTATTTACTGGTAGAATTTATGATACTAGAGAAGAAGTCAGTGTATTAATTAAAGAAGGCATTTCAGACTTGGCTTAACTGGAAAGCAGAAAGAAGAGAAAAAGGCCTCTCCAACAATAGCTTGGCAAGGCTTGCTTTCTAGAATTGATTGAAGCACACATATTGGAATCCAATGTGAGTAAATGCTGAAGTATTTCAAGTTTCTTCTCATTTGCCAAACAGTTATTTGAGAATAAATTCTGGCATAGCCGGAAGAAGTGTCTTGGGCATTGAAGGAAGTAGGTGATTATCCTCTAAACTCATTGTGTCTACGTGTGTGTACCTACATATGTATGTTAATATATGATATATGATATATAATATATATCATATATAATATATATAATGTCATTTAAGGTGGAACTCAGAGACCTCAACAAACATTTTATCTCCATGTTCTTTGAGGTAATTTACATTTAATACAGCTTTCTGATGCCTAGAATTAGGGGTACTCTTGTGTGTAGTTATTCTCTCAGGTAAGTACATAAACGTGGTACATTTTCGAGGCTTTAGGTTTACAACCTGAGTTTCTGTTGGAACTCTTTGGCAGAATAACTGCTTGGAAGCAGGCGGATGACTCTGCCCATGTGTATAGATTGCTAGATCTTCCTTGAGAGTCCCCTGCGACAGCTTGAGACGTCTCATAATCACTCTGTTGATGGTGAAGGTCTTCGCTGAATCCATGCTCTTGGTTTGAACTGGAAGCATCTGTAATGAGGTTTGTAATGAGAGGGCGCTCCACTTGCTCTCTTCCCTCCCCCGTTTCTCTTGGCGATTGGAAAGGATTGTGTTCTCTGGGTGGTTTTCTCGTTGACCTTCACTGTTTAGCATTTAATTCATTTAATTAGAGCCAGCCCTTCTTCCCTACTTCCCTCCCTCGACACGCCCCTTCTTGTCCCTTCCTCTTTCCTGTCCTCCTTGCTTTCTTCCTGTTGTCTGCCTTCCCATTGCCACTATCCACCTTTGCTTAATTATAGGTGACTGAGAAAGCAGAGGTCGGTGGGTGGGAGCTTCTAGGGAGAGAGGTGCAGGTCATTCATTGTTGGCTTTTCTAAGTTCCCAAGTGAGGAATGGCGCAGACGTGAAAGGAGAATAAGGAAATCCACGTGGAGAGGTTGAAGAAAAATGTGCCCCAGCATCTTTGCTGTGTAACTGAAGACTCCCAAAGTCAGAGTCAGAGTCCGTTGCCTGCGGTGCTCCCCATCCTTAGCTCCTCATGTCTGTATGTAACACAAAGGTGCAAGAGCAGCAAGTGTCTGAAACAGTTCCACTTTCAGTTTACAGGTTGAGCCAAGCAGACATGTTGTAGCTGTCAGAGTAGCAACAATCATGGCTGTGGTCACTGTCTCCATGTGGCCATTCCCATTCAACTGACATCGAGCTAAGGAGGGAGGAGACAGACTGATCTGTGTTTGTTATCCTTGCATCACGTGACCCGAATTGCACAGAAAGTGTTTAAAGAGGGGAAAAGGTAGGCTCATGCTTTTAGAAGACCAAGGCAGCAGTGAGGTCACCACTGTGCTCAGGGAGCAAAAGTGTGCGGCAGAGACTCCTCATGTTTCCGTGGGCCAGAAAGTAGAGAGATTGGGCTGGGATCCAGGCAGGCGTAAGGAGCCTTGGAAGGCCTGTTCGGGTGACCAGGTCTTACTGCCTTAGAGTTGCATAGACTTCAGGTCATAGTACCAGACGCTGAGGACCCAACTTTGAGAACATGGTTCTTTGGGGGGGGGGGGGGGCATTTCAGATTCAATCCACAACCAGCCCTTTAGTTACACTCCACATTTCAAATTCTCAGTAGCCAGTCATGGCTGGTGACTGCTTACTGGTCAGTACAAATTCAGATTATATCACAGTCTGACCTTTGGACAGGGCTGTGTTGGATGGTGTATTACTTGCTTTTCTCATTGGTATTTCTGACCCAAGTATCCTACAAGAAGCAAAAGGAAGATTTAGTTGTGGTTCGCAGTTTGAGAATGCGCACATCCTAGTCGGGGAAGGCACGGCAGTGGGAGACTGCCTTCTCACATCCGTCTCTTTTCCAGACTGGTGTGGTGCCACACATATTGACTATTGACTGTGTGTCTTCTCTCCTCAGTTAAGCCTTTCTGGAAACATCCGCACAGACACAACTGGAGGTTTGACTCTTAGACGTCACCTCTTTGGACTCTCAGTCTCTACCAGTGTAAGGGCAATTTCTAAGAACAGGTTGAGGTTCCACCCTGACTTGCCAGTACAAAAGGGAGGCAGGCATGATGAGCCTACTGTGTGCCAACATGTTTGGCTTCCTTCAACACTTGTTTTTAGAAGTAGTTCTGTTAATTGCTTCTGTGTGGGTGACACCCCTGCTGACTTAAGGAGTAATTTTAAGGTATAACTCCTTTGTTTGATTGTCTTGAGACAGGGTTGCTCTGTGTAGCCCTGGCTGTCCTGGAACTAGCTGTGTAGACCAGGCTGATCTTGAACTCACAGAGCCGTACCAGACTCTCTGCCTCCTGAGTGCTGGGATCAAAGACATACACCATCATGCCTGGTTATAAGGTTTTATCTTGTCCACTTAACTCGTTTTGGAAATGTTGCCATGATTCTGTAAGCTCTGAGATTCCTACCAAAAGAAATTGTTTCTGGAAGCGTTAGTTTTCTTAGAGCCAAGCATGTGTTGGGGAGTCAGGGCTGGATATGGTGGCCCGAATGACTTCAGTTGATTTTCTTTTATGTTATGAAGAAAGAACTGACTTTTGTTTGTTTGTTTGTTTATAGGTACTGATAGATAAAATTAGAATTTCTGAAATTAATCCTCCTTAGGAAAAATATCTTCATTTATTACAAACTAGAATCATAGTTTCTTTCCTTTAATTTTAAGAATTTTTGGGGGAGGGCTGTAGATGACACACACACACACTAATGGTGTAATAAAGTTTTAGAACACAAAGCAAGTAAGACACGTGCTGCCCCTCCCTCAAGACAAAAATCACACTCTGACTCCTATTTGGGAATGGCAGCCTTGTAAGGAGAAGGGATTCGTGTCTGTGTAGGGAGATGAGGGTGTAATTTGAGGCCTTTCAGGAATAGTCTGTGTGTCCTCAAGTTAGTGTCCTTCCAAGTGACCAGGGCTGGGACAGAGAATGCTTTCCTCTGTCGTCCGTCCTTCCTTCCTTCATTCCTTCCTTCCTTCCTCTAGCAATGCTCTTTCAAGTTTGTGGATAGCCAAAGCTAGTGCCTGACCTTAAACAAGAACTCTTGTGGAAATGTTTCCCGTGTAGTGGAGGCTGAAATAGGACAAGTGTCCTGTGAAGCTTTCAATTGTGGCCATTAGCATGAACCTAAGAAGTGGGCTGTCTGGGGCAGAAGTGAGGATGGGGCTAGATTATTTACCTCTGGTAAAGTAAATACCCTCAGGTTGTTTAAAAAGCAACACTCTGCAGGCTTCAAGAGAGGATGAGGTGCTTGTTGTCATTGAAGAAGCAGGATTTTATCTGAAAGCTTCCTGCTCTGTCCTTCTAGGCAGGGTCTCATGTAGCCAAGGCAGCTTTCCACTATCTGTGTAGTGCTTGATGTTCCTGAACTCCCGACCCTTTGCTCCCTGAGTGCCTCTGACTTCCTGTTCTCTCAATCCGGCCAGAAGCAACAGTACGGCAGCTTTGCAACTGTGTAGCAGTTTAAAGTATTTAAAAGAGAAGTGGGCTTTAGTTCCAGAACCAAGAGAGTAAAAGTCTGGTGCACGCCTTCTGTTGCTTCTCTCAGGGCAGGAGAGGGGCTCAGTGGTTAAGAGCACTGGCTGTTCCTGCAGAAGAGCTAGATTCAGTCGCCAGCACCCACATAGCTGCTCACAACCACCTACAACTTCAGGTCAGGGTGTCCAGTGCCCTCCTCTGCCTTCCACTGGCACCAGGCATATATATGTTTGTTCAGACACACATGCAAGCAAAACCCATATGAAAACCAACAATAAATAAATCCTAGATAAGTCTTCACAGTTTATATTTGTCTTAATCTTAAATATTAAATGTCCCTTCCTTTTTGTTTGTTCGCTCTTGATTTTTATGTTCTTGCTCTTGTTTTGTTTTGTAGAAACCAAAATAGGAAAGCTGAATTTTATTTGTTATTAAAACCAGTCAAACCACAACTTCTTTGCATGTGTATAAGAAGTGTTTTATTCAAGGGCACATGCTGGGAGGTGTCCACTGACTCTGGAGCTTGTTCCTCAGTGCTATAAGCAGTGGCAATTTTGATTGAGTAGTATTTTATTATGAATTATATTTTTATTATTTTACTGTATTTATTTGTTTGTTTGTTTATTTATTTATTTATTTATTTATAGTGCTGGGAATGGAGGCCAGGATTTCACAAATACTAACCGAGTAGGCACAAACTCTAGCACTAAACTCTCCAGCCTTAACTTTTTTCCTTATGATAGAAGTCATTCTATAATCTAAGGATGACATGAATACTTCATGGTGTGGTTAAGGAGATGAGATTAGAGATGGGGGTGGGAGAGAGAGAGAGAGAGAGAAGGGGAGAGAGATGGAGACAGAGAGAGGCTGAGACAGAAAGACAGACAGACAGAGACTGAATATGAGTGAGTAGGGGGAGTTTAGGGTAGGGGGCGAGAGGGCTTAGGATGCCAGCCTGAATTTTGAAATGTATAACGGGCGCTTGTGTTATTGAATGTGCCTGGCACCACAGGTAAGCCATATGTCCCTTCCACCGTAGCTAAGGGAAATGAGTCCTTTTGGTGGAAAGGAGCCAGCCTCACAAGTTCCTAAGGAGTGCTGGCTCTTATCTTTCAGCCAAAAATCCTCCTGTAGTCCAGGTTGAACTCACTGGGCTGCCTTTTGGAGTTTGGAGAACTGGTGTTTTATTTGAGCCAGACAGTCATCAGTTAACATGACCATATTCTCCAGGCTTCTATAGCATCGGCCACTATAGGCTTCAAAGACAGTTTGAACTAACCATCAGGGTGATTTTTGTAATAAAAGTGGCTTTAAGAATGTGTAACTTGTTTTAAAAAAGCTTAAGATACTGGTGTGTGTGTGTGTGTGTGTGTGATGGCCTGTTTGCCTTTTGATGTTTCATTCTGGAAGTTCTACAGCACATTCAAAATATAGGTGTTTACATGCACACACAGTCAGTCCTCTTGCCACCTAGGAGTCAGTGAGCTGCATCTATCTCAGCCCTAAAAATAACAGTGTCCTCTACATCATTGCTTAATTTCAAGGCCTATTGTTGCTTAGATAATCATGGAAGTGCCTTTACTTTGAAGTCAGTCCAGCAGCATTTTATTGCTTGATGTGTAAAGGAACTGCCAGCCCATGAGGTTCAAAAGCCCACAAACCTAGGCCATCAGGGCAGTTTGGCAGTGACATCTGTTACAGGGTTAATTTGGCTGATCTGACTGCTAGGCACCCCCTCTCTCACCTCACCATGTAGTTACCTTTGTCCCTCCTGAAGCTGACACCTGCCAGAGAGGAAGATCTTCCAGGGGAGGGGAGGGGAGGGGAGGGGAGGGGAGGGGAGGGCAGGGGAGGGGAGGGCAGGGGAGGGGAGGACCTTCCTTCTGTCAAGTTTAGGAGCAGCTGCTTGTACTCTTTCTGGCTAGAACCTCTCCACAAGCTCTTAAGATTAGAAAACTAGAAATGTTTATTAACAGTGTCCATTATACTTACTCTGTTGTCGCAGACAGAGAATGCAAAGCGTTGTGCAGTTTTACCCTTTATAAACGGATAAGACCTTCCTGGTAAAAGTCCTTATTTTCAAGGAGCACGTGCCTGCAGATGTAGGAGGAGGGCCAAGTGCCATTTTTGTAGACCTGGAGACTTCCATGCTCAGTGACCTGTGCTACAAAGGGCGAACAGGTACACAGGTGGAGATGGGACGGGGGCAGATCCTTCCTGCACTGGTCCAGTTGCTCCTTTCCACAGAAGGGAAAAGCCATGAGAAAAGGATGTTTCTGGGGCCGTCAATGTGCCTCTGGGCTAGAAATAACTCCGAGTTTTCTAACCCCCCCAACACTGTACTAGTGGTCATCATAGATGGCCATTAGGCAAACCTGGGGTAACAAAGACAAGCAGAAGTGGGGAGCCGCCACCTGTCACCTAATTAGTGTTAGTGATAACACTCTGGACCAGAGGACACTGTTTGAAGTTTGATGTTGGCAAGAGAGGTACAAATCAGACACTGAAACTGTGTGTGTGTGTGTGTGTGTGTGTGTGTGTGTGTGTGTGAATTGATATTTTTAGGAATTGCTTTTTCCCCCCTCCATTTAGGACTATCACGTATAATTTGGTTAGAGCAAACTAATTTTAGAGTAATGCTTGACTGGCTGAAGTGATTTGTTCTCTGAGAATTCAGTGCACACTCATAGTCAGGTGCACTTTGTTACTACTGAAGTGAGCCTGGAGAGAACATTTCTTTTCCTGTACAGAAGCGTTTTCAGAGTCACAGAATGTTTGTGTTATAATTTAATGTTTCTCAGAATTGCCTGTTGCACACTTGGGCTTTTGTTCTCTGTCTGTCATTGGAATACCCTTTTCCGATAGTTGGTCCTTTACTTAATGGACGTTAAATGGTTTACAGTATGGCTTAGAGAAAAGCTGAGAGCAAGTAACTTTCCAGGTTGCAGGTACAGTTGCCTGGTAGAGCGCTTGCCCGGCTTGCACATGCCCTTCTGTGTTTGCACAGCACCAGCCCCTCACACTTGGTCCCTGCCCCCACACACAAACAGGTGAAATAGCATCCTCGTCTGAACTGGGCAGTGCGTTGTGAATCCCACGCTGTCCTCTCCTCTAACTAGGAAGTGGCAGGGTAGTTTTTTCTAGACTGGTTAAATACGTGATAATGTTTTAACAGAATTAGCTTCTCGGTTTGTGGTCATGAGGGGAGAAAAATGAATCCCTAGGAGTTTGATGATGTGATTGTGTAGTATTTTTTTTCTTTTAAATGTCCATGATTATGTAGTATTAGAATGAAAGAATAAAACAGAAATAATTATTGACAAGGCTAAACGTTATATTATCTAAAATAAGATTTAAGTTGTAGTGGTAGACGATCTCAGTACTTCACCAGGGACAGAACTCCTCAGTTGCCATTGCCCAGAGACAGCATAGCTGCTTCCTCTTACTTGGTAACCGTGTAGATGTGCACTTGTACTTCCAAAATGTCCTTATTGTATGTGTAGTATAATAACTATGCCTATTGTTAGACAACTTACAAATCTTACTTTTACAAAGTTATACCTACATATATATTGCTTATACAGTTACTTTTTAATATTTTCTGTATATATCTGTACTTAAACGTGCAGATATTGACAGTGACCATTATAGGTCATTCTTCATTGATCTGTGTCTTCTTTAGCTGACTTCCTTTCAAGACTGGGTTTTGCACTTACAGACAAGTCTTCATTTGTTTAGCCAGTACCTTGATTCCTCAGCCCACTCAGCTGGTTCCGAGCTTTCAGCATTCTGTGAGATATGTTTCTAGAATCGTGATTTGTACTTTGGATAGTGCTTTGAGATTTTTCTGCAGGTTTTTGTAATTGCCTGCTTATTTGCCCCTTACTGGCTTTTAAATCTAGACAGGAGCTAGAATAAAAGGTATCTCGCTTTATTTCCTACTTTACACTTGGCTGTTGAGCCATCTGTCCAGCCCCAGCCCCAAATCTTAATTCCCTGCTTAGATGCCCTGCATCCAGATTGGCTAATACTTCAACATCGAGTTTAGGTGGACATTTATCAGCCCATAGCGTACAGTTTGGGAGATACAGATAGTATAGGACTCAGCACATCCCTGTCTAGGGAGAGAAATGGTGGGTGGGGTGGTGGTGAATAGAAAAGAGGAATGTCATCACCTGCGTTTAGAGAGTGGAAGCTGTATCATTTTGTTAACTGAAAAGGAAATGTCACGAAAGTCATTTCGAGGAAGAAATCTTTGGGAGGCTTTTTTGAGTTGCTGAGGAATCTGGATTGTAGGATACAGCAGAAGTGAATAGCCTCTTCTTTTGGTTCGAGGAGTAGAGGCTCATTAAGATTACCCAAGTGATAGTGTTTTCTTAATAAGGGCAGATGGGAGAGCAGCGAGCTAAGGCTGGCACGCACCAGCCCAGGCTTTTCAGGAGTCCGGGAAAAGCTGAACATCTGTGGGAGGTGGTGGGAACGGTAGTGCAGAGGTGTTGCCCTGGACTGGGAGGTGGACGTGATCCCAGCTGCAGGAGTTCGGACAGCCTCTCTTTTCTGGATCCTCTTTCTTGCTAATTTTACACGGACCAGCCCTGTCTGCTTGCCTCTGTCCCCACCTGCTTCCCTTTTCCACTCTGCATCTTTCCCGTGGTAACAGGTTTCCGCTTAGTCTAAGCTTTGTCTCATTTGAGGCCCCCAAGGGCTACTCAATTTCTCTGTTTTGGCCACACTAATAATTTCTGAATTTTCTTATCATTTCCCAGTCTTAATCCCAGAGAACAAGAGTCTTGACAGTTTGTACTAGATCGTTTTTATGATACATCTGGCTGTCATAAATGCAGACATCCCTCTTCCTGCTTGGCTAATGGCAGAGCTTCAGAAACTCCTGGCTGACCAGGGACCAAGGGTATGGCAGGTACCTCATGCTAGTAATTTATGGAACATCCCTCCTAGGTGACCAACAGGGCATCTATTTGAAATGGCTCTGAAGAATGGAGCAGGGAGGGGGATGGGGAAAAAAATCAGTGTCACCTGTAGTTAGTAAGAGATCATCCTGAACTAAGGCCGTCTTTCGATAAATAAAAGGGTATCTGTTTATGATATGCTTAAAAAGCAGGTTTTGTTGTTGTTGTTGTTGTGTGTGTGTGAGACTAAATACTTTCCTTAGAATTGACCTCTCCCTTCCCATAAGGAGTATAAATCTGGGAAATGTTTGCTCTACCTCAGTTGCAAACGATCTGAAATTCGGAAATGCTGATACCTGAATCCCAAGGTATCTTTTTTTTTTTTTTTCTTGCCCTTTCTGCTTGATTTTAGGGAGGACAAACTCGCTCATCCTGTTTATGTAAGGGCAGCGAGGTTCTGAAAAAAATGTACTCTGAACCTGATACTCCTGGAAGAATCATTTTCTGAGTCAATAGTTTATCTCAGCAGTATCTTCCCACGATATGGGGAAGAGAATCTGATACTCCCAAATTTTGTGCTGTATTTGGCGATCTGGTTCTCCGTGTCAGGTTAAAAGCTTGTTCATTGCCCTCTGAAAGAGTTCAGCCTCTCTTCTGGAGGGTCACTGTCAACTTTGCTTCCCCTCCTCCTCCTCCTTACCCCCACGCCCACCACCACTGTGCCTCCTTCTCCAAGGCCATGGTCAACACTAGCAATTTGAATGTTGCAGTTAGCAGACATGACCTTGGTGTATGCCCCTTAGAACCTCAAAGGGCAGCTTCCCTGGCACTTCTTCAAGTGAGAACTAACTTCATAAAACACTGTTTTAGTTTTGTTTAGGATCACCTGAAATGTAATCTAATTTGAAAGACAGCATTTAAGCTTCTGTTTACGGAAAGATTGTTTTAATTATCATAGGTTGGAATTTTTATTGGGTAAAATAAAGGCAAGGACAACCGATTTGGAAGGGCCTTAAATGGTCTGATCGTGTTTTAGAATGTTTCCCCTGGTCATTTAAATGCCTTTTTAAATCTGCTTTAAAAATTCGATATTAGTTCATAAGAAGAATTAAGCATTATTACTTTTGTAGTTAAAGACTTTGCAATGCTGCTTACTATTTAGGGAAAAACAATCTTTGAACTTATTTTTGTTAAGAACATAGAAATTTCAAGCCCTTCCTTAGCTCATAGGTATGCTAATCCCCTCTTGATTGCTTCGCAGGGAGTTGACAGTCGACAGGAGCCTGGTTTGTAGTGTGTTTGTAAATGAGCTTTCTTTTAGTTATTATTTTGTGAAGAAACGAAGAACTTCCCTACTGTTTTATTATTCATTTGAGAGCTCTTGGACTCTGACCTTTGTTTACTGGTCCCTACTGGCTGGTGTACCTGGTTCACAGGTAGCATATGTGCAGATTTCTCTTTGTCACTTTCAGTAGAGTTGACATGTTCTCAGAAAGTTACTCATTTCAAAAGAGGATTCCATTTTTGGGTTTCAGATTAATTTTCCTTACATTTTATCTTCTCTCCTTTAAGGAGCCCAAAACATGCATAGATGTGATTATGTACAATATATTAGCATGTATTATCTTTCTCTTCATTTGTGTGGAGGTAAAAGGTATATTTGTACATGTATTTAAAATTACACATTACAAAGGTAAAATGATGGCGAAGAGATTTGACTCTTGTAGAATGTCATATTTTGTAATATAATCAAGAATGTGTCCAGAAGGCATTTGCCTACTCTAGGACTTTTGAGAACAATTCAGGCTGGCAAGTTCATCACCACCACCACCACCACCACCACCACCACCACCACCACCACAATCATTTTGAGTCAAGGTCTTGCAGTGTAGCCCACAGTAGTCTCAACTCGAACTCCTTGTCCCTTTGTCTCATGCTCTTGAGAATGATTCTTCCATCAGGGATGACACAGCCACGCAGGGAGCACCCACGGGCCATGACAAGACCAAATAATGACCACAGCTATGTCTGAGGCTCACTCACATAGGTGCTTGTGAGTGCTGATAGGTTTGCCCTGGTTTTCTAGCTTGTGAGCCTGACTTTCGTGGTCTGTTGAAGGCCACACAGCTGGATCTGAGCCCAGCTGTGTCTGAATTGCACAGCTCTGGCTTTTTCCAGGTTTCCTGTTGCCTCTCCTCCTTTCACTCCCATCTACCTTTAGCATTTTCAAACTCTCAGAGCTAAGAATGAGTTTATGGAAGAAAGATATTCGTGTAGTTATTTAGTATGAGACAAGGAAGGTCTTACTATGTAGCTCTGGCTGGCCTGGAACTCACTATATAGAACAAGTTGGCCTCAGACTCACAGAGATCCTCTTACCTCTGCCTCCCAAGAGCTGGGATTAAAGGTGTGCACCATCATGCCAAGCAGGTCACTATTTTAAAGTGACATCCTGTGACATTTTAAACTAGTGGAAAATTTTAAATTTGAAACTAGGAGGACTTCCAGGGCATCACATGTGGCTGTGTTGTTGTTGAGTTTCTTTGCCCCATGGTGCTTTATCAAGGTCAAGACTGTCAGATGGTTTTTGAGGTTAGAAGAATAATGATCATTAATATATAGTGTATAATCCCGTATAGCAGTTAAAAGAATGATAATCATGGATAAAGCAGAGACGTATCCATGGATAAAGTAAATATGTTTCAGTTCTTGGATTTAAAGGCGTTTGTAGCTCTAATTCTCAATCCTTACAACAACTCAGACAGGTATATTTACTGTTAGTCAACCTTGCTTTATATGGAAGGTCCTCAGTCTGTGAGGGCCACCACTGTCATATTTCCCACTTGATTGTACTCTTATCTCAGTTAATTGGAAATTCACTGACCAGAGAGTTCATTGTCAGGGAACAGCAGCTGCTGTACAGTTCTTACACTAGATGAGGAGTCTCTCCCAAGCTTTATATTTTTATGATAACTTTTAACATATTTACCTAGTATTTTAATATGATTCTTTTGAGGAGGTAGAAGACAATCTTATGATAGTTCGGTAAACTGTTTAAATGTGTCACGAATTACAAGCAGTGGGAATGGAGGTACCTACATTTCCCACTAAGTTTACATGACTGCAAGATAACCCCAAGGATCTCATCTCCTAGTTGTTCTGCCACCTCAAAGGATGGGTGATGTTACTAAGTTGCATAAAGCAGAAATTGCCCTGCCCTGTCCTTTGTCTGAGTCAATGATGGAGACACTGGGAAGTAAAACAGAAGAAGAGAAAAGAAACCACCACCACCAAATACCCACAGAAAACCAGCCAAATTGTAATATTAATATAAAAGTGTGGACAACGTTGTAGAACATGGGATTCTGGCAGTGGGTGTAACGTTCATTCTAGAAGGGATTCGCCAGTAAGGTAGGTCAGGAAGTCTTTCGGTGGCCTTTAGTTCCCCACCACATGGAAGTAAGACGACAAAGTCAGCACAAACCTAAAAGAAAGGAAACTCAAAGATGCAAACACATGTCTCTATAAATATGCCTGTCACCTCTTGGCAGACAGTGTAGGATACTGACGGGGTTGGGAAGCTTCTGCATCACAATCTTAAGAAAGTGCAATCATGTTTCCCAGGCCATGACAAGAACATGGGAAAGGGGTTGGCAAGTGGGGACCAGGGGATGGGCAGAGAGGTGGGTTATCCATCATCTGTTTATTGGCTCTTCTTTGAGCTAGGCCTTTCTACCTCCTGGTGATGTGAAGACGAAGTTCTCTTTGGGTTCTAACCTCAAAAAACTTGGAATGTCTGAAGTCAGACAGGGACATTTCAAACTGGTGAGGTAATCCTCTAGTGGAGGTGTGTAACATTTAGAACCAGATATCCATCTCTAAAGTCCTTCTGTTTTCCACGGACCTCATGTCCTATGTCTACTGACCTGCCCTAAAAGGGGGGATTTCGAATCCACTCTGCAAAATTATCACTACTGTGCAAAGTTTAGACCAGGACAGAAGTAAAGTGTGGGAGAGGTCTGTTTCCTAAGCTTGGTGGTTCTGATCACATGCAGTTCCTGAAGGCCTGTGCTTCCCACACAGATGCCAAGGCTTACAGAGTGTGTGCATCTGCCTTTTGATATGTGTGTATGGTAAAAACATGCTTTTACCTCACAAGCAAACCCTGAACTCTGAGACCATCACTGTTTAAACTTTCAACAAGGAAGAGAAAAGATGAAAAGAAGCCGTCTTTTAAAAGTGTTGTTCATAGTAACTAAGTTTGCCATTGTTCTAAGAAACTCAGTAAGTGGCCACAGAATGAGTTTAATGGACTTGTGAATTTGAACAAAGGTATTTTGGTTGTAGTGGAATTTCCTCAGTGGTGACTTTACTGCTTGGGCAGAAATCAATATCAGCTCATTATGATTTAATGAGGTAAATAATTTCAGTGCAAAAGAGACAGACTCAGGAAGCAGTGGGTTTACATTATCTCTGACCGGTTTCCTAGATCAGCATTTGAAGTCAACGATTTTTAGCTTTTATCAAAAAAAGAATATGTAAGGTTGTCTCTTTTCCTTTTTAGATTCTTTGGAGTGCTAAAGAATTAAATCTGGTATTGCAGCTTGGGTTCAGTGTGTGTGTGTGTGTGTGTGTGTGTGTGTGTGTGTGTTTGTGTGTGCGCGTATGTGTGTATGTCTGTGAGTGTGTGAGTGAGTGTGTGAGTGAGTGTGTGTGTGAGTGAGTGTGTCTGTGTGTGAGTGAGTGTGTCTGTGTGTG
>JADRCH010000029.1:8550688-8593713 GCA_019843965.1 Rhynchomys soricoides
GTGTGTGAGTGAGTGTGTCTGTGTGTGAGTGAGTGTGTCTGTGTGTGTGTGTCTGTGAGTTTGTGTGTGAATGTTTGTGTGTGTGTGTGAGTGTGTGTGTGTGTAACCAGCAGGGAGCCAGTGTGCATACTCTTCATCTCCTCAGTGTGACACGTGCAGTTCTATTATTTTACTCAGTTAAAACAAAAGCTTTTCCTTTTTGAAACAGCAGAGAACTGGTGGGAACCAGATCTTCACTTAGAAATACTGGCCTTTGTTTTGCTTTATTTGTTTATTTGTTTATTTATTTATTTATTTGGATGGTTGTGTTTTGGTCCAGTTGAAATGGCTAAGCTTGACTTTGATTTGTCATTGGGTATACATATCATTTGCTTGAGGGAAAAGCACTGTGTATTCACAGATGGAATTTAGGACGTTGAACTTGGGAGACAAATGTTTACCCCTGAGCTGTGCCTGCAGTCCCAGCCTCATGTTATTGAACACACATACCAGCCACTGAATCTCAGAGTCGAACAAAACTGACTACGGTCAGATTGAATTTGAGTTTCTTTCTCCCGAGTCCTTGGTGCTTTGGTCTGTATTATCCATCGGTTATCCATCTGTCCGTCCGTCTGTCCGTCCATCCACCCACCCACCATCCAGGCTTCTGTCTGCCCGACTGCTTGCTTACCTGCCTGTCTGGAAGTCCTCCTGTCTCTGCCCAGTGCTGGGACCATATGTAGAGACAGTCACTCTGCCTGTAAGCCCTTTCCTAACCATTATTGTTTTGAGTGGTTTCTTTTTCTTTCCAGGAGACCTTGTACCTTATAAATCAACGGAGTGTCCCAGAGTTGCTTGACTTTTACTGTTTTGCTTGCTGAAACTACTGGAAACTCCGTTGGTGCCTCCTGGTGTCTCCTAGTGCCTTCCTTACCTTGATGTTAGGAAGGGAGAGACACGGAGTTCCTTTTACCTAGATTTTTTGCTTGTACTGACTAGACTTTTCTTTATTTTCCTGTTTTTCTTCCAGCGCTAGGCATTGAACCCAGGGCCTCACACATGCTAGACAGGTGCTAGGCTAGCCACTGATCACAGATTCTGCTAATCTGCTTTACAGATTTACTTTAAATTTTGTCATTCAGGGATTGTTTGCTTATCTTACGGCAGACAGAATTCCCAAACATGGCAGTACTGTAGGCTGTGCTGGGGAGACACTGTCCAGTACTTCTGCTTGCAGAGAGGAGTTTTTTTTCCCCCTTAGGGACCTCCACTCAGGTAAAACTGGGCTCTTAACTGCTGCAGAAAAGAATTTCAGGATGAGCCAGAGTGCACCAAAGCCAGTGAGTTTATTATGAGTTTATTATGATGTGGGAAAGCACATGCTTAAGCATGCATGCAGAGAGGATGAAGTGGAAGGGGTGAAGAGGGAGGGAGGGATTTGACAGTATGCATCAGATCCCTATAAGCTTCTCAGGAGCATTCCTCTTAGGTGTCTTTATAATGGCTTCATGTATATGGTCCTCAGTCGTTCTAAGTTATGTCAAAGGATATAGTTAACGTTAAAAGATTTAAAAAGAGCTGAAGCTTCGAATAAAATTTAAAAATTAAGAAGAAGTATTTGTTGGTTTACTTATCTTTAAAAGTTTTAATTTTCATTAAATTTAATTATTAAAAACCTCGAAAATGAATAAAAAAAATCGCATACCAAAGTCAGCCAGACTCGAAGTCTGTGTAGCTCAGTGAACTTTTACCGAGTTCCAGAGCAGAAGCTGTGGGGCTTTCTCTTGCGCTTTACAATTTGAGAATTTTCATGTGTTTTCTGCACTTGCCCATCGTCAAAACCAGACAATTCACAAAGGAAAAAGAATTGGGAGAGCAGTCAGCTTCCCACAGCCTTTCATAGCTCATGTCCGTCCCCTGCATCCGACTCTTCCTCATCCCTCAGTGTTCGAGCTTTCTCTTCCTGTTTGCTTCCTGTTACTCTATACCCGGCACACACACATGAACTTACGTATACATACATGGGCTAGGTTCCACGTACGAGAGAAAACATGTTTCGTTTTCCTGTCTGACATTGTGTGATATCATTTATTTTCCTTAACAAGCAAACAAACAAGCAAACAGAAACCTTCATTTACCTTCACATCTTCCTTTTGTAAATGAGATTGTTAGGAAGTTTTTCTGAGGTGGATTGCTTAGAATCAGGGACGAGGGGCACACTAATATGGTGGAATTGAAGATTCCAAATGCTCTGGCTCTAAGTAAGCGTTTGCTTAGCCTAACACTTGCATAGCATGTGCAAGGCCCTGGGCACTGGAAGAAAAAAAATTAGAAGAAAGAAAAAACAATCATTTGTTGCTCTTACCAGTCTTGCTTGCAGTGTCTTTAGGAAAACACACATTTTATCTGTGGGGACTCTTGGCTTTAGGGGTTGTGTTAAGTTCCTTGACTCAGCAAGAAAGGCAGAATTGACCCCAAAGTGAAGGCAGAGCTTCATCCCCTTCCTGTGCCCCGTACCTTTCCCCGATTTTCTATTGCCTCAGTATGCTCTATGCATTCTCTCATATTTAGGTTAATTATATTGTTTTCTCATGTTAAGATTTGTTTATTATTTAGGTGCAATGCTCTTTTAAATGTTGCTGCTAGCCAGTGGCTTTGGATGGTAAACTTGGACCTGTAGACAACAGAGAGGCTGCTGAGCAAGTCTCTCTGAGATGCGTTTTGCACAAAGAGGGTCGGTCACCTTGGTCCATTGCTCTCAGAGAGAAGGTCAGGAGTAGATGGGGCCAGTGTTCTACAGCTAAGGGCGTCAGTCTGATTGGCCTGGATGTGGGCAGAAGGACAGACTCCTACAAACGACTCTGTGATTTGGTAGGAGGGAAATAAAAGAAGCTTCAGGAAGACTTCCTTCCTCCAGAAAGGAGACAGCGCTGGAGACCTTTGAGCGTGTTCCTGAAGCCCTTAATTTATCTGTTCTCTCCAAGACATTGACTGATAGATTGAGAGTCACGTGTAAAATTGCTTCTCGACCAAGATGGGGTTATGTCCTGATTAACCAGCTTGAAAATCTCATAAATCACGATGTACTTAATTACACAGCCTACCGCACATCATGGCTTAGCTACCCTATGCAGCGTAGGATTACTTTAAATGCTCATGGTCACATGGCCCACTGGGAGCCAGGCTCACCACTACTGCCCAACATTGTAAGAAGGTACTGCAAATTGCTAGAGATAAGGGATGGGATAGAAATTTTAAAAAATGAGGCTAGAGAGACAGCTCATTGGTTAAGAGTGCTGGATACTCTTCCATAGGACCCAGGTTTGATTCCCAGCACCCACATGGCAGCTCACATCTATCTATAACTCCAGTTCCAGGGATCTGACGCCTTCTTCTGGATTACCAGTGGACCTGCTACACAGATATACATGCAGGCAAAACACCCCCCCACACACACACAATAAAATAAAATAAAATATTCAGTAAATTTGCACAGTTTCTAATGTGTGCATATCACTTTTGCACTGTAACAAAATAGAAAAGTTGTTAAGTGAGAGGTTATCTATATGGAAAATCTTCAAATCTGCCAAAGATGCTTCCCCTCATTCTTATTGGACATAAAAGGACATGTCTGGGACTCTGAAGTGCTTTGGATACCACATAGCACTGCTGAGAAATTTTAAGATTTGTGTTTGGATATTTTTTGTGGTGACAGTCTGTCAATGTGACACTGGGCTGGTATCACTTTTCTCCATATCTGGAGTTGCCACGCATCTGTGAGACTTCTCTCCCAGGTGAGATACCTTAATGGAAAAGGAGTAAGAAAGAACATCCAAAATGTTGCAGTGTGCTTGATTTCATTTCAGAGATCTTTGCAATAGCAAATCTCTGAGAAGAGCAGTCGTTGGTTGTAGAAGGTCCTGTTTGGTTATTTGGCAGTCCGAGGCATCTGTGCTGTGAATGTCTTGGCTTTTTTATTTTTGTTTTTTGTTCTTTACATTTTATTTAAGCCATGTGATGGTCAGGCTGCAAGTCTGCTTTTTCAGATAATCTGCCATTGTTCCTCCACAGGACTCTTTTGTGACTCCTAGAAGAAAATGGGGATTCCTGCTTGCTCACCTTTGTAACCCCTTTGCCAGCGTCCTGGGAATTCTATCATAATATGTTTTTAGCCTCCCTCCCTCCCAAGGTACAAAATTATGAATCCTACAAAATTCAATTCAAACACTCGCCCCAAATTTTGGTTTTGATAGTTCTAATGGTGGTCACCAGCTTCGCTGTATTGCAGTCACGTGGGTATGAAGCCTCCCTTTGCCAGCGCCCTTTTTTGTTCCAGGAGAATAGCATGCTTCCTGAGCTTTAAAGCTCAACCACTGTGGCTTGACGTGGCTTAGGCCATTTGGTGGTGATTTGTGTTGTGGTGGCTCAGACAGCCATTTGTTTTTGACTGCCTGAAGACCTTTGTGTCCAGCCCAGGCTTACCAACCTTTCCTCAGTTCGAAGCCTTCTGGTATAGCTTGGTTCTTAACTTTTGAGGGTCTAGGAGGGGGTACCCTGTAGTTTCCTTTTTTCTGCATGCTTGGATGCCTATGGAAAAATAGGAAACTGTTGCTTTTGACTCTGAGCCTTCCTAGTCCACAATCAGGCCTTTCTCTGAGTCAGGAGTTTGTCCACACTTTGGGTGAGTGTTTGCTTGAAGCAGTGGGGTAGCAGAGGGACAAGTCCCTGTGCCCTCTCCCTGTTACATGTGATACTTCTGTAACCCTGCTGATTCAGTTGTTGAACTTCCGGCAGCTTCCCTGGGAAAGAAAGACAGGTGACGTCCATGAAAGGGAAATTTCTCAGTGTTTTGCTTTTTGGAAATTTCCTCAGCCTTTGTGGTTCCATACCAGTTTCTTCATAATTCAGATATTCACAGCAGGCTGCTAGTCCCTGTGTCTAAACGAGACAGTCTCATTCCGCTGTCCCCCCAGACCTCCTGCAAGCAGGCAGCAGCAGCACTGACCACCGAGGTTCAGAAGAGGAGCGCTCTGTTGGGCAGAGCACAGGGCTCAACAGTGACATCCTTCTCCAGTATATGTGGTCCTATGTGTCAGGGTTCCTGTGGGCAGCCATGTCAGGGATTACCATGCTCTTAACAACAGTGTGACACTAGCAGCTGTTCCCTATGCACATGTGCTTCTCCACCTTCCTAACTGACACCCTTTAATATAGCGCTTCACAGTGTGGTGACCCCAACCATAACATTATTTCGTTGCTACTTCATAACTGCAGTTTTGGTACTGTTGTGAATCGTAATGTAAATGTCAGCTAGACGGGATATCTGATATATGACACCCCCCCCCAAAGGGATCTCGACTCACAGATTGTGAACTGTGCTCCGCACCAAAGAGAGGGCAAGGACTGGAGAGATGGCTCAGCAGTTAAGGGCACGAGCTGCTCTTCCAGAGGATCCAGGTTCAGTTCCCAGCACCCATGACAGCTGTGTGTAACTCCAGGCCCAGGGGATCTAACACCCTCATACAAAGATAATGATAATGCATAGAAAATACACCTTTTTGTTATTTTTAAAGAGAGGCCTTTAAAGGGCTTGCTGCTAGTAGGCTGTCTTAGCTAAGCCATGTGAACAAGGATTTGCCTTGATATAAGTAGGTAAGTTCCTCTGGCTGGCTCTGACACACACAGGCACACATCCGCTCACAGGTACGTTTTATGGCCAGTAAGGAAGTAGTGATAAGTTCTGGTTTGTAATGAGAAGCTTTTGAAATGTGGACTGATGTGATTTCAATTTGTTTTTCTGGATCTGCATTTCTGCTGTTTAGGAAGGTATAGAGATAGAGTAAGTTAGAACAACCAAGCTATCCCCTGCGTCTCGACACTACCCTGTCTCTGACTCGGGCTTGCTAACCTAAGGTGAAGCCCCATCTGTGGTAATGAGCATCCATGGGAAAGTGAGGCTGGTGGGTCATCTATGGGAGGTGTTTCGTGGGACAGGGATTTGCTCTCGGACACTCTCCAGTGTCTTGGGAGGGAGGGAGGGGGAGAGAGAGAGAGAGAGAGAGGGTTAGTTTTGAAGACAAGAGCTGCACTGGGCACATGTGAGCACATGGCTCTGTGAGCTTGCTCAGATTCTTGAGGTACTACTTTGTGAAAATGCTGTTTGGCAGGTCTATGAGGAGGAGCAGCCTTACCTGACCAAGCATATTTGTTGCTGCTGCAGGCCCAGGGCTGGAGCTGAATTTAACCTAACCAGCCCTATTCCCCAGGTACCTCAGCTGACATCTATCTTGGTCTGTCTATCCCCCACTACCTCCCTCTCTCCCTCCCTCTCTCCCTTCCTCTCTTCTTCTCTTTGTGTGTGTTTGGAATCCAGAGTCTCATACAAAGGTAGACACTGCCAGCTGATGGAACCCTCAGCTTTGGCTGACTTCTTGAAGGTTTGGTGGCTAAGGCAAAGCCTCTGTGCACAGTGAGGGTGACAAGCTGGTCCTTACCAAACCTGGGATTGTGTGGGGCTGAGGGATGGCCTTGGTCTCCCAGGCTATTCCTGAAGTGGCCTGATGGGGTCTGTATGCCTGTAGATCGAAGGGAGCACAGGAAAGAACAATGAATTCTTTTGAAGGTGGTCTATCACAACTCTTTTGGAGGTGGTGATTAACCATTTTATTAGATGACTCACTTCAAGGAAAGAGAAGGCATTTTGCCCTATTCTTTTGGACCACCAGACCCAGAAATTTTCTGCAGGAATTCCAAGGCAATATTGAGACAGCCAAACAAGCACTGCTTTTGGTGTGCAGGCACATGTCTGTTTTTGTCAAAATAAATTAAGTTATAAATTTGGAAAATATTTTGTGACTTCTGTTCTAAGTATTTAACAAGTAGAATAAATATCCGGACACAAACAACATCAAGTATAAGGAAAACAAAAATAGCAACCCAAGCTAGCCCTGAGATGCTGTTGGTCCAGGTTGCAGCATCTCTGGGTGCTGAGTCCTTGCTACAGTCCTCTCAGGGATCTTTCTTTACTTCTCCATGTGGTCACCTTCCCATTTCCTCCACAGATGGCTCCAGGAAGAAGGAAGCCCTTGAAAGCTCTATCGCTGTTAGAGCCCTGTCTCCCCCCCCCATTCCTCCTCCATACAAAGTCTCCCCCACTTTGCTGATTTTATCCATGGTGAATGATCCTCTTTGTCAAGCTTATTAGAATTCCATGTGGGTGGAATGCTATGAAAAAAAAAGTAATTGTATTGTAGACGTGCCCAGTCCTTAGAGGTTAGGAGCCAGTAGCCTTTGGCACTGAGAAGAGCATCTCCTGCTCCTCTAGCCCTAGGGTGTGGATTCCCCTACCCCCATAAGTAGATGGAGAGCCTGCTTTGCCTCCAGCCAGCTTTGTTGTTCATGACTCCTACCCCCAACGTGATAAAAAGCCTTGTTTTAGTTTTCTAAACTGAGTACAAGTCTTTGCTTAGCCTGGAAGGGAGCATTTCCCCCGAGTCCCTGACTCCACCCCCTTGTGTGATTCTTTCCATCTGCTCTCTCTCGGCAAATGTCAGGTTTGTCTCCTGTGTCACCTCAAGGCAACTGACATCCGTGACTAATTATTTAAAAGGGGCAGCTTTTTAGTTTATTTTGAGGAAAAGGAAATTCTTGAGAGCTCGATTAGGTACACTGTACTTGAGCAGGTGACATGTTGGTGTTTGGAGATTGGAAAACAGACACAGAACGCAGGGTTTTTAACATGGTAGTTGGAGCAGCCAGGAGCTCCAGGCCAGTTTCATGGACTTATAATACTGGCACTGTGTGTGGGTCCTCTGAAGTAATTCCAGGCCTTTAAACTTGATCCAGACAGCCCGGCCAGGTGGTCACAGGGCTTAGGGAAGGGCCATCTTGATACAATGAGCTCTTATCTAGCTAATTTTTTTAACCTTCTGGTAAAAGTCAAGTTGTATCAACTCCAGTTTCGAGGATTGTAAAAGTGATGTGTGTGTGTGCGCATGTGTGTGCGTGCCCGCGCGCGCGCGCACGAGCGAAAGAGAGAGAGGGAGAGGGGGGTGGAGAGAGAGATTTGGTCATTTGGTAGAGATTTGTGGGAAAGGTCTGGTGATGGGGATATATACAAACAATACGTCTGTTTTTAGCGTAGGGTTTTATTTTGGTATATATGATTGTGTACAGGTTTTGGCCATCATGAAATCTTTATGTATGTATACACATAAAGACAAGTGCAAAATCCCAGGAGAGGAAGCAGAGACTATGGATACTGGTGCTTCCTCAGGGCTGCAGGGCAGTCTGGTTCAGCTCCCCTGTATTACGAATGAAGAGAGTGCCAAGTGCATTCAGCGGGAGAGTAGCGAGGTAAGTGGCAAACCGAAGACTGGAGTTGAATGACATTTATGCTTCTTTTCTCTTTCAGGGCAGCCAATCCGCACAGTTTCTTAGTCCCCCAGGCTAGAGTTCCAGCAGCCTGTGGCTAGTTCGTGGCTCATAGTTAACAGGGTCTGGTCAAGGCTCTTCTCAGACAAGGAGACATTTAGTTTTGTGGGGTACTGTCCTTACTCTTTTCCCTGGAGCCAGCCGCTTGAGTGTGTAAGTCCTTTAGTCTGCATACACTCTTGTAAAAACGTGTATCTTCGCCCGAGGCAAAACTTCACAGTAAAATTATCCCGGTAGACAGAGCAGCTCAGTGGCAGTTAGAGCATTCACACTGTATAACCATTACCCCTCTCTCCTTCCCAGCCATTGTTTTCTTGGTAGCACTGCCACCCGTGCCTGTCAGTCTGTCTCTATGCCTTCCTCTACTAGAGCCTGGCAATCAGTAGTGAGCTTCCTGCTTCTGAGGACTTACCTGTTCTAGATATTTCATATTTATGGAGTCCTGCAGTATGGCACTTTTGGAGCGCATGTTTCTATCTTACGTGTGTGGTGCACATGCACGTATATGTGCCTGGTCCATGTGTGTGACTGCACATGTGTGCACATAGATGTACATACCTCATACGGACACCTGGCATCTTCCTTGAGTCTTTTCCCATCTTACTTTTGTTTGACACAGGATCTCTTAATCAAATGCACAGTAGGCTTGACAACAGTTTCACTAGCCAGCTTGCCCTGGGGACTCCCCATCTCTCCTTTCTTAGTATGGGACCAACAGTGGGTGGGCTGTGATGCTCATCTGATGTTCCTGTGGATTGTGGGAATTCCAATTTTGATCTTTGTGCTCCTACAACTGTTGTAACTGCTGAGCCCTTTCTGCAGCCTGCACACGTGTATTTTAAAGTTAATTTGGTTAAGGAATAATTTAGACAGATAAAACATACTCACTTTTGTGTGTATATGTATGTGTGTGTGTGTGTGTGTGTGTATGGGTGCACATGTGCGTGTTCATGTGCTTGTATGAAGCATATGGAGGCCAGGAATACCTGGCTTGTTTTTCAGGCTTTCTGCTATATTTTATGGTTGCCTTTTTAGGAAAAGATTCATTTTTAGTTTAAATTTGGGGTGTGTGTGCACACATGCATGCTTATGCGCATGAACACACACACACACACACAGTGTCTGCAGTGTACAGAAGACAGTGTTACATCCGTAGAGCTGGAGGTATAGGCTGTTGTGAGCTCTCTGAGATGGGGGCTGGGAACTGAACTCAGATCCTCTGCAAGAACAGAGTGTGTTCATAACCTCTACCTCTGAGCTGTGGGTGGGCTGCTTCTGGGGTACACACTGCTTGGCCTCCCCAAATGGTACTGTGCTGCTTTCCTATAATAGCAAAAATGGCTGCAAAATATTCTTTTTTATATACCAAATCTATTTTTCAGATCAACCTCCATCCCCCACGCCCATGTCCTCTCTCCTCTCTTCCTTTTCCTTTCCTTTTCTTCCTTTTCATTAATCACATTGAGGAATGTTAAGGAGCAAAGACATTTCTGAAGTAGTATCTATACTCATTGTGGGAACGTGGCCAAGCAGAGGGAATTTGAAACACATATATAAATCATTTATCCTGAGGTCACCTCTTTAAACAATTTCCACATAGGTTGGAGTCATTCATACACACACACACACATACTCACACACACACACACACACATACACACACACACTCCATAAGTAATGCAAGTCAGGCAACAAAGGCTGGAACAGAAGTATCGACTGCCTCATCTCTGTGGCTGGCTCAGCCTGCCTTCAGCATGTCCAGGACCAGCAGCTCAGGGGTAGCCCTGCCTGCAGTGACCTGGGCCCTCCCACATCAGTCATCAGTCAAGAAAATGCATCACAGGTTTGTCCACAGGGCAGTAGTCGGGGAAGTCCCCTCTCCCAGATAACTTGTGGCAAGTTGGCATAGAATTCCCCAGTATGGATGGTTTCATGCCCTAGCTTTTATGTTACGCTTGTTTGCAGAGCTGTCAACCAGAGGGCCTTGAACCTGCTCATCAAGCCTTCTCGCCGCAGCGAGGCCTCCAACCCCTCCGTACCTTCTTCACTCAGCACTCAGCACTCAGCACTGCATGCTGTTTATTTGACTGCGCTTCTGTTGACATTGATTCTTGCCGTGGGTTTCCTTATTTTCTTTCACTAGTTCCCACAGCATTATAGGTAACATTCCTATACGTGCCATCTAACACTGGGGTAGACCTATAGGAAACCTTATCCTGGCTCAAGGATATATGCCTCGGAAATCAATAATAGGAGCGGTACTGGCAGGATTCCAGGCTGACCAGGAGGTGATGAGAGTCAGAGGGCACTTGAGCCTCAGTAGTCACAGTAGGATGTGTCAGAAGAGAATGGCTTCCCATACAGTTTGTCCTGTTCAAAACCCTCCCCTCTAGGCTCAGGGATCTGTGCAGAAGAGAAGACAGAAAGACCGTAAGAGCCAGAGGTGGTAGGTGAGTCCAGGGTGACAGTGCCTTCCAGACACATGGCGAATGAACTCATAGAGTACGAGAGCATGCACAAGAGTATACAGGTTCTAGCCAGAAAAATCCCTGGACTGCAAAGGGGAGGTGAGCACAAAGTCCGGCCCCTAACCAGGAAGCTGTTTGCAATTGATGCCTGCTGGGGAAGGGAAACTCAGTTCTCTCCAATGGAGTATCACTGGGTTCCAGGGCAGGACCCGTGCCTAGGACTAGTCAACACTGAACAGACTCCATGGTGTGTGTGTGTGTGTGTGTGTGTGTGTGTGTGTGTGTGTGTGTGTGTGTGTGAGAGAGAGAGAGAGAGAGAGAGAGAGAGAGAGAGAGAGAGAATATGTAAGAGAATAAGAGAAAAAAACCATGAAGTTGGATGGGTAGGAGGTGATGTGGGAGGAGTTGGGGAGGAGGAAACATCGCAATCTATTATAAGAAACAACCAACCAACCAATAAACAAGTCTTTGTGATGGGGAGGTAGCTTATTGGTTACAACGCTTGCCATACAAATCCAAGGACCTGAGTTCAATGTACAGAACCCACATGAAAGCTAGATGCTATGGTGTCTGTAACTCTAGTGCTTCCACAGAGAGATGGGACGTGGAGACAGGAGGATCCTTGAGAGTTATGGGCCAGCTAGCCTGCCATGTGCAGTAAGCAGTTGTAAACATTAAAAAGATAACCCGGTCTCAGACAAGGTAGATGGCTAATATTGGCCTCTGACTTCTACATGGGCACCATGGCCCACACCCACACACACATGCACACGGACACAGACACATACATAGGCATACATTCCCCACTCCTGTGGAAACATGTCCTTTTCTGTAAATTTCAGTGCTGAGTGCAAAGCTGAATATTATTCATGGCGCATGGAACGAATTCTTTTGAAGCTCCTGGTGCTTTGTGAGTCCATTCTATCGAAATGGTTACCGCAAGCAATACAGGTAAAGTTACACATTTTTTAACTGTGTCACATCTAGATGGCTTTCAGAGGTCGAGTGCTTTTCTTTGTGATACTGGTTCAGTGGCTCTGTGGGGAGGTTGAGACTGACAGTTACAGAGGCGATCAGGGCTGTCTTTTCCTGTTTATTTTTACGTTTCTCAGAGTGAGCCACTTCCCTGTCCATGACTCCTGACTCTTTGATTTTAATCCTTCCATTGTCTCATCCTTGGGCCTTTCACCTTGACCAACACAGCCCCAGCTTTCCCTTCTGGGTTCCTCTGTGGCGAGAAGAACCCCTGGTCTGCTGAAGTTATCATATAGTGTCCTGGAGGGGTAAGCGAAACTCAGGGTGTGGTGCCTCATCCTGTGGTCTGGTGTACTGGAAGGTTAAAGGCTTGACTGTTGTCTTCATTTGATTTTTAAAGTCATTTCTCCTGATTTCTATTTATTGAGCTATTGGAAAATTAGCTTTTTTTTTTAACTGCATACATTTTAAAAAACGTTTTAAATATATTTGTTCAGTGTGTGTGTGTGTGTATATCACATGGTATGTGTGGGAATCTAGGGGGCCAGCCTGGAAGAATTGGATTTCTGTACCACGTTTTTACTCACGGCATTGAACCTTGCTTTTACACGCACCCCCGCTGCTTTGACCTTCACTCCCTCCTCCCTTGCTCTTTGACCTTCACTCCCTCCTCCCTTGCTCTTTGACCTTCACTCCCTCCTCCCTTGCTGGTCTCCTTAGAGTTGTGCAGGACATGAGTGCTGTGCTCTGTGCCTGAGGTGGAGGAGCTTTTTCCAGGGACAGCTTTAGTGACTTCCTTAGGCAAACACTGCCCTGAATGATTGGGTTGGTTCCCAGTGTTTACCAAGCACAGGTATGAAGGTGCTTCTTGCCTTACAAGCTGTTTCTCTTCCTGTAAAGGGAAAAAGTGTGGCCATCAAATCATGTCCAAGTTGCCTTCTTTCATTTCTGAGAAAAATAAAGGTCCAGTCTGAACTGAAAATGCACCTTTTAAGAGTGCCATTCAGATTCTTTGTCAATATTAGCTTGAACTGTGATGGCTCCTTTCCCTGGAGCCCAAATGAACAGCATCACTAAGTTATGTGAAGTAACTGAGCCAGGCAGAGTTCTGTCTCAGGTCTCATCTTTGTATCACCTTGACCGAGGCGTTGCTTAGAGTAGCACCATTACTGCTGCTGCGTGCAGGAATGCATGGTGCAGGAGGCAGCGAGGGAGTGGTTTGCGTTCAGATACCCAAGTGGGTTGTTTTCCATTCGTACACAGTGACAAGTATGAACTTCCTTTGATGAGCCACTTGAAGACAGAAGACAGGATACTCATGAGCCTTTGTGAAGTAGGCATATGGTTGCTGCCCGCAGCTAAGTGAAGAAACGATCAGTGAGAAAACAGATGTCAGTATCGAGGCCCACCTTTAAGGCACAAATACACTCAACGTTACTCAGAAATCACTCGGTTAGAGGTCAAAGATGACTTAAAGGGCAGAACCTCCAGCTTACCTCACTGTTCCCAGGGTTGGTAAACTTCACTTAAATTAGAACAGAAGTGGCTCTTGTCAGCAGGTACACTTGTGTGCTGACCAGTAAATACTTGTTGCTGTTTCCTCTTGACTCATAAGGGCGAAATGAAGCAGAGCCACTCTGATTGTAGTATAGACTTGTGTCTAGCAGGGATGTTGAGCAACCTGGCCACAGTTAGTAACATTCTTGGGATGAGATAGGTGAGGTGGGAAAGATAACAGTCCTGCTTTTGAATGAATTGAAATTTGAAAATTTTATATTTTATATTAGTTATATGGCTGCTAAGTAATTGTGATTTTTTTTTTTTTTTTTTTTTAAGGTTCATGTAGAGGAACAGAAAATTTAGTTTGTTCAGTTTGATTACAGGATAGAAAATGGGTTAATTACACTCCATTTCCCCCTTTTATAACTGGACCACACCAGCTCACCATCAGCCCTTTCAGGATGTTTTTGTCTTACTCTAGAGAAAGACTAGTAGAGCAGCCATTACATCATAGGGTCTTTTGTGTCGTTTCCCTCCTGAAAGGAAACCTTCCTTTGCATTCCCGTGGAAAACAAAAGAAAGATAAAAGGTTTGGAAGTTCAGATTTCAGATCCACTATTTGCAGGTGTGACATTTTGCTTCTTTGGTCCATAAACAAGTGGGTGTGTGCACCTCCTTGTGTGTAGCCTGTGTGAACTGAGAGGTTGTCTTGAAATTAGCAGCATTGTAAGCCAGAGGGCTGAGAAAAGTGCAGCTTACATTTTCTATCATCACTGTTTCCTGAGACAGTACATGCTGGCCCCTTAGGGTTAAAAAAAGAAAGGTTGCAAATGACCTTTGAGGTGTACTTTTGATATTTGCATTATAATCCTGTGGGCTTATGCTTTTAATTTTTAAAGTCACTGGTGATATTTGTGAAGAGTTTCAGTTTCCGTTTTCTCTGAGTAGTGGCAGTAGGACCGTTTCCAAGAATGTAAGCAAGTGTACAAACCCCTTCCACCCACCCTGATGACCTCAGAGTTCAAGTTCCTTCTGCAGGATAGCTGGGGACTGAGACCCCTCCCCAACCACACCCAGTTTCTTTAGTTACTTAGCATAAGAGGAAGGCTTCAAAGTTGAATAAGCCAGCATTTCATGAATAAGTAACCCCCCTCACACACACTTTGAATGCTTTTCTTCTGGTGTTTTTTTTTTTTATGTATTCCACCATCTCTTTAAAAGTCATCCGACTTCTGCTTGGGACTTTTATCTGTGTCAATAACAAGTAGCACATCATGTCAGTGCATCTGTTTCACATAGGCCTGGAGATGCAAAAGGAGGTGGGCAGAACCCAAGATACAGGGGTTAATGAAAATAAACAGGTAGGTAGGTGTCTTTGGATTTAGGTGGAAGAAGGTGGAGGCAACATTAGATATAGTTATGATTGCCTGAGATAGCCATTAAGCCTGTTGTGTTGGCCAGGATAGGTTGCTTGCAGTGTGGCAGCTAATAGCCCTTTAGTCACAGGGGTTAAGCCAACACAGGTCTGTGGACCCAAGAGATGTCCTTCCTGCAGCAAATCAGGTAGCCTCCCCCTGGTCTGTTGGCTTTGGTTCTGACTCTCAGCACAAGCTCTGTGCGGAGGAGTGTCCATATACTCACAGGTCATTAGCCAGCACCAGTCATGTGACCTTGCCTATCACTGGGCAGGGCAGAGCTTCTATGCACAGGACGAATTGTGCACTAGAGAGGTTTAGTAATGTTTTTCCCTGTATCTAAATGAGAACTGGGGTCTCAGTCCTTAGACTGGAGCTGGAGATGAGGATTTGAGAGACATCAGAGGAAGGAAGTGGTAGAGTGGATTGTAAACAAAGGCTTTGAACAATCGGTTTCCATGACAGTGTCTTCTCTGTGTAGCTTTGTTCACAGCCTGGGCTGTGTAGTCCCCTAGAAAATCATGAGGGCTGCAGTGCTGATGCTCAAGTCAAAGAGTTCTGTTGGCTTTGCTGTTAGTGATTGGCACACAGTGTTAACATTGTTGGTCCCCAAAATACACTTGCACTTGATCACTTGAGAGTGATGCAGTTCTGTAGGTTGGCTGAGTATAAGTCTTAATGATGACTGGTAGGGTTGGCCAGAGCTAAGGGGGTGGGTGAACAGGTCAATTAGGGGGTGCTAATTCTTTATGTCAAAGGATTGGGTGGAGTTTGCCTATATGTTTCTCCATATTAACTATCACCAAGATCTCTAGTCTCTTTTTAAAAATATTTGTGTGTGTTTACGTATAAATATGTGTAAATACACATGCATACACACACACCTACATCATGCATATATATAAATATACATATACACATATATGTGACATGCCACATGTATAGAGGTCAGAGAACAACTTTCTGAAGCCCATTTCTTCTTTCTGCCATCTGGTGGGTTCTGGGATTCAAACTCAAGTCACCTGTCTAGCATGGCCAGCACTTTTCCTCACTGAGCCACACCCCTGGCCTGTGATGTCTCTTCTTCCAGAATACACATTGCTTGTCCTTGACACCGGAATATATGTATAGCTCTGCTACGGTCTGAAAGTCATCTACAGTGCAGAGCCCTGCTGGGTCAGAGGCTGAGCAGTGTTCTGTAGTCTTTCCTACCCAAGTTCTCCTCCTGCTCCCTTTCTCTCCCTTCTCCTTCCTGTGCCCTCTTCCCCAAACTACGCTTGTCAAGGCGCGGCCCTTGGGAACAGACCCAGCTTGGAGACATTCCTGGGAGCAGCTGTTTGAGACACTGGGCAGTTCCTTCTTGAAGCCTTTGTTCTTATCTGTGACGTGGAGCTGAGCACTTATCTTAGAACTGTTAGTACAGGTTGTGTATCCCTATCTGATATGTGTGGGAACAGAAGAGTTAGTTCAGATTTTGAAATATTTGCATAGAGTTTACCATTGAGTAAAGCTAATCTACCAATCCATTTCCATTAAGTAATGTATTAGTGACTTTTGCCAAATTTAGTAATTTATCGAAACCACTGCGCGCAGTAGCTGGTATGTTTTAATTGCTCAGTGCATGCTAATTACAATAGGAGTCATCGTTTTGACTTTTTTTTCATTAATTATTTTATGAAAGTTTTTTGTTGTTGTTTCTTTTTTATGGAACTAGGAGCCAAATCTAGGCTTTGCACATGCTAGGCAAATATTTTATGGCTTAAATTTCTTCCTTTGGCCTGCAGTGGTGGCACACGCCTTTAATCCCAACACTTGGGAGGCAGAGGCAGGCAGATTTCTGAGTTCGAGGCCAGCTTGGTCTACAGAGTGAGTTCTAGGACAGCAAGGGCTATAAGGAGAAACCCTGTCTCGAAAAACCAAAAAAAAAAAATTCTTCCTTTGGAGGTGAGAAGCAATGGTAGAGTACCCTGGGTTTGATTTCAGCACTGCAAAAAGTTTTTTTCTTTTAAGCATACATTTTGTTTTGATGGCAAAGCAACAAATGCTGATTAAAAGAAAGATAAAAGATTATAAGTGTATGAAAAGTAAGACTCAGCCCTTAGCCCACTTTTAAACTTTCAAAAGATAATGACAATGACTGCTTTGGTATTTATTCTCACAAACTTTGCATTCTGTTTATAGTCTTCTCTGGCCTGTCATTCTTATTTAACATAAATTTATTTTCCTCTTGTTCCATTCTAGGATAGAGGAATGCTATTTGCTTTCAGAGATGGTGCGTGGTACTGTATACTTTAGTCCATGTGCTTGGAAGGTGAAGACAGGTGGATGGATCTCTGTGTTTGAGCCCAGAGAAACCCGGTCTACAAAAACCATCAAAACAATTTTTCTTTTTAAATGCTTTTAGTATTTTTTCATGAAAAGTCCAAGTATGTGGTAAAGTTGAAATAATGTAGAGAAATCCATATGTCTGTCATCTATATATACTTTTTTTTCCTTTTTGTTATCCCAGGGAATAAAAACTGACCTCTTAGAACCAAGGAATTCTCCTGCCTCAGTTCCCCGAATAGCTGGGACTATAAGCACAGGCTGTTTGTCTATCCACTTTAGAAATCTTGCTGCTTGGTGAGCGGGGAACTTGGCCTGACTGGTAGGGAAGGCACTGCTGTGGTTTTAGTCAGCCTGTGGTTGGGCAGTTGATTCTTGTCAGTCCTCTGGACTCTGCATTCCTCTCTTGCTTTGGCCTCTGGGTCCCTGGACAAGGAAATGGGGAACTGTTGCTTGCTTCTGTAACTTCCCACTTGTTTCTGGCATGAAGAAATTTTCCAGTTCACCTGGTCCTTTTGTTTGAATGACAGGTTCGTTCTTTACCTTAGTTTGTTGGAGGGCAGGAACCTTGGTGGACACAGAAATACTTCAGGCTTATGTCACTCCAGTGACTGTTTCTTAAGTTGCTCCAAGGTGCCTACCCAAAGGGCGAGACCAGGTGTGGCAGCCTTAGTTTGTGTACAGTTCTCAGCATGGCACCTGTGCTGTACCCAAGGGCAAGTGGACCTTGCTTGTTAAGCCTCGGAATCCCCTGGGCTGCTGCTGCTCCAGGTGCACCTGGTGCCTTTCACAAGCTTTTTAAGAACACACATCTGGCCTGCAGGCTTTATGGCCTCTTGCTATGTTTCAGGTGGCCCCTGGTATAGAACAGGTCCTGTGTCTACATTCCTCTTTCCCCACGTTCCACATTCCAGGGTGTTTAGTCTTAGTATCATGTCAGCACAATGATAAGGACCTTCGTTTGACACTGCTGACACTCCTGGCATGTTCTTTCTCATGGACTCAGCTTTGGACAAAGTGCTTCCTAGGAGATGAGGCCCTGACTTTATATATAGCTGCGCCTCACAGAGCCAAACATTGTTCTTAAAAATTATTATTATTATTATTATTATTATTATTATTATTATTATTATTGGCTTCATCTTTTTTGTTCTGTTTCTGAGTGTGTTTGATTCTTGACCACCTAAAGCAGATTGTCTAAGATCTGGATCATCCATACTTCTGGATTTTCCCCTCAGATAATTTCAGTCCTCAGTGGACACTGGTGCAAGGAACCCGTGCCTGATTAGTTCCTCATCCCATTTCTCTTTCTCTTCTCTCTTTCAGGGAGAGCCCCTCTAATTCTGAGATCCCAGGCTGTCGGTGGAAAGGGGATTGGTCCTGACTGTTCCCCTCTATGTTCTAGGTACATTTGTCCATATCAGTAGACATTGGGTTGTCACAAGGTGTAGAGCAAGGGATCTGCTGCTGGCCTCTAGTGCTTGAAAGAAACGCCATTACACATCCTGTAACACCCAGTACAGTATTCTACCATAAAGAGTTATCAACTCGATGTATTAGTAGTGCTGGGTTGATAAACTCACACTATAGATAGAGATCCCTTTGTGAAACTCTTCTGGCAGTGGCATGAGCAGTGCCATGTTGTTCCCTCCCAGGAAGCTCATCACCACAACCAGCCCAAGGACCCATGCATTAAGTGGGTTACCTGGAAGCAGATAGGAAAATGTGTGCTCACTGTCTTCTGTGTATGACCATAGCTGCCTAACTTCATCTTAGTAAACCCGTTAGATTTGTCTTCCGGCCTCTTTTCTCTTTTCTGTTGCTGTGTGCTAGAGTTGTTGATGCTCAGTCTTGAAGCTCTGTCTAGGCAGTCCTTCTGTCTGTCAAGTAACCCTTCTACCTGAACTTTTCAAGCACATAGAATGATAAACCTGCACGATATGTGCAGGGCATTTTTTGTTTTCAAATATCTAGGTGTTTCTCCAAACTTTTATGTATTATGTCCCTTATGATTTTAGTAACTCAGTTCATATGCGTCACTCTTGCAGTCCAGTCATTTGTGCCCAGGACTTGGGCAGATAAAGGCATCTCTGAGGCAGAACTTGGTACATCATGGCTGACTGTAGGTGGATGACCACTAAGTAAACAAAGAGACAACTCCTTCTGCTTTTTAGAGGGGTTCACACGGAATGAGGACTTCTCCATGTGCCAGAGGGACCCAGATACAACTTTTGAGTGGGCCACCTTTGAAAAAAATATGAACTTGGGCCTAGTTTTGTCAGGCACAAAATGTGGCAAAGCCACTTCTAGGGTGGATGGGTGGGTATAGTGTGCGTAGACCATGTCTGGACTTGGTGTTTTAATATGACCTCTGATGAAGTTAGTCATAACTTCGAGTGATGGCAGTGTATCTACAGGAAAGTTTCCAGGAGCTTATTCAGAAGTGAGGTTGCTCTGACTCTTGTAAGTCAGGAGTGAGAGCAGAGAAGAGTTTGTCCTCATGACATGTGCCTTCCTTATTCCAAATCACAAGGCCATCAGCCAGTGAACAAGGCCAGTTTCCCCTTCGTGCTGTCTCCTTAGAGACTGTGTTTGGGAAGTTCTACTGGTCAGGAAAATGGGTCTTTCTCAGGAAGCACAGTGGTCCTGGAGCAGGAGGCCCACAGCTAACGAAGATGGGCCAGGACTCCTAGCTCTGTGGTTCTCCACCTGTCCAGGAGGCCTTGCCTCTTCCTAGGTGTGTTCTGTTTTCCTGAAGCCCGTGACAGAGTTATTTTTCAAAGCTGTTGCTGCGATCATAAAACCCGTTGTCTGTTCTCTACTTTTAATGATAACTAGAGATTTCTTACTATTGGACAGTCTTCCTGGAACGTGATTTTGACTCTGTATTCTAAGAAACCTTTTGGGAATCAGAGCAGGAAGCCCAGCTAGACAAAGGTCCTCGTTCACTGGCTGATGGCCTTGTGATTTGGGGCGAGGAAGGAGCAGGGTGCAGGGAGGTTACATTTGCCTTCAGAGGTCTGGAGAGGCTCAGGAGTGAGAAGAGAGCTGAAGGCACCTTCTCTCAGCTCCCAACTACATTCTTTTAGGAGTGCAGTGTAAGTGCTTATAGTCCACACACTTGTAAATGGTGTGTTATGTATAGTTTGTCTCATCCTTCACTGGATTAAGCCTACAGATCCAAGGATCTAAAATCATTACAGCTGGAGCATTTTGAGAAGTTTCTTTTTACACTTGTGGCTTAAGGGGCTACAAAGCTGGCTTTCTGAGTGGACCCTTGATGTCCAGAGCTTGCTGACTCTGAAATGAATGTCTGTAATTTCCTGACATAAGGAGAAAATAAACAGCCCAGGCTTGCCTATAAATATACGCGCCAGTGGCTCTCTGTGCTGGAATTCTGGGCCTGTGTGTGTTCTCAGAGGTCTCTCTTTTCATGGGACCTGTTCCACCCACATCTTTCTGTTAGACATGGCATCTCCTTGCCAGCTATGTCTTGGCCTCTGCCATGTGGGCTATGAGGCAAACATATTTAAAGGGAAAAATCTCAGATGGAATTTCCATCATTCAGTTAAGAAATTAAAAGCCTGCTGGGGAGTATGACTGGAGAATGTAATCTCTAGAAAGGGGCAGTTCAGCATCTTGTTGAAAACTCCCCTTCCCCACAGACTCGCTGTGAAGTCCCCATGGGTTGAGTTTAGTGAATCTTAGGCTGTGAATACAAACCTTAGAAATCTTAGATAAAAGGTATCAACCGAAAAGCCATAGTATTCCGGGTTGATACTTAACCAGCCCTTACATTTAAGATATCTATCAAGTAATTCTTAGCTTCTCTGACTTAATAAGAGATTGTTCTATCTGGCAATGTTAGGTTCCTGAGCTCTTTAAATTTTATAACAATAAAGTCAAGTAAATGTCATATAATTTAGTGTAACTGATAGAAAAAGACAAGTGTCTAGATTAAATGGCAGCGAAACAGGATCACCTATTTAACCAGATAGACTGCTTACTGCTCTTCAGACTCACGCATCCTTTGAGGATGTGAGTTTTAAAATTGAGAATGAATTGAGAAGGTGGTACAGGATACACATATTTAATAAATCTAATGAGTGTTCATTGCTAAGGCTAGTGATCAATACAGTGTATCCCTCACCATTCTTCTTACTTTTTAGATATTTTGATATATAGCTTTTGACTCACAGATTTATATACTTACTTTTCAGGGCTGGGGACTGATCCCAGGGCCTTCCACTGGCTAGCCAAGATATCTCTCACAGGCTACAACCACATCCTCTGTATATACACATTTTTTACATGATAATCTTATGAAGCAAAGGTGAATGGAAATTATTTTTATCATATTTGGTATGGTGGTTCTTGCAGAAGATGGTTGGAACTATAATTCAGGTCATATACAGTTACTATGGAGTTTAATATGGCATTCAAATACCCAGTGGCCTAGACCTTTCCAAGGCTCTGTTACAGTTTAGTTATTTCTGACATGGTTTGATATGGCAGGATTTTAGCTATGTGAAGATTTTGGCTGTCCTTTGGAATCAGAAGATTCCAAATATCTGCATCATCTTAAAATTAAAATACAGGTTCCCATTTCCTATTGCACAGGATGTTGTCACCGAACTTCTTAGCATGGCACTATTCCTCCAGTGCCTTTGAAATAGGATAGTGTGCCAAGAGGCAGAACTCGGCTCATCGTTCCAGGATGGAGTCCAGGTTCTCCCGTGATAACATCTGATCTGTGGAGAACCGCCGCTTCCTCCTTCAGATGTTCTCCAGAAACACTGGACTCACAGCTTCAAGTAGGGAAAAGCAGGGGAGATAGAACATGCTGGTGGTCTCTCAGATGGGCGGCGGGAGGGACATGACAGGCTGCTGCTGCTGGTCTCCTCTCAGACAAGGGTAAATATTTCACATCCTCTGAAGGGTAGAATTCCTGAAGTTGTCAAGGCATCAAGAGCTGCAGCCGGTTCCAGAACCCCTGCTGCGTTTAACATTGCCTAGACTCTGGCGTTACAGAGAGGAATCTGGAGACTTGCTGGTATAGGGACTAAACATGTGATTTGCATGTGTGCCTTGAGGTAAGAGACCCTAAAGGTCACCTCTCTATCAGTGACATTTATCTGTGTGTTTTATGTTTATAGTTCTGAGTTTATCAACCACACGTTTGTGTATCATGAGCTATTTGAGAACTTTCTCTAAGATATTCAGGGAGACCCATAGATTCCTGCTGACCATGCTTAGCTATCTAGTGAATACAGGCCGTGATGGAGCTACCGTGTTAAGAGAACAAGAGATTCCTTCTCAGTTTCTTTTCTATCCTCACATTGAAGAAGAAGAATGAAGAGGAGGAGGAGGAGGAGGAAAAAGAGGAAGAGAAGGAGGGGGAAGGGGAAGAATAAGAATATTATTATTATTATTATTATTATTATTATTATTATTTTATTATTTTCTGGTGTAGGTTCACCTGACTTCCTGGTGTGTGTTGCGAGTTACAGCAGTCTCCCTGGTGAATAATCTCCAAGTGAAATTGACTGACTTTTCTGTACTCACTTGGCTTGGCAAATCATTGACAGATAAATGATTTACAAGTGAGTCAGTGAATCACCAAATAAGGTGGCTATGTGAAAGCCTTGACACTTATTCACTTGGCACCGTTGGAGCATTTGTTTGCATCAAAGGCGGGTTATCCCCTCTCCAACATTATGTCACACTGAGATAAAGGAGAAGTCAAGGGCCCACGGCAATAGTTTATGGCTTGATAACATGTTGGGCATGTCACACCACAGTGTATGTCCTTAGAGACACACATTACAGATGTGGAAAGTCTGACCTAACTATTGACAACAGCAGAATACAAATTCACAGTTGTGAACATATGTGGGAGTCCAGTCTGTGAGTGTGAGTGTGAAAGTGTAGAGATGTAACATGCTACTATCATGGTGGGCTTTGGTTAACGGATTTAAAAGAGTAAGAAAGAGCTTTCTGTTCGTCAGGTATTTCCTTTAAGCCTCAAGGAAGCATTCAATGGAGAAATGCCTGTAAATGCAAAACATTTCAATTTCGTCTTGTGGCTTTCTGAAGGCAGTGCACCTGTCTGAACCCCTGTAAGAAGGATGGGACAGTTCTCTCTCTGAAGGAACTCCTAATGTGTGCAAATGCATCCTCCTCTGCGTGACTCTTCTTACTTTATCCTTCGGAGATGGTGGTAGGCTGGTTTCCAGACTCCTTCCTCCAACCCCCTGTTAACTTTATATGTGAGACTGGAGATCAGTCTAACAAAGTGTGGTAGCCAGTTCTTTAGAATTGTCATCTGGAGTAGGATGGGCAGATCTTGTTGACTGGGCCAGAGTCTGGGGAAGGATGGAGTGAATATCAGATATTTGTAGATCTAAAATGCAGGGGTTGCCCATAGAATCAGTGATGGTGTGATCTGATTTCATCCCAGAATGCTTTCTTCCTGAAATTATCTTCCAGTCCACCATCAGCAAATGCTGTGACTTTAGATCCAGATGCATCCCCAGTAGACCACTTTCTTCTCTGCTTGGCTGCTTGTACACATGCCACCACCAACCTGTGCTTGTACATAGGTAGCAATTCCATAATCCATCACGCTCCATCAGACTGTATTATGTACAACCTTGCCTCCACACAGGACCCCAGAGCAAAGTCTAAACCAGATCTTGTTCTCTTCACAGAGTGCTCCAAAGCATTCTTTGTTTACACATCTGTGTGTGTTGTGTCCTGTGTGCCCTGCCTGCCTGCCTGGTTACCTTTTCCCACTTGACCTTTTGCCAGTAAGCTTGACACCACCTGTGTCTCTGTCCCTTGAATTTCCCAAACTCTTGTTTGCTGCAGACAAAGCATTGGGATACTCATGCTGTCCTCTCCTCTACTTTATCCATAGATTTTTGCAGGGCAACTTCTTTTCACCTGAGGCTACCACCTCATTTGAGCATCAGATGTAGTCTTGTGTTAACTAAAGTTTAACATCTGCCATCACACTTACTGCAATCTAAAATTGATCTTGTTCATGATATTTTGAAGACCATATCACCCCCCACATCGAAATAAACTGTGGGAGGGTAGAAAATTTATTCTATGCTTCCTTTCCAGCCACTTAAATAATGCTTGGTACATACTGGACAGCCCATAACATTTATTGACTAAATAAACAAGCACATATTCCCTACCATGTTTGCATGAAATATAAATTAAAGTTCTTCTCAACTGCAAGCTATTCCTTATATGGTTAAAGCATTATTGATTGTGATTGTTGTATACAGTCAGTAGGTGCTATGCTTTGATCACTTGCGCACTCCTTCCCTTTTAATGAGGGAGGATTTGGTTTAGCTGTCTATACATTTGTATAGCTCTATCATGTCTACCCTGGGCCTGGATGCGCTAAAGTGCTGTCTTTGCCACATAACAAAGTGAAACTCATTACAGCATTAGAATGCTCGATCTGTATCTTGAGCTTTTCCAGATTGGGCCCATACTGTATGCAGTAGTCCACAGTCCAAAATACAGAACTTATAGTTTGGCCAGCAGGCCTTTGAGGTTGTCTGGGTAACAAGGTAAATCACAGGAGTGGTTAACAGTCAACACTGGGAATTCAAGGAAGAAACATTAATTAACCAAAAATTTGGCACACAGTAAGGACAAAAAACATCTTAGGGAAGCTAAATAATCCTTTTTTTTAAAGTAGAATAAGTGAAACACAAAGGAAATACAGAAGTTTATTTGTTAAGAGATCAATTTAACAAGTCCCTATCAATCTAAGTCAACAAAGCTATTAAAACTGTAAAACTTGTAGTGAATTGTAAATGCCTACCTGGTCACGGAAAGCATGTCACTCTAATGTGTGTCAGAACACAGAACCTCTAAGCTTAGAGCTCAGAGGGATAGCACTCATCTTAGTGCCTGGATCTCATGCTCTAAGAGTGTAGTTTCATTACAGAAGTCTCAGAGATGGTCCAGTCTATGTAGTACTTACCATCTAATCATGAGGCTGTGAGTTCTGATTCCCAGCACCCACATGAAAAGCTCAATATGGGTGCTGGAGAGATGGCTCAGCCGTTAAGAGAACTAGCTGCTGTTGCAAAGACCTAAGTTTGGTTCCAAGCACCCATGTGGCGACTCACAAAAATACCAGTGCTGATGTTGTCTTCTTGCCTTTGTGGTGCTAAGTACACACAAGGTGCACATACATACATACAGGCAAACATTCATTCTCACAAAATTAAATAAATACATGTTTAAAAAATAAGCTATAATCCCAGTGCTGGGACACAGAGACAGCAAGAATCAAGGGCTCTATGTCTGGTCTATCAGTGAGCTCCAGGTTCAGTGACAGACATGGTAATAAACAAGGCTGTTCTCTGGTTTCACATGCACATATACACGGGTGTACCCACAGCCATATATGTATAAACACACATATACATACATACACACATGTCCAGAAAGTAGTTTCAATCAAAACATGTGTAATGACCTATATTTTTGTAATTTGCATATGTTGGATTTTTGACAGGGTTGCTATTGTGAAATTTATTTTATGTGTGTGTTACTGAGGGCTTTAATATATAGTGAACAAAAGCAAATACAATGCTCTGGCTTTTCTATTGATGCACCGTGTATCCTTAGCTTCTCATACTATTTGAGGTCCCATGCTTTCTAGATTAATAGAATAAATATGCAGGGAACAGAAGCTGTATCAGTCCTTTTTCTATTGCTGTGGTACTCCAAGGTGGCTTGGAGCGGTAGACTTCCTTGGGGTCCATGGTTCCAGAAAGATGAGAGCAGTCATGGATGTGGAGCACACATGACAACAAGCATTTTAGTGCTGGATGCCAAGGCTTCACATCTTGGATCACAAGCAGGAAGCAGAGAGAGTACACTGGGAATATCTTTGAAACCCTCTGTGACTTTCTTCCAATTTAACAAGTCCTATCCATCGGAGAGCAAGTGTTCAAATGCCCAAAACTAGGAGGGACATTTCTCATCCTACTTAATTGCTGGAAATAATTCTAAAGTTCTATTTTATAGTTTGTTCTTATTATAGCTCATTATTTATCAAAACGTAACTGAATGTCAAGTACTAAATATATAGGATAGTGTGGTGTGGATGCTGAATTGTCAATTTAATTTAATGAACAGAAAATCCTTAAATATGGCTTCTCACAGTGTAGTGTTTTCCTTCTGCATTCTTAAAAGCAGGAGAAAGCCATGGCTTCCCCTTTCCCACTAGGACATTTGCCCCTTCTACCAGGGCTAACCTTCCCACCGTGGTTGGCCAGTAAATCTCTAGGTTCTTTACTCCCTTGTAAGGAAGTGAGTACCCAGAACCTTTGTGATTATGCAAAACCACATGAACCAACAGCATCCTGTCACTTAGGACAACATAGAAAGGCACAGCACACAACAGATCCTCCAGATCAACTTCTGTACACCATCACTAAAAGGTACCGGGCGACCCTACCACCATCTAAGTCTCTGCACACACTTCACACCTTGGACCCTGACCCAGGTCTGTAGAGAGAAACAGAAGCTTTCGGATTCCTCATGAGGCTCCCTTCAGGCAATCGTGGGACCCCAAGCTAGCTTCCGTTAGGAAGAAACCCTCCTTTGGGCCTAGAGGACACAGGGATTTGCTGCTTTACCCAGGACTTATCTTACTCTTCCTTGGGTGTTTCTCCTCTTTCTTCCTGCTCAGCATGTCCTCTCAAGGCCTCCAGGGTTGTCAGGACATTGCAGTCCACTAACGGTACAATCTGTGCCTTCATTCTTTATGGCTCCTGTGTTCTTCTGTCATATCAGACTAGTCACCCGATTTCCTGCTCTGTGGTTAGAATTTCGGGGAGAAACTCAAGTTGCCAATGGAGAGCAGATAAGCAGCAGTTCAATGTTGAAGACTGTGAATCCTGATGCTGAGGTAAGGAAGGCTCAGGCAGTGTGAGAGTGAATGAATGGATTTCTCTCTTTAAAAAAAATATCTCTGTCCTTGAGCTGGGGGAAACTATTTAGTTACTTGCTACTTCATGGATATAGTAGCTAGGGATGGTTAGTGACCTGAGAGCAGACAGATTTTATCGTGAACAATGAATCTTTTCTCAACATAATTATCTGTGTAACAGTTGTCAGGCTGTTGTAGGGTTTGTTTTCAGAGGCATCTACCAGCGGTAGGATTCACTAAGGGACCATTAACAGGAGCTGGGCCTTTGTGGGATCAGAGGCGACTGCAGTGGGGAGTCATAAACATGTCTTCTTAAGAGGTAGGGCTTTCAGTCCCTTTTCACTCTGCCTCCTGCCCGTACCTCAGTTAGGACTGAGGGTGTCAGCTACCAGACTGCTCGAAGCAATGTTGCTTTTGGCAAACTATTGCTGTATCTGTGCCCGATTCCTCGGTTATAAAAGACAAGCATAAGTTGGTAGTTATCCCCCTCTCTGCAAGGCTCTTGGTGCTAACCACCCTCATGCATACAAGGCTAATAAGATAAAAATTTACTTGCTAAACAGTGTCCAGACTGTTGTCCCTATGATTATTCCTAGACACTTTTATTTCGAGACAGGGTTTCTCTGTGTAGCCCTGGCTGTCCTGGAACTCACTCTGTAGACCAGGCTGGCCTCAAACTCAGAAATCTGCCTGCCTCTGTCTTCCAAGTGCCGGGATTAAAGGCGTGCGCCACCACTGCCCGGCTATCCTAGACACTTGAATGGATGTTATGAGCACACTGATGGCCTTTGGAAGAAGGCCTCCAATGTTGATTATTGTCCTTAGAGGATGACAGTGAAATCAGTGCTTAGCCTGTAGGTTCTGGTATGACCGCCTGGGAGAAAAGGTTCTCCCCCAGTTAAACATCATGGGTGATGAGATTCTGCTGCCCGTTCCTAGCATTGTGTCCAGTTAGGCAGGTGACTTCTTCCTTTTAATACAAAACCAGTGTGGATGGAAGTAGGGACTCTGCTATTACAGCCCCTCCTCTTTCTAGATGGGTCAAGGTTGAAAGAGTGCGGACCCAGAGGCCACTGCCATGGCATGCATAGTCAAAGTGGCACACTTGTGCCTTTTGGCTTTGGCCAGTGGCTCTATCTGTTTATCTGTGCAAATGGTAATGGACATTCCTTTGTGGAATGTTGGCTTCCAGTGTGGCTGATTTAATCAGTAGAACAAGTGGGTTTTGCTGGGAGGAGCTACTGCCCCCTCAGAGCAGAACAGGAAAGTTTTCAGTTCTGTCAGATGTGGGTGAGGACTTTAGTATACTCATTTGCTGAGTATGAATCATCAGATTTGTCTCCGGAGACTGTGCGCCCCTGTAGTTGATGACCTGGTAAAGTACATCCTGAGATGGGAGTGGAGGGTCGTCGTGGCCCTCAGCCTGTCACCAGGTTCCCCTGGTGGGGATCTTCCACAGAAGTCTAGTTTCTATGAATCTGACACATTTTGTGTGGTTCTTGGCTGCTGACTGCTGGAATCATTTCTAAAGCGGGAGGCTCCCAGCATATGCTGATGGAAATGGAGGAGGCCCAGAATCATCTGGGCAATGACTCTTGACTCCACAACTGAACTAGATGCTATGGAAGTGGAAAGTGGTTTTAGGCAGGTAGCCTCCAAGGCCTGACACTCTGAGTTCCCTACACCCTCACAGCCACCCTTTTGCAAAAGGAGCAACGTGGAGGTAGAGAGCCTGGTAACTAGGTAGCACTTGCTCTTTGCCCGTAGACCACACAGCTAAGTGTTACCTCCTCTCCTTTGTACATACCCAGAATGGAACATATTTCTACCTCCCTCGTCTACAAATCACCTCCCCAGTGGTGGGACGATGTGTGCTTCACTTACAAGGGGTTTCTGTGCTCAAACAGTGGCTGAAGGACACCACGGGCACGTAAGTGCTAGGACGAGGAAGTGACTGGCTCTGTTGGAGGTTCTTCAGGAAGGCTTCAGCTCAAGTGCTCCGTGCTCAGTCGCTTGGGTTTATCCTCTTCCTCCATAGGAAAACATGATGCTGCCCCCCCCAAATAAATAAACAGCAACAACACATTTGCTACTGGAAAGCTTGTGTGTTTTACTACAAGAAGTAGTCTTAACTTTGGAATTAAAATTCTAGAAAAACAGTTTTGTTTTTGAGGGGCCAGACCTACCCCGACTGCCTAAGACCATTTCTGTTTTTTTGCCGTTGAGAACTGCACCGAAGCCTCACACGGCTGTTCATGCATTTTTAATTGGCAAGTAATCAGATTCAGAGAGAAAGAGAGAGAGAGAGAGAGAGAGAGCGAGAGCGAGCACATTTTCTGTATATTATTTAAGAGGTACATGAATCTGTGGAGTAAATCTTGGTCCTAATCCCATTGAGTTGGATGCAATTTAGCAGCATCATAACATATGCTTAGCACTCCGAGTGTTTAACTCATGCTTAGCATTTACCTGCATGTCCCTAAAAATAGCATTGATTACGGAAGACAGTTAACCTGTTACCTGGTTTTCTTTATGACAGCCATCCTAGTCCGTGTGCCTTGTGCAGGAGAGTGAGCATAGTTTACCTTCCCTGCTTGCCCCTTGGAGGGCTAGTGTACTTTGAAACCCAAGGTAAGCTTGTTTACATTCTTTCTAGCTGGATTCCATACTCAGGTTACTGCTATCTCACTTAAAATCAGAACCTGGGGCTACTTCTTATTTTTCTGTGGCTCTAATTAGATGGTTTTTGATGAGTTCCATACAAGGGCCACCTTTCATGGTGAGGTGTGTGACCTCTAAATGCTTTGCTGGCTTGTTCGGGAAGGTCAAAGGTGAAACCTAAGGACATTTTTCAGCCTCTCTCTCTCTCTCTCTCTCTCTCTCTCTCTCTCTCTCTCCTTCTCTCCTTCTCTCCCTCTCTCCCTCTCTCTCTTCCTCTCTCCAAATCTCAACCCTTTTCATTAACCTGACAAAGGCAGAAGGTCATATATCAACCAACTCAGCTATGGCGTATACAAGGTCATTCATGTTTGTGGGTATATTGAAAATCATGGCTTTGCTATGCCAGACTCCTCATAACCTCCTGGTATGGTACATTCATGCAGACAGAGGACGGATAGAATCTATTTTGTACATTAATGCTTATAGCAGCTGACATGTGATACTTCTCTCACGGTTGTCTTTTATGAGCGACTTGAGATGTCACTGTGTGTTCCTGTCACAGGATGAAGCAGGTGGCAGAAGCGTAGCTCTGCGAGGTTTCCTCTCTGTTGCAGACAATAGACTGAGGCAGAGGGTAACACACAGTAAAGCAGTTTGGGTCACTTCCCTGAAACATGACCATTTCACACCCAACCATTTGCAGTGCGGTAATTTTTACTGGCATGTATTATTTGTGCATAACAGTGGGTTTTAAAGGGAATTCCCATGTGAGAATATAGTATGCTTCGAGTGTCTTCTCTTCTATGAGCCTCTCCTTCCTCTGTCTCTCCATCCCTCCTCCTATCAGCCCTTATCATCTCCTTAGTCAGTTTTGCTCCTACGTCCATGTCATATATATGTGTATATACATATACATACACACATACACATATAGATATGTCATTCTACATATGTAGTGTGTCATATAGCTTTCATATATGAGATGTATGTCTTTCCTTTTATGTCATTTGTATATGATTCTTATGTCTCTCTATAAAATTAAGGATCCATGAATCGTAAAAACGCATAGTCTGGTCTCAGGGTCTCCATCTCCAGTGATGTTGGCAGGGTATGACTTTGTTATCTACGACTGAGCTTGGAGACCAGGATGAGCTTATTTATCTTCCTTCCAGTTTGATCCCATGCCCCAGGTTCCTGATGTCTCTCACTTAAAAATCACATCCCGGGGGTACTTGGTTTTTTGTTTGTTTGTTTAGTTCTGTGCTATTACCTAGATGTGTTTTTGGTGAGTTCAGCTCTTGTGAACAGTGCTTCAATAAACATGGATGTGCAAGTATCTTTTGTGATAGGCTGACTCAGAGTTCTTGGGCAGATGCCCAGGAGTGGTAGAGATGGGTGATACGGTAGATCTATTTTTAGTTCTTTGTTTGTTTGGATTTTATTGAGAACCTCCATGCTGATTTGCATAGTGCTTGGACTAGTTCACACCTCCACCAGGGCTCTGTAAGAGTCCCTTTTTGCCATTATCCTTGCCATCACTTAATATTATTTGTTTTCTTTGTTGAGTGCCATTCAGACCAGGGTGAGATAGTCTCTCAGTATTGTACCCATTTGCATTTCTTTAATACCTAGTGCTGGTTGGACATTGTTTTCACATGTTAATTGGCCAGTTGTACTTCATCTTTTGTCTGTTTGTTCGTGTTTGTATGTGCATGTAGGTTAAGGCCGGAGACTATCAGATGCCTTTCTCAATTTCTATATCTTAGTTTTCGAGACAGTGTCTCACAAATGCAGAGTTTATTGATCTGGGTAGATTTGCTAGCCAGCCAGGACAAGGGATCCTCTTGTCTCCTCCTTCCGAGGGCTGGGATTATAGGCACGCACAGTTGGCTTTCTTACAGAAGTGCAGGAGGTCCAAACTTAGCGCTGCATTCATGTGCAGCAAGCACTTTACCCACCGAGCCTTCTCCCTACCCCTGTGTTTCAGCATTAGCCAGGATGTTGATTGGTTTGCTGGCTTCGGGTTGCTTCGGGTTTTTAGTACTCTGTGTATTCTAGCTATTTATCCTTGGTCACACCTGTGCTTAGTACAGATTCTCACCAACTGTTCCCTTCACTCGGTAGTCTCCTTTTGCTGTGCAGAAGCGTTTTAATTTCATGAAGTCTAGCTTGTTGCTGTTGTTTCCTGAGCAAGTAGAGATCGTTCCATAAAGCGTGGCCTAGGGCTGCACCTCAAGGTGTTTTCTCTCCCTCTCCCTCTTAAGAGTCTGAGCATTTCTGGTGTTACAGTGTTACATTAAGGTCCTTGATCCACCTGAAGTTGGTATTGGTATAGGGCGAGAGATAAGGATCTCATTTCACTCTCTTACTTGTGAATGTTTAATTTCCCCAGCCCCACCAAACCATTTCTGAGATAAATTTTCAGTCAGTCAGATGGCAGCTTTAGATGCATGGCCTAATAGATATTTTAAAATTTGGACCATCAGGTAAGAATGGGTACAACTCGGAAACCAAATACTAGTCTTATGTTTAAGAGAAGTGTGGCCCACAGAAAGCTGCTTCTAGACTGAATGCTTTTATATTAAAAATAACACCATCAAACTAACCATCAGCCTTAACAGTTCAGGAGAGTTCACACAAATCTGGCTTTTTAGCTTTTCTGCAAATCTAGGCAATCTTTCCAGGTTAAATCATTGCACCTCTGTGGAGCTCACGTGTATCCATTCACCAGAGTGTCCCCTGGTCAGTTTCTGGTGTTCATGTGACTGGTTGGCTCTGTGGACTGTGAGGTTGGATATAAATAGAGCAGAGTGAGCTGGGGAGAGAGGGCTGGAAGAAAGCATGCAGGCCAAAGCCATTTGTTTTGTGTACTGTATACTCCACCTGCCAACACTTCTGTAACGAAAACCTGATACAGCTCCGGACTGTACTCACTGGCAGAGTGAGTATATGGCTGTGGGACATAATTAAAGAGTCCTTCTATGTGCTAGGAAAGGTCCTAGCCCTTGTCAAGGTTATGGTGGTGTTCCTCATGTAAGTAGGCTGTGATGATGGACTTCTCCCCAGTGGCCATCATGAATTCCAGAGGTTAATGCAATGCCCAGGCCCAGTCTTGCAATTTAGCGGAAGCTGTTACTGGGTAATCAACTACATTCTGACTTTAACTTAAATAAACTCTGTCGTGGAGAGAGAGAGAGAGGGAGGGGGGAGAGAGAGAGAGAATATACACACTAGATGTTGCTGCTTATTAGAGGGAAATATACTGGTTATTAGAACAAGAGAATACTCTTTTAGCACAAGGGCTGAATAAATTATGGCTCACCAATGCCATGGAATATTATACAGTATTAAAATTACAAATTGACAGAATACCATCTGACCTGGAATGCTAGCTAGAATTTTTAATTAGGGCTTATTGTATACTGGACAGCGTTCCAAGGGTTTCCCATGTATTAATTTACTAGAGCCTGTCAACCACCCTTTAAGCTGGATATTATTATTGCCATCTGACAGATAAGAAACTAAGGAATGCAAAAATTAAATAATCCATTCAAGAAGGAAACTCTTTGAGATAAGGAAACTAGAGTGATTTACCAAAGGCACTTCAGGTGATTCTCGCCTCTGGCTATAGACTTAATTAGGTCAGAACTTGTAATTAGCATGGCATTCACCATAGGTGTCCCTGGCAGAGTGGCTTAGAATAGACATTGAATGGCTTTGTGTCAGTGTTCTGGAGCTGCTGTAACAAAATAGCATAGACTAAGTGGTCTGAAATTCACTTTCGTAGTTCAGGAGGCTAGACAGTGCAGTTCAAGGTGCTGCCCCTTCTTTCTGTGAGTCTGTCTTCCTCATTTGCAGACTAAGTACCTTTTCTCCGAGTGAGGAGAGAGGAGAGTGAATTCTTCCTTGTCAATTCCAATGATGCTAATTTTCACCCCTAATGTATCTTTGATATCTGTGCTCTAAAGAGACCTTTTCTCTAAATTTATTGTGCTTTGGGGCTTTACCGTTTGTGTTTTAAATCTGTAGCAAAAGTTCAGGCCACTGTAGCTACCAATCCCATCTTTATTCTGCATCGGGAATGACCAAAATGAAAGACTTATTCAGCTTGTCTTAGCAGCAGCCACCTTTGGACTCTTATCATCTAGTGAATTGCCTGCCACTCAACAGAACTGTTGTTACCGTTTGGTTTTGCCGATGAATTCATATAGGTGAAGAAAGAATATTGGTGAAGTTTTCTTGTGGCTGTTAAGCCTGTTCCTTGAAATTAGGTAGGCAGGGAGTGGCGTTTCAAGGGGCTGTCGCTGCGCTAGGCTCCGTGGACACTGGCTTATGGAATGGGAATACCCTGAGGTAAGTATGAAGGAATAAGGTGCTGAGGGCTGGGTGCGGAGGAGTCACGGGACACCCACACTAAGACGATTGCTAGCGTTGAAGGTGAAATTTACATCTCAGTCTCTGATTTCCGTTCTTCTTTTAATAGAAGAAGCACTGGAGTCTGTGGTAGTTTCTTAAATACTTGTAGAAACCCAAAGTTATGGCTCTGAATTACATATCCAGGAAGTATTCTTTTGGGTAACTTGAAATGTGAATGCAGTTGTAGAGTTTTCTGGTGATTGCCTCAGTTCAAGCAACAGCAGGAATGAGAGCACATACCCACAAAGACAGACCTATACCTTGGTAATGTATTCAAGGAAACCCTGCCTCTGGCTGCAGCCACCATAATTTCTATCTTAAACTTAGAAGCTGTTCTTTGCCTGGAATTACCAGAAAGTTACCAGAAAAAAAAAATCTATATTGACTTAAAACATTCTGATGAGATGGAAAGATATAACTTTCTTAGTCTGGCACACGGGCCACTGTTGTATAGAACATTTTAATTCGTTGGATGGGTGTCTGGAATAAAATGAGTTCAAGGCTCCCTATTCCCAAGGATGATAGTTCGTAGAAACACCATCAAATGCTAGTGAGTCATGGTTCAGCATTAAGGAAAGGTTCCGTGTAACCCTTCATTTGCTTCCATTTCACATTCTAACACTTGCTTATTTATTGGATCTGTAAGCCTACGTTTTCAGACTTCCCGTTCATCTGTTCAGCAAAGTACATGAAGATCCTTAAAGCAAAACTGCCTTCTCATTATTTCTAAATGGCCCTTTAAAAAAATCGTCAGGTCATGTCTTCCTTTCCCATCAAAGCCTGGATTTCCTTTAGCCCTTGGACTCTTCACTCTATTACAGCAGGCTTCCAAGTTTAGATCACAACTCACAGTAGAACATGCTTTGAACCAAAGCCACACAAAGCTGTTCTTAGCTCTTTTTGGCAAGTTATATTCTGAAGTTTCCCTTCAGAAGGAAAACCTCTACCCACCTAAAAATTGAATTCATGACCCACCAGTGTATCCTGGTTGGCATTCTGGAAGAAAACAAACACACACACACACTCTCTCTCTCTCTCTCTCTCTCTCTCTCTCTCTCTCTCTAACTGGCATGCCTTGCCCTGGAGTTTTAGGTCTACGTTCTTCAATTATTGCAGGAGGGCGGTCAAATCCTTATCTTGTACCTCTCTGTGAGGGGTAGACTTTGGTCTTTAGGATACCCTCCTCTTTCACCGTGGTTCCTGATGTCTTTTGCAGGATCTCTCTGGATTCAGAATGGAAACTCTCAGTGTTCAGTAGACGATTAGATCCTTTCTTGCTATGGCAGTGGGCTTCTGCCAGAGAGTTTCCTATTTCCTGTCTAGAGATAAAAGCCATTATTCTTTAGCTGGCTGTAATTCTAACCAGTAAGATGCTCGTTATAAGGCAGGAGACTTCTCCTGCTTTGGAGAATTCTTATTTGTGACCGCATTTGTGAATTTGTTAGCGGGAGTCTAAGTCTGAAGTTGTAAGTCAAGGGCCGATGGGAGGGAGCCTGATGTGTTATATGCACCTGTTCAATCCTTTCTGGGAGGTGGCCTGCCTTTTGTTCTTCAGTTGCTCTGATTTGAAAATACTGGAGACGTATTAAGGGTGGAAGAGAGGGATGTGGAGATTGACGTCAGCACTATATGGATATGGCACGCTGCCAGCAGCTAGTTAAACTGTTTGTGGACGTCTCTGCTGGGTCTCAGGCTCATTGCTAACCAACATCTTAGCACTTTCTCCTAGGTGCCCTTCACTGACACTCTCTTGTTCTGGGGACTGGGAAATACATTTTGCTATCAGCAGGACTCTTTGTAGCTGTGACTTATCTGGAACATTTATGGCCAGTGAGGCCAGTCTGGTGGGACTGAGGCTTATGGAAGGCCCTGGGGTTGGGAAAAGAAAGCCCTGTCCCACAACTGTCCCTGCTCCTGATGTCCCACAACTGTCCCTGCTCCTGATGTCCCACAACTGTCCCTGCTCCTGAAAGGGGGGTGCACTTGCACCTTTTCTCCAGGGTGGTTCTCTTTGGTTGAACTATTTAGTATTGAAGAAATATTTTCCTGGCAAGGCCTACGCAAGCAAGGAAGGGCAGGCTGTGCTCCGGCTTGTGGGAAGTAGACAGAGAGCACAGACGTGGGCGTCTGGCAAACTGACTCAGATCCCAGCCCAGTACTTACATATTAGCTATGTGACCTGGGGCAACTTTGCCAGGTTCCCATTTTCTCACATATAAAATGAGGTAGGTAATAAAGATGTACACACGTTAATTAGAGTTTTATGGCTACAGTGCTACTGTGCTGTGGGTATTCAGCACATGGGGATCACACAGGTTGGGCGTCTATATGTGGGAGCCTTGAAGGTAGAGAAAGTCAAGGGTACTAGGCTGATCCTCCAGGTCCCTAGGTTCCAGCCGATGGGGCTGTGGAGGGCACATCGTTCCTAAATCAGCTCTTCCGGATGAAGATTTAGGTTGTGCTTCTTTTATTGGATATATGTAGGGTTGGGAAATTACTTATGTGATTGGAATGCCATTTGTTTGGTATTGTCTGCAGAATTAAGATGCCTTGCTCTGGGGGTCTTTTGCCTTTGTGGGCTATAAATCTGATTAGAAGCTCTTGGTGGTGTGCCACAAATCATTACCCCTCTACATTCTGTTCTTATGAAATATGGGTAAAAGCATGGCTCCGTCTTTTAGGAGTTTTAAGTGCATTAGCTAATGATCAAGAGCCCTAAAGAATATGAAATTCCCAGGAAAGCCAAGAGCTTTTGTTAGTACAAATTGAATTGGCATTGTTTTGCTTGCCATCCTTAAGAGCTGTGTTTTAAACAAGAGTATCCTAGGGCGGAGTTCTGTTTTTCTTTTTCTTTTTCTAGTTGTAGAGCAAGAGCTGAACCCCCACCTCCAGGAGTGCTAAGACTCAGGACCTGATGGATGTCCTGAAGGAGCCCAGGCAGGACTGGATGGCTTGGGTTGCACTGAATAGAGGAAGAACCTGAGATAGAAACATAGTTGAAGCGAGTCTGGACCCAAGGGTTTTCACCACCTCAAGCAGAGTTGTAGTCACACTGCTTGTTCCCATGTCCTAAGAGAAACACCTGGAAACAGCCAAATTTCCCCCCTTTTCCTCTAGATAATTATTGTAGGAATTCGGGACTCTTTGAAGATGTCACTGGTAACATTTTGATCACCTCCAGTCAAAGATTTGAAATCCAGGCATTTAAGAAAGAGATGCATAGGCAGCAGTATTCTGGTGCTGGATATGAGAGCCGATTTCCTCTTTATTTTGTTTCAGGCAGTGGAGCAACTGCGGTGGTTCAGGCAGCCCTATGCAAACCCAGGCAAGAACGAGTAGCCATAAAGCGGATCAACTTGGAAAAATGCCAGACGAGTATGGATGAACTCTTAGTGAGTATAAGGGGAGGAGACTCCTGTCATTTGCTCTTCCTGGCCCTGGGCTGGTGGAATGGGTGGGTAGTGTTTCCTGGGGATGAGCCACGCCCCTTTCTTCTCCCCTGGGGATCATCTATGATTAATAGTATTGAGTGCAGTGTTCAGTCTGCACAGCCCCCGTGGTCTCAGTGTGACACTTCATGCACATTGTATGCTCTGCCCTGAGGTCATGTGATTTCTGACTCCAGAGTCCGATGTCTGGCCTCTTCTGGCTCTTCTCTAAGAGTTCATGACACAGCTGTGAATTCTTCTAAAAATACCTCTTGCTCATTTATGCTTTTATAAATTTCAGAATCATATACGAGCTTAGTTTTCTTTTGTAATGTACTATAGAATTCATTTCAGTTGTTGACACGTTTGTCACCCCTGCATGCTTGCCTTATATTTCTTACCTGACATGACGGGCTTACATAAATAATTGGAGCCTGTTTGCGTAGATCTCACTATAGGAGCATTGGCTGGTTGAAGGAACATTTGTTTTGGCTTAACTGACTCATTATTAAATGAACAGCTTAGCAAATGGTTATTAGTTACCCAGCAAGCTGTGAAGGGTTTGGAGTTTAATCTCATAAATATAGTTGTCGTTCTGCTGGCCAGTTTTATTTTTTTCTTTTTCCCTTTGGCCATTTATTTCTTTTGGATAAAAGAAAGCTGCAATGAAGAAGTTAGCTCACTGGTTATCCCGATGCTAATCCCAGCACAAATTCGAATCCAGCAGCACTGTACAAGCTACAACGTATAATGACAGTTGGCTCCACATAAAGAAGCCTTTTGTTTTATTCTACGTTGGGAATGGAATGCCATTAACAAGAGCTTTTTGTCTCTCCTCAGAATATAGCTTTTATTTCAGGCTTAATTACAGTACACTATAGTATAAATTAAGTTCAAGGAGAAAGCCGTACTTTTCCAGATCTATTTGGCCTCCCATTTTAAGTCAGGTTACACAATTCATAGATCTCAATGGGACTGAAGCAGCGGATTGTCAGTCAAAGCCCAGATTAGAGCAAAGGCTTCTGCAATTAAATGTTAATTTAAAAAATAATCATTCATTTATGGAGGTTTTTTTTTTCCTCTGAAAATTTCAGCCGTGCATTGCTTGCATGGGCATTGTACTGCGTAGGACTCACCTGGTTCTGACTGTGTGCTGACCAGTACAACTGTGCCTTTGCTCTCTCTCAACCTCCAAGGTCACCTTCCCTGGGTGGAAAAAGCATTGACTAACCAGTGGGGAGAGCTGGGTCCTGCTTCAGCACTAGCTTGTTTATTACTGTAGTAGCATTGCCTAATAGCTTTGGGTCGTTTAGGAAGGTCCTTGAGGTCTATTGGGAGTCTTCGTATCCTGTGGCTCTGCATGAGGGTGCATAGCTTTTTAAACCGAGAACCGTATATTAACATTTGTGTCTTGTTTGAAATATCCCTTAAGAGCTCGCCTGTGCTGTTGGCGTTGCATTGTGGCGCTCTGCTGGAGCCCCAGCCACCGACTGTTTATACAGTGTGTACAGCTTGAGTGCGCCTGCGCCCACCTGGCTGCCTTGGGAGCGGTTCTCAAGCTGTGTCGATGCCGTGGTCTGGTCTCTGTCAAGCTCAGAGTTGCCCAGGGCTGCTGGTAGCTTTTTCTTTTTCTTTTTTAATCACGGTTGGCAAGCAGGCATGATGGCCCAGTTAGGGCTAGACGGGAGGTCAGCAGAGACATCCTTACTGCAGAGTCTTTCCCCCTTGGCTAGGACCAGTAAGAAGAGTACCATCCCGTGCTGTGTGCAGCTCAGGAAGCTGTCCGTCTAAAGGCTTGCTTTTGATTTCTGTGCTTGACCCCATCAGTCTCCCTGAGTTTGTCCATTAGCAGTAGTTAATTTTTCTGAATCCTTTCATCTTGTTGTAGTACCCAAGCTCTGTAGAATGCATGCGTACTTATTTATTCAATAAAATACAACAAAGAAGTTCTCAATTTAAAGAATACTAAATTAATAAATGCATTGCTTTGGTCTTTACTTAACTTCTAACCTTTGCCCTTTTAGTGTCTCGATGTATTTAGAGATGGAGGGAGGAATGGCTCTGCTACTTCAGAGTATACTGCTATTCCTAACATTTTTCCAAACAAAAATAATTAGGAACTGAGAGTGCAGCTTGCCCGAGGTCAGCAGGCCTTTGTGGTCCAGATGACAGACGTAGGAGCTTTGTGTGGAGCGGGGCTGCTGGGTCCTTTCGACCTCTGCCACTGCTGTTGCTTGCACTTTCATTGTTCCTGGGGTTTCACATTTTGGCAGTGTCTGGACATCCGGTATCCTAATAATCCTTTAATCCCATGAGTGTGTATTATCTCCAGGTTGGGGCACTGCCCCATCTCATAGAGGGTGCCATGTGTTAACTGGAAGCCATTGTTCTTAGAAGAAACAATGGCCACTGGGGGCTTTATCTTGTGGGAGCATTATGTCATAGAAGTCACAATTATCAACTATTTACCAGCTCTTGGGACATCTGCCTCCCCCAAGGGATCTTTCACCCCCAGACTGATACTCCCTGCTCTGTTCCCAACCCTCAGTTCTCTCCCCGAGTTCATGGCCCTTGTCCCATGATAGGAGGAATCTATATGCAGAGCCTGAAGTGACCTCACACAGCAGTTTTGGACAATTGGCCACACAGACTCACAGTACCTTTCCTGTAATCACGGCCTTGACTCCAGGTTTTGCTGAATAAGGAGACAAGGTGTTAAAAGTGTTAATCACAGTGCCAGCATCTCCAAGAATAAAGGAAGGAAAAGAAATGTCAGATGAACTCACTGGTACCTAGTAATTGCTGATTTAAACTTACCTGTTGAAATAAGTTCTGCCCCAGTTCTTCAAGCTGTTTAACAATCTTAAGCTGTTTATCTGATAGATACTTAAATATCATTTCTATAGTGTGCTTAGTCTGTTAGAAGCTTAAGCCGCAGAGTGTATATTGAATTTCAAAGCTGGCTGTTTGTGCAAAACCTTGTTTGCTGGAGTTTAACTCCAGGCGAGCACACACAGTGAATAGTTGCATTCAAGTGCTGACTGACGTTTAAGTTCTCCAAACTTGGGCTTTCTCTCTGTACTGCTTTGCATTTGGAGTTTGCCTGTGACTGACTGTAGCCTGTCAGAATGAAATGACCATTGTGAGTAAGGCCTACTTTATGTCCTTCTCTTTCAGCGCATGCTCTGGTCATTCTAAGATTTGTTGACCCCGTACTTAGTGTCAGCCTGCATTCCGCAGAGGTGCTGGTATAAATGGAAATGTTGAGTAGCTTATCACCTCTGGAACATCTCCTTTACTTGTGAAGCAAGGATTTGTTAATGTCACATTTACCAAATGCTTTAGAAGCTAGAAGGTTCTGTTCCTTGGGCTAATAGTAAATCAGTCTCTTTGTTTAGGAAGAGGAGCAGTGAGATTTTTGAGCAGTGGATGCCTTTTCTTTCCTCTCTGTTGGTCGGGAGCTACTTTAGCAGGCTGATAAACAGATTGCCTGCTCTCCAATGGGAATTTAAGACTTGCTCAGTGAGTCTGACCCTTTTCATGCCGACTGGTGAGCGTTTTGGAGAGAGCTTTGAGCCTCTTGCAAGTGCTTGCTTCCCTGGTTTGGGTCAGCTTCAAAGGTTAGGAATACCACCCTAGGGCACTATTGGATCTTCTTAAAATCCATTATATAAATGGGGAATTAATCTTATTATTTTTTTTAAAAGGCATCTGCCTTTCCAGGCCATCATCAGATAATAAAATAAATTCCCTAAACATACCACTCATTTCTATTTCCCTTTAATTGAACTTTTCTTCCAGGATGCTGTTCTTTATCCAGAGGCTACTGAACATTTTTGACTCATGAGCTAATTTGGCTGTTTTTTCTTTTTGTTAAGGATCTCATCATGCGACCCTCATTTGCCTCAAATATTACTTCTCCTGCCTCAGCCTCCCACATGCTGGAATTATAGATGTGTGCCACCGTGCCCAGCATGTTCTCAAACCCTAAGTCTTAACCACTCGCCTCTTACCTTTGGCTCTGACTTGAGTTCCTGTGTTTTCGCTCTGTCTTTGGTTTAGTTATGGACAGCTCAAGTTCATCTCTGTGCTGCCAAAGTATCAATTCATTACTGTTAGCAGTTGTAATTATTAGGCTGTACATTGTAGGAACCTTAACCCAGCAGCCGAGCTCCCATTTCTTTAAGAGGGCAAGGCAGGGGGAGCAGGAGAGAAAAGAAAAGAAAAAGAAAGGGAAAAAATAGTTCACGGCTGACATGGAATTATGTAATGAGTTCAGTTTGTGATGGATGACAGATGTGAACAAAGTCATTTCAAAGGAAACAGTGACAGTGGCTGCTGAACACCCATCGGAGGGAAAGAAAAGGTCCCAGAGCCAGAGGACTTGCCTGCTTCCTACTTAACCCAGCACAGCTGCCCAGGGTAGGGAGAACTCACTCCCGGGGCTACCGCTCCTTCATTCAAAGAGAGTCACGTTAGATGGCAAAAGTTCACCTCCCCTTAGGATTGTGGTTGTTTAAAGCCACGTTCTTTAGAAACATATGCTTTCAGATTCACTTAAACAAGAAGGCAGATTCCTAGCCACTAGTGCCGTGAGTTTACTGCGGTGGGTGTTGTGCTGTAGAGGTGAAACTCTCCCGTGAAGGCCTGGATTAGGGCATGCCGTGTGCCCTCTTCTTCTCCTTGTATGTGATGAAAGTCTCATACTTTTCCTTCAGTTGTCGGAGTTCTGGCTTTTGCTCTTCTCTTCCTCCATCATCCTTGTAAAGGCAATTTGCTCTGTCACAGACAAGAGTCATTGATAAATCAAGACGTTTTTTTCTCACCCCAGCAAAAAGACATTGCTTTCTGCTGCCGGGCTATTATTTCTCCGTTCTTTTCATCCCCGTTCCCTTTCTCCCTTCCACCCTCTTTTCTCCCCTCCGCCTCTTTGGAAGCATAAATTAGCTTTGATTTATAGAGTGTTTTGGAGAAAGCAAAGCTTTGGATGGTCCCCTAGTTTAGTGATCGTTTTGAGAGCAATAGTTAACCTCTAACCATAATTAAATGCAGGCTTTCCCGGCTCTTCATTGCAGGCCCTCCGAGAACAAGTCCCCCCTTTATTTGAGGCTTAAAGAAAACAAACAAGCAACCCCCCAAATAAACCCAAACCTTGTCTGTGCTGTATTAGCAAAGCTGGTCCCTTTTCAAGTCATGTTTCTTGTTTACTGCGGGAAGATTGCTCTGCTTTAGAAAGCTCCCAGCTTTGTGCCTTGGCCCCCAAGCAGTAGTTTACCCGTGTGTTCTCTGCTCCTTGTGCTGGAGTGGTTTCTAATTCTGCATGAACGCATTAATTTTCCGATTAGTGAGTTGTCTACCCATAGTCCAGCTCATTCCTCCTCAGATGTGGGAGCCGTTGCATCCGGCTCTTCAGTGCAGTCTTTTATCTCACTCCTCCAGGGGTGGAATGCAAGCC
>JADRCH010000029.1:8600865-8644273 GCA_019843965.1 Rhynchomys soricoides
CCCAGTTCCCCTCCCTACCTCCCCATCTCCTCTCCCACCCAGTTCCCTCCCTCCATCTACCTCAGATGAATATTTTATTTTTCCCTTCTGAGTAAGATTCAAACACCATTCTTTGGGCTCCCTTTGTTAACTAGCTTCTTTGGGTCTGTGGATTGTAGCATGGGTATCCTGTATTTTATGGCTAATATCCAGTTATAAGTGATAAGTACCATGCATGTCCTTTTGAACTGGGTTATCTCAGTAAGGATATTTTCTAGTTCTCTATTTTCATGATATTTGTCTGAAAATATGATGTTTTTAATAGCTGAGTACTATTCCATTGTGTAAATGAACCACATTTTCTTTATCCATTCTTTAGTTGAGGGACATCTAGGTTGTTCCCAGTTTCTGGCTATTAAGAATAAAACTTCTGTGAACATAGCTGAGCAAGTGTCCCTATGGTGTGGTGGAGCATCTTTTGGGTATATGCCCAGGAGTAGTCTTGAGGTAGAACTATTCCCAATGTTCTGAGAAACTATCAAATTGATTTCCAGAGTAGTTGTACAAGTTTGTACTTCCACCAGCAATGGAGGAGTGTTCTCCTTCTCCACAACCTTGCCAGCATGTGCGACTGTCCTATGAGTCTTTGGTCTTAGCCATTTTGATGGGTGTAAGGTGGAATCTCAGAGTTGTCTTGATTTGCATTTCCCTTATGACTAAAGACGCTAAACATTTCTTTAAGTGGTCTTGGCCATTTGAGGTTCCTCTGTTGAGAATCCCCTGGTTAGCCCTGTACCCCATTTTTAAATTGGGTTATTTGGTTTTCTGATATCTACCTTCTTGATTTGGATATTAGACTTCTGTACCAGGTAGGGTTGGTGAAGATCTTTTTCCATTCTGTAGGCTGTCGTTTTGTCCTATTACCAGTGTCCATTGCAAGGCTAGAGTTTTTAATATTTACATTCAAAGCCTTTCATAATTAGGTTTAATGTCCTAGAGTTTGTGTCCCCTTCTCCATGTATCAAGTATCTGGCCCCCTCCCCTTCTAGGTTAAGTGATGCTCACCCACCTAACTACCATGTGTTTTCAGAGGACTCCATGCCTTCCGTGTCCCATGCCCCTCTTCTGCCTTAGATGTCTCTCCTTTTCCCATGCAATCATGCTCTCTCTGGAGCCACCATTTATTCTTTTCAGAATCATTGGCCAGTCTTTGTGAATGTGTGTGTGTGTGTGTGTGTGTGTGTGTGTGTGTGTGTGTATGTGTGTGTATGTGTGTTGCTGAGGATCAAACCCAGGGCCTTACACATGTCACGCAAGTACCCTAGCACCATTAAGCACCTCAGCCTGTCTTTCCTCTTCAAAGTCCTTTCAAGACAATTCAAGTCCTTAGCATGTTGCATTCTGTGATAAAGGGAGAGCTCTGTGGACTTGGACACTTGAACGGTGGCCAGCATGGCGGAGTCTAAATTCCTATTCCATGTTTTGTCACACATTTTTAACATCATCTGTGGTGGCCGGAGGCTATGATCCTGGCCTGTGCAGACACTGAGGAGGAAAGAACCACCCACTGAGCTTGATGCATTGACCCTGGAATTCCTTGACTACTTGCTACATTTTGTTACAGTTTATGTGGAGAGAAATGTTTGCCACCCTACTGGCTTGCAGAGTCAGCTGCACTTGGGAAGAGACCTCTCAGCCTCAGGTCTCTCAAGTTAGTGACAGTTTTCTTTCCCAGGCTCTCTCACATCCCTGTGTTCTACTTGAAAAGAAACCAACACCTCAGCATCAGCATAAACCAACACCTCAGCATCAGCACAAACCAACACCTCAACATTAGCCCCAGGGAGGGAATGTAAATGATAACCACTGGTGTTCTTGGACACTTACTCTGTCTCTAGATCCTGCTCAAGACAATTCAAGTACCTGTCTCAGTACAGCTCAGCACCTTCCATGTTATTTCCATCCCCATTGTGCAAAAACTGCACAGAAGCTTGAAAGTCCTGCAGTGTGTCGACCCAGGTCCCTAACTCTCACACATGCATCACGATCTGTACTAGAGGAACATGCTCCCTTAAAAACTCTCTGTGTCGGTCCTGGACATGGAACCTTAGAATAGCTGCATGGTTTCCTCAGCAGGTCTACATTTTCTCTGTACTGTCTCTCTATCTCTGCTGGTGCTCCCTGTATAAAGCTCTGGGCATAGCTTGGGATCAGGAAACAATTTTGTGGTGACTCGGTAGAGTCAAAACTAGTATAGTTGGATCTTTAGGCCCAGTACAAGCTAGGACTAAATTAGGTATGTATTTAATTAATTATATTTTTATAAAGATTTATTTGTGTATTTTATGTATATGAGCACACCATTGCTCTCTTCAGACACACCAAAAGAGGGCATCAGATCCCATTATAGATGGTTATGAGCTACCATGTGGATGCTGGGAATTGAACTCAGGATGTCTGGGATGACAGACAGTGCTCTTAACAGCTGAGCCATCTCTCCAGCTCCCAGTTTATTATTTTTTAATAAAAGAAACCCTCTTGTATCAAGCAGAGGCCCAGGCATGAGATGGGTCTCTGCAGTTAGTGTGAGTTTACATGGGTGGGCGTCCATGGGAGTCTAGAAAACATTTCTCCAGTCTCTTCCCCCCATCCTGTTTTCATGAGTGTCTACTTTAGTTTATAATTCAGAAAGAAAAAGAAAGAGCACAAGAAGCCATAGAGCTGAACTGTAGCCCTGGGCTCTGAGCACTCATTTCCTCCCGGTAACTCTGGTGCTTTGGCAACAAGGCGATCTTAATCAGTTGAGGCAGAATCTTCCGGGATTCCACTGTCTTTGAGAAAATGGCAAGTTCTGGTGACCTGGACTCCTAAAAGTCTCCGACTCTGTCCTGGTTGAAGAGCTCACCTCAGCTAGCTTTTTACTTTCATAAACTTGAGCACACCCCTGGTTTCTCTTTTGAGGACCAGCTAGAAAATGCACTGTCTGTGTGAGGGTCCAGTCCAGTCTCCAGACAGGGCTTTAAAAGGTAAGATACAAAGTTAACAGGAGGCTTCCACAGCAGAGGAGAGTGTCCACAGATAAGGACTTGTGTTCACTTCTCTCAGATGGCTGGAAATACGCAGCTACCGTTAGGTCATATACTTTTAAGAATAGGGCAAATTGTTGTCAGAGTCATTATTTTTCTAAACCACCTAAAAATCTGAGAGCTGATACATAAACAAATGCTTTCTCCTCTCTGAGGAGGGAAGTTCACACTTGCTTTTTGCTGTGATATTTGACCATGTTGAATCTTCTGGTGAGAGGCAGGCAGCTGCAATAGCACCTGATGGGGAGACTCAGTCCTCTTAGTTAATCATAAAGAGCCTGGAGCAGACTCAGTCCTGAGGTAAGTCATTTGCTAACTCTTCAGAAATGCTGAATCTCCGGGTAATTAGAGCCTTAAAAATGACCCAGAGGTGTAGAATATTTATTACTATGTGTTGAAACATGAATTCATAGTGCCTAGGATACCAATCTGTATAGAGAAACAAAGTACTAGGTATTTGTTCACTAGAATAGCCTGTGCATGAAGCATAAAATGAAAATCAAGGTTTTTTTGAGTCTCACAAAAGAGTCCCGGGCCCCGCCTTCCACCTTTGAGATCGGTGACAAGAAAGGCTGTTACAGTTTCCTCTTGGTTCTCTGCTGTCTTTTTCTCCCCTCAAACAGCTTTGGTTCTTGACTTCACTTGTTTTCTTTTGAAAAGTTTTTTTTTATATCCTTTTAGTAGAGTTATTCATATTATGGCTGTCTTAAAGACCGTGTCGTCCCAGCTGGTCTGAGCTCCTGGACTCCAGACAGCCTTCCATTTCCACCTTCTGTGCGCCTGGGGGCCACAGCCAGCTTTTAAACCTTATTTATTATTGTTTTTTATTGTTGCTGTGTGTAGGTGAGGGCTATGATATACGTGGCCCAGGCAGCATGTGGAGGTCAGGATACCTTGCAGTGATACTTCTTTCTTTCTGCCACGTGAGTCCCAAGGAACAAAATCAGGTTGTCATGCTTGGTAGCAAGTGTCCTTACCTGTTGAGACATCTCACTGCAACTTGATTTTTTTAAAGGTGTGCTGGGGTCCAGCTCATTCTAGGCCCTTTCTAGTGGTCAGTGTTTTCTAGGGGAACAGACCATTGTGGGGTGTGTGTGTGTGTGTGTGTGTGTGTATGGTGTGTGTGGTGTGTGTGTGTGTGTTTTATTCACACATAGTAATTAGGAAAGTAAAAGTGATTGGCAGTTGAATAGTCCACCAATGGCCGTTTGTACAGCAGAGAGGCAGAGAACCCGGCAACTCCACAGTCCGTGCAGCTGCAAGCTGGACGCCTTAGGCACAGGGGGCCAGTGATGCAGCCTCCAATTGAGGCTGGAGCCCTGGAGGCTCACTGGAGAGTCATTGGTGCCTTTGCACTGAACAGCTGGTGTTTGTGGGGACTGCAGTGATAGATACCCACAGCCAGCAAGGGGAACCCCCTTTTCCCACATTTATTCTGTCCGGGGCCCCAGCCTATTGAGTGCTGCTGCCTGTCTTCAGGGCAGGATGGTCTTTTCCCCTATGTTACTGTGCCATGTGCCAGTTACCTCTAGAAACACCCTCACAGATGTACAAGTATACTTTTGGGTCACTTTTAGGGATTTCTCAGAACAATGAGATAATGAAGATTAGTCTTCACAGCCTCGTGTACACACACATCTGATCACATTATCACTGGTCTCTAAGGCGTTTCTAGTTCTTCCCCCTTCTCAGTCTAAGTCTCTCCTCCCCCCCCCCGTGTGTGTGTGTGTGTGTGTGTGTGTGTGTGTGTGTGTCTGCCTGCAGAGGGCAGAAGCACTGCCACCAATGACGGTTAGGTGTGAGATTTGAACCAGGGTAGTCTGGAAAAGCAGGCATCAGTCTTGACTGCCAAGCTGTCTCAGTAGAGCTCAAGTGCCAGAACTCTTCTCAACTTCACACTGAAAGTATTGTTACCTTGTTATTAATAGATGTAGTGTGTCTGGCCTTAGGCATGCCATTCCATTGTTGTTATTCCTTGGAATTATTGAAATTAAGTAAATAGATTCTACTTTTGATGGTCGTATTTAGGTTGTAATTTTAGAGGGTTCTTAATCTAAAACAGAATGGATATGCTTATGAAAATCACCTTTGCAATTCTTCTGTCTGTCCACTCAGGTTCCATGTTGGATATCATCAAATACATCGTCAATCGAGGAGAACATAAGAATGGTGTCCTAGAAGAGGCAATAATCGCAACAATTCTTAAGGAGGTTTTGGAAGGTTTAGACTATCTGCACAGAAATGGTCAGATCCATAGGTATGGTATCTTCACAGTCTGCTCTTTGTAACGTGTAGCTCTATTTTATAAAGAATTTCAAGGAAGTGAATCCTGCAGGTAGGCTTTTAAAGCAAAACCAACCTCTAAAGAATAAACTTGGGTGTGTTCCCTTGATATCCTCGGGGCTGGTCTATGCAGTTGAACTGAAATAGAGCAAAATGCAGTACGTGCTGTGTGGGCTCGTGAAGAAATGAGTCTGGAAGAGAGCTTGCTTGAGCTGGATGGCATATCGGTCTTCCTAAGGAGATGCATTTTATGTTACCAGTTTTGGACCTGGGGTGAAAGGGAAGGAAGCAGCCCTGATGTCTTCTTCTGTAACATGGAATGTTAAGTTTTGAAGTGTAGGAAGGAATAGAATATGAGCCTGTGATATCTCAAAGGCAGCAGTGTCCCTCCAACTCCTCAGGATGCTACAAGGAGACAGCGCGTACCCCATCCTCATAATGCCGTCCCACCCTCAAGCGTGAGAGAGCTGTGTGTTTAATGGTCTGTACCAGAGTTTTTAATACTTGTTTCTATGTATTGATTTTAAATATTAAAATTGCTCCACAGAGCTTCCATACAGCGAAGAAATACCACATAGAATATCATTATTAACATTTAGCCTTGGCGTCACCCATAGGAGAGATTGATAATGAATTAAATTCATTTTAAGTGGGCTGTGGGACTATTTGGAAATGTGCCACAGGCAACTCTGAGTGGAGGCCACAGAGTTCCACTTAGATAGGGATTTCATTCTCCATAAATATGGCAGTCATGCGGCTTTCAGGATAATCACTAATTCTGAAACATAAAATAGTTTACCCAGTAGTGATTTAATTAAATGCAGATAGTGGCTTCATATAAAATATTTGTTATTAAAATCTTAACTGTGCCTCGGGAGCAAAGTATAAAATGACAGTATGCACTTACAACTTTACAAATCTGCAGTGTGACTTTAATATTCACAATACAGTGATTGTGTCAGGCAGTTGGCTTGTGTGCTGCGTGCGTGTTAAAATCTTCCTGAATGTGTCAGTCAGTGTTGTATCTAACCTGGGCTTTATAATTTATTCTCTGCCTTTTTTTCCCTAACAGGGATTTGAAAGCTGGCAATATTCTCCTGGGGGAGGATGGATCAGTACAAATAGCAGGTAAAGCAGTTGGAGATAGATGTCTTCTTTGTTTACTGGACTCTCATGTGCGGAGGGGAGGATAGCTTTCATGAAATAGAAATGTCTGTAGTGTCTTCTAAGAGTGTATCTGGGCTGCCCTTCTCTAATGGACAAACCCTTACAGAATGCCTGGGACTGAAGCCCGGATGAATCTTGGTTCTTTCTCCAGATAAATAATGCTATTTTAGTTCCGAACCTTTTGATAATGATCTGATTTTCAATTTTCTTACATTTGCCTGAATGGCTTTCCCTTTGTAAACCAGCGAGAAAAGCCATTTAGAAAATTGTTTTTGATTGAGTTTGAAATTTTCAAACATTATATATAAGTTTCTAGCCTTATATTACTGTATGCTGTTGAGTGGCCACATCAGGTGAGCATGTCCCATGCTTGGCTCCTGTCATGTTGTTGTGTTGAGTTAGAAGAATATCCTGAAAGCCTGGAATAGAAGGTGGGCACATCCATATTTTCTCTCGTTTTGCTTCAATTCCTTGCTGGTCTACCCCAGCATGGTTCCGGCCATCACTATCTCCTTGTGGTGGTGGTTTTGACAGATAGTCTTTCCCTGTAGTGGACTGTTTCTGCCATTTCTCAGAGCTCAGCCTCTGTCTTCAAGCAATTAGATATTAGCTGACATTGCTAGCACCATCCTTGGTGAGAATCATTGATGCAGTTTCTGTTAGTCAGAGTGTTGAAGTTTAAGTTTGTCTCATGCTGGTGAATCAGCTTAATTGGCTTAATTTTGAGTTGTTGGAAGAATCTTATGTGCTAGCATTGATCTTTGAACATTCCCAATTGTTTAATTAAAATCAACCATAGCTCTTAATTCTAGACAAAAGTCTGTTTCAGCATAACCTGAAGATCTAGAGTTGATGGAAAGCAGAGAGTCTAGGGTCTGTAGAGATGGCTCAGAGTCTAAGAGCTCTGACTGTTCTTGCAGAGGATCTAGAGTTATGAAAAGGCAGCGTCTAGGGTCTGAGAGATGTCTCAGAGTCTAAGAGCTCTGGCTGTTCTTGCGTAGGATGCAGGTTTCCTTTCCAGCATCCACATGGTGCCTCAAAACAGTCTATAACTGTAGTTCTGGGGAACCCAGTGTTGTCTTCTGTCCTCTGTGTGCTTCATGCACTCATGTGGTGCACAGACATACATGCTGGCAAACCACTCATCCATGTAAATTAAATACATGTTTTTAAAAGAATTAAAAGAATAGAGGCGTTCAGCAGAAAACAAAATCTACCAGAGAGTCTAAACTTTAAACTTTCGGGGTGCTGTGGTCAAATGCAAGGCCTGGTGAGTGCGAAGCAGGTGCTTTGCTGCTGAGCTCCATCCTCAGCCTCGGCGCTTGAAAACGTGGCCAACTCTGATTTTGTTTGCACCTCTTGCTCTCTGTGGACCTTCAGGTGAGACTGGACAGCGGGCTAGCAGGATACCGACCTTAGCCTCTGTAATTTTATACGTAAAGAGCAACTTTTGATTTCTCTTTTAACGAAGAGAAGACTGTTTTTCTTTGATTTTTCTAGACAGGGTTTCTCAGTATAATAGTCCTGGCTGTCTTGGACTTGCGTTGTAGACCAGATTGGCTTAGAACTCACAGAGATCAGCCTGCCTCTGACTCCCAGGTGTTAGGATTGAAAGCATGTGCCACCACGCCCTGCTGAGAGAAGACATCTTTTAGAGTTGCAAATGAAATTTTTGTTTTTCACAACAAACATGTTTAGTCTTAGAGAACATACAATAGAAGTGGTTCTCACAGAGAGGGTAGATTTGGCCAAGTATAGTAGTTGGTTTAAGATATCTAGAAGCAACTTTGTGCATCAGTTAAGCCCACAGGCCTTAAAGTACTGATTTATGTCCACTCTCTGTGTTACTTAGGTCATGTCCTTTAGCCTCACTTCCCCCATCTGCTTGGTGGGGTGACAGTGCTTGTTGTTCCAGCATGTACTGGTTTCCTTGGTAGCTACTGCACCTTAAGACTCAGATGATTGGGACTGGAGAGATGGATCAGTGGTTAAGAGCACTCTTCTAGAGGACTTGTGCTTGATTTCTAGCACCTATGTGGTGACTCCCAGCTATGGGGTCTGACCTCCATGGGCACCAAATACACATATACACACATGCAAGCAAAATGCACATAAAGATAGAATGACAAAGTAATAAAATAGACTCGGGTAAGCCAGGCAGTGGTGGCACATGCCTTTAATCCCAGCACTTGGGAGGCAGAGGCAGGCGGATTTCTGAGTTCGAGGCCAGCCTGGTCTACAGAGTGAGTTCCAGGACAGCCAGGGCTATACAGAGAAACCCTGTCTCGAAAAACCAAAAAAAAAAAAAAAAAAAAAGACTCAGGTGTCTGTGACTCCAGCAGACTCTGGGAGCTGCAAAGTGTTCTAGGTGGACAAAGGGCCATTTGCAGCTTCCCCTCCCCCTGACCCCCCGCGTCCCCAGTAAACATTTCTGTTAAAGTGTCTAGAAAATAGCTGCTAAGATTTTTATGGCTTCAAAGATTTAGCTATTTTTAAAGTTTGTCTGTGAGTATCTCTGTACATAGCACTGTACACTCGTGAAAGTCAGGCCCAATTCTGTGGAAGGGGGTTCTCTTTTTCCACCTTCTTGTGATTTCTGGAGATCACATTTGGGTTGTCAGGTTTGCAGAGCACGGACCTTTAGCCACTGAACCATCTTACTGATCCTGAGACATATTTTCTTTAATTGTACAGAAGCTATGCACTTATAATTTTATGTTGCCTATTGACAGAGTTCAGATTATGTTTCTTATCCCATGACACCTAGGCCTAGCCCTGCAGGTGGGGTGGTTGTATTTAATAAGTATATGAAGCACTTAGAGCAGCCAATAAAAAGGACCGTGGGCCAAAACAGCCGAGTGAACACTCGGTGGAAGTGTAGTTTTGTGCAAAGGTAAAAACCTCTCAATGTCACAGATAGAGAAATTCAGCATCAACATGTATTGAGACATCTCCAACACAAAGCCAAGGTCATTGTTAGCAGCAGTGGTCCAAAGAGTTCTGTCAGTAGTGGAGATGAATCTAGTCTATCTCTCACAACTAGAGGTTCTGTTTGCCCTTGTCTCTGCAACCAAGTGAGGTGTGAGGCAGCTTTTGGAAGCCACTCCCATGTGTCCCACTCCACAGCCAGTGACACCATGTTAACTACTTCTGGTCAGCTACGGTGGGAGCGTGTGCATCTCTGGAGTCTGCAGCATGTCTTTCTGGAAGGGTGCTGTTAATCATTTATTAGTACACAATTATGGCTCTGCTAGGAATCTGCCCTCCAGCTATTGCCATGTCTGTTTAGAACCTTAGAGGCCTAAATTTATTTGTTGGAGATCTTTTTTGGAAGGGGGTGTAGCCTAGATTTGAACTCAGGACAGTCATGCTGCCCCTGCTCCCAGCTGCTGGGATTATAGGCATGTACCACCATGCCCAGATAATTTATTATGCATATGTGCAGTTTTTCAGCCCTTGGGGAGTGTGGTGTGCCTTATCCTAAAGGCGAGAGTTCTAAAGGTTAGTTTTGAAAACTACGTCAGTTCAGGAAGTGACAGGCAAAATATATGTGAGCAAAACCCGGAAACTGTCCAGTCACAAGCAGTCTCCTTGGTGAATGTGGACTATCAGCTGGTTGAAATTCCCAGGCCATTGTTCAATAGCTCTGTGGCTTTGGATGAGTTACCAAGCCTCTTTAAGACTTATTTCCTTTAGAAGAGATTAAAGAAAACATTTTCTTTTAACATTGCTGGCACACAGTAGGTACACCATAGCCATCAACAGACCTGTTGCTACGGGGTTACTAGTGTCATAGTCATTCCTAACAGTACTGCAGGACCACACTTGTACTTCCTGGAGGTCATGTACACCTCAGATTTGTCTTGCAAGAGATTCAGCCATGAGAGACTTTCTGAGTCACAAAAAGGTAAGATTACTAAGAGTAGAACGTGGAAGAAAACTGGCCATTAATCTTGAGTTAAGCTGTTAGCAAGATACTACTGACTTTCCTTCTTTGGGGAAGAGATAATTCTCTCAGTAAGAGGGTCAGAATAGCAGTCAGTTGCCTTTGAAATGCAAAGACAGGTCAACCCTGCTTTGTTCTGGCACTTGGTACCCTGCCAGTCACCTCATCTCATTGTTCCTGTCAGTTTGATGATCTGAGCTCTTTCCTGGGTGTCTGGAACACACTGTCCTTCTCTGTCTCTCAACTGGGATCCTCTGAGGTGAGGTTCCCTGCACTTTTCTTTCTGTCTCAGACCTTACTGTTTCTTTCTTTATCGTTAGTGGCTGTGGCTCTGAGGGGTGGGGAGTATGGGTGGGAGTGGGGCTAGGTTTATGAGGACACCTGTAGGAAGTCCCTGTGTTTGGCTGCTCTGAGGATCAGCTGGGTTGGGCGGTGAAGGGCTATGCTGTGTGTGCCTGGCACACAGTGAGGGCTGGTTACAGTCAGTCCTTCCTTGGTTCCCGCTAGGCACACAGTGAGGGCTGGTTACAGTCAGTCCTTCCTTGGTTCCCGCTAGGCACACAGTGAGGGCTGGTTACAGTCAGTCCTTCCTTGGTTCCCGCTAGGCTTTTTACACAGTAACCCCATGAACAGGTCTGCCCTGTCCTGCATGTTTGGGATGGTTCAACAGGCATTTAGTCAGCAGCTCCTACACCTTTGGACCTATAGCTTTCTAGAATGACCCCTACATTTCCTCCCTATTCTCTGAACTGAGCACAGTGTTGTGTTTATGCAGAATTTAAAGGGTCATTTTAAAAGCTGGAGGTAAAGCACTAACATAAGATTGTTGTTTTAAAAAGCGCTTCTGTGCTGCACGGTGCAGGGGGTACTGCTCTTCCCATTTCACAGCAGATCACCCTACCTGGTCAGGCAGTCACTGGCTAACAAAAGCTAGGACCTACAAACCTCAGAACTGGGCTTTGGGTTCTTGGTCATCATCTTTGGTGTGGCGATGGGGAAGGTCGGTGGGTAAGATGAACAAGGGCAGGGATACTCAGTACAGAGGAGCAAAGTTCGCCTGTGTTTCCAAGCATCCTTACGACGCCTCTTGGAAGATGTTAGGCAGAGGAGCTTCATTCTTACTTGTTTCTTTGACGATAACATAATGTATATTCTTTATGCCACCCATTCTGTCGTGTAGGTAAACCATTTCTGTCAGAACTGTTACCCAAGGGAAGATTAGGGGCCAGGCTAGGTCATGGGAAACCCTGGCTTCATGATGTGCTTGGAAAGTATGGCGAATAGACTTCTACACTTGGTTTTGCTTACACTGTGTAAATCTCAGGAAGCACAAGCATGTCCTAGTGACTTGGTGTGAGATTAGTAGCCAGTGTGTACTGTGTGTTTCCTGAGTGCAGGCTGGATCGTAGGTAGTATATGTATTCTGGATGCACTCAACCTTCTCATAGGCCATGGAGAAAGAAGCCGTAGGAGTTCATAGTGCAGACCAGACACAAAGGCATAGAGTGGGAAGTCAGTCAGCTGGGTCAAATGTGGGCTAAGTTCTGGAGCCCAGTTTCAGATTCTGGCCTTCTGACTCTAGAGCTTGTCAAGCCCCACCTGCTACATACAGACTTCCATGATTTCAGTTTCAAATGGAAACTGAGCAGTTATCAGCTTTCTTCTGCCTTTGTGTAAATCCACTTTGGGTCAGGGAACATACATGCCCAGCATCTTCCTTCTTGGTCCTTCCAAGTTGAAATGCAAGTAAGACTTAAAAACAAGGTGTCCATGGTATTCTGTGGTGTAGATTTAAACTCAGAAGTGACACCTCTCCCCTCCTCAATCCCCTCCTTTAAAATTTATGGCTCCCAGTTTAGTGTTTTATGAGATTCATGACTATGCAAACAAGTGCTTCTCTGTTTCTTGTGCCTTCTCTTGGGTTTGGTCTTGGGATTTCCCTTCTATTTATTTATTTTGTCCAATTCCAATGTGTTGGATTTGTTTCAGCTTATTATATTATATTTTATTATCCTTTAGAAGCCTGTTAGTTTTCCTTTCTTTTTTTAAAGGTTTATTTATTTATTTTATGTGTATGAGTACACTGTAGCTGTCTTCAGACACACCAGAAGAGAGTATCAGATCCCATTACAGATGGTTGTGAGCCATCATATCGTTGCTGGGAATTGAACTCAGGGCCTCTGGAAGAGTGGTCAGTGCTCTTAACCGCTGAGCCATCTTTCCAGCCCTTATTTTTTTTTAAATTATTTTTATTTTATGTACATCGGTGTTTTGCCTGCCATTTGTGTTGGTGCCCTGGAACCGGAGTTAGAAATGGTAGTGAGCTGCCATGAGGGTGCTGGGAAGAGAACCTGGGAATGTAACTGGCTCCTCCGTTCTTACACTCGGACCCATCTCCCCAACCCCAACCCCACAATACTCTTAAGATTGATAAAAGTTGCCGCCTGGTGGTGGCACACCTAGAGTGTCAGAGGGAGCCAGAACTCTGTGAGTTCAAGGCCAATCTGGTCTACAGAGCAAGTTCCAGGACAGCCAGTGCTACACAGAGCCACGTCATATATATGTAAAAGTCAGCTTTTGTGTCACAAGTAAAAACCAGGGATGGAATGTCTCTCAGGATTAAATAAAATGCTTTCCTCCTTCTATGCTGCCCTTGGAAAGCCTGTGTGTGACTCTGTCACAGTAAAGGTAGACTGGGTGTCTTAGGAAATGAAACAAATAGGTTTTACCACAGTCTGTGATAGGTTTTACCATAGTCTGTGGTTGTTTGAAAGTCGTGCTCTTCCCAGGGCATGGCATTTACTTACTGATTTGATGCTCTGTCATGTTGTCACGGAAAGTTCAGTGCTTTGTCTGGCAAGTGACTGAGCCTGTTGGTCCAGAATTCATGAGAGAAAGAGTATTTTAAGCAAACAGAAGTGAATAATGAACAGGTCACTTTGGGGTAGTCAACTACAAATTCATTTATTGCAGGATTCTTTTTAAGTGGCCAGCCATCCTTACTGTAGTGTAAAAATGTGGATTTAAAAATCTGATAAAGTTTTTGTTTGTTGTGTTTTTTTTTTTTTTTCCAACAAAGTCTTGCTGTTGAGCCCTGGTAGAGTTTGTGCAACCCAGGTTGGCCTGGAACTCACAGCTGTCTTGCTACTTCAGCCTCTTGTGCTGGGATTACAGGCATGTGATGTGTCACCACCACAAGCCTTAAAACATGATTTCTAAAGACCTTTCTAGATGCAAAGTGGTATACTATATATGACAGATGTCCTGCTCATTTCATACATGCACATGCTTTGCCATTTAGGAATTATGTACATTGTGGTCTGGATTTCTCCGTTTCCCCTGTAAACTTACAGCAGGACCTCATTACTCCTGGGACTCCTTAAGAGCAGCGGCTGGGCTCTTGTGGTGGGAAGAGGGAGCTGTATAAAGGAGGGTTGTAAGAGAGAGATGCTTCCTACCGTGTGAAGACACCCTTCACGTGCTGCAGAACGGTCAGAGAACAGGACCACCCCAGACCAAACGCACTGGTGTCTTGATGTCGGATTCCCAGCCCTCTGAATCGTGAAACAGATTTTTGCTTCCATTGAGTTCCCTGGTGGAAAGTTTGTTGTAGTCTTATGGACACCGACTGCGCTTATGCCTGCGAAGGTTTGTTTCTGGTCTCTAGACCTTCTGTAACAGAGGAATTGAGTCCTATGGACTGATCCCCCCCCCCCCCCCCCGTATTCAGCCACCTTCACACACCAAGCCAGAAATAAAAGGAAAGAAGCTTGTCCAGGTGGGGTGGATATGCAGGTACTTGTGATCTGTGCTGGGGGAAGAAGGAAGCCTTCTTGGAGAGTTTTCAGTGCTGTCGCTCTCTTTATTCAGGGGTTATAAGGACTATATATAAACCTTGGGGAGTGGACAGAGCTTGTGGGATGAACGTCCATGTCCATTATCGGCTGGGGGTGGGGTGCCAGGAGTGCTTCATTTACATAAAGAGGAATTCCTGGTGCCTGCCTGACATGTCCTTATAGGGAGAGAGGAAGCTCAACCTGTAATTTGGCCACCAGGCTACAGTGACTACCTCAGTGGTGGTGGTGGGGCTACTTGTCCCAGAGCATGCAGGCACTGAACAGGCAGGCACTGAACAGGGAGGGAGCCATCCTTCTCCTGCCAGTTTCAAGATGAGATTTTCTGGGGTTTGGACATGTCTAGATCTCTCTCTTGTGCAAGGCCCCCTTCTCCCCCACAGTGTGCCATGGTGCATTGGTGTCCTCAGGGAAAGAGTGGGGAGTGTGTGTGATTGAAGTTTTAAACCCATGTTGGTTGGCTGGGGTATTTGTGTTCCTTCTGTCTTCTTCGACTTTGGTGGAGGTCACTGGAGGTCCATGGGGTGTTTCTCGTGTTGCGGGGAAGAGAGGCTGGTGCTTTCAGCAAGGTAATAGGGAAACTCGGGCTGTCTCAGAAGCAGCTTTTTGGGAATATGGTCATTCTCTGAAAGGAAGCCAATCTCAGTGAGTAATTGCTGGCAGGGTCTGTGTCCTATTTATTGACACCATGGCCCAGAGTGTGGGCTCTGACACTCACTGGGAAGCCTACTTGGAAGCTGGTGTTTCTCATTCTGGCCCCATAATCATGTAGTCTGTATCTGTGATAATGAAACACCACAGCACGGTTAAAACATTCTAGTTTGCAGTCAGCTGTTGCCAGCTTGCGGAAGGGAGTTGGGGCTTTACTTTTTTGCAGTGTTGCAGGATGACAAGGAAGTGGTTAATGGGCAGGGCTCTGCGTTCTGTCCGACCTCCGACCGTTCCTTTGCTGTTCCCCTTTGTTTGCCCCTATCATTTCCCATTCTCAACTGAGGGAAGTGTCCACTGTGTACTCCCCGGGTCACTTCCTGGTCTACAGTTTAAAACAGATTGATGGAGTCAATAAAGGCTCCACCCCCTCCATGACTCTGCAGAGGAGGGAGCTGCCTGTGGCTGTGCGTCCTCTACACGTGCTCCTGGTCTTCAGGACCCTCTCCACTTTCCTAACACCATCCACCCTGCACCTCTATTTCTGGCAACCACTCCTTGTGAAGCCCTCCCCCACCCTCCGTTCACTAACCCAGCCTCACTTGGTTGAGTCCCTAAGAACTTTGAACATGGTCTCTGCGAACCATCACTTGATCTAGCCTGGTACCATGTGGAAACTGGGTCCCTCCTCTTCCCTTTTTTTTTTCCAAACCAGGTAGCTCCCAAAAGTAGAAACTCTGTGTGGTTTATCGTGCCTGATAGGAGGGGAGGGGTTCAGAAAGGTTTGGTGACTGTGATTGACTGGGACACATGCTTAGGGACCTCATCTCCTGCGAGTAAAGGAGCCTGTCGGTGCTATAAGGCATAGTAGATATACCAACTAGAGAAGCTTCTATACCAACTTACCGGGCAGAGGTGAGAGAGAGAGTATTGAAAATATCTAGACACGCACGCACACACGCACACACGCACGCACGCACGCACACACGCACGCACGCACATTTTCCCCTAAAGCTGAAAGTAGGTTTTTGTTTTGGAGACTGGTTCCCTCATTTGTTGCCCAGCTGTTCTTGAACTCAGAATCTTGTTTCCACCTCCTGAGGACAGGTGGACCAGTACACCTCACCTAAGATAGTTTCTTAATGGAAAAAAAAATGGGTGTGCTTTGGCCTGGGTGACTACGGATTAAACAGTTAATGAAATCGGAGGAGAGCAAAGCAGAGAAACCACAGGATGTTGGGTGTGCCTAGAAAATAGAGTCCGTAGATGAATTAGACGCTTCGGTGGGTATGAGTTGCTTTGTAGTTGTTTGAGATTCAGGGATAGTTCCCAGTCTTGTAAATTATGGATTGACTAATTATAAGGAAAACCTCACAGACCAGCTTTTTTTTTTTTTGTTAATAAGGAGAGTACGTTGATGTGACCTCTTGTCTTGGGGGACTTTGATAGGTGACACCTCTAGCATGAGCCAAGGATGTGATCAATTCTGGAAACTTGGTTTTCTATTCCAGCTGTACACCATCAGCAAGAGGCACCTGGGACAGACTGTGAGCAGCTTCCCCCCTGGCAGCTGCTAGGATTAGCTTGGATAATAACTCAAGGAAGCTTACGGGGTGAATCCAGCAAGGAAGAAGCACTCCGCTCTGCTTCCTGCTGGAGTCCTTCCTCAGCTGTGTGCACTGAGCTGCATGGGGTGGGGCGGGGCCGAGCAGCAGGGAATGGAGGCTCTTTCCCTCTCTACCTTTCTGCCTTCCTCCTCTCTTTTTCTCTGTTCTTTCCTTTGTTCTTTTCAGGGCTTTAATTATCACCAGTGAGTTTCATATATTATAAAAACTATAGAGATCTGGGCAGAAATAGAATCTTAGCCCGAAAGAATAAGTTAAGTCTATTAATTAGTACATGATTTTTTTTCATTTATTTTCTAGGTTTTTATTTGTTATAGTCTGCTCTGTCCTTGGCAAAAGGTGAATGTAAGATGCTCGGGCTCAATGTACCTTAGATGACTAGTTGATGTATATCAATCAAGCATTTGCACACAGTCCTCTGAGATGACAGAGTGGCAGGCAGTGGAATTAGTATTTGCCATCAAGGACAGAGTGCAAGTGAAAAAGACATGGCATGTTTAACTGTACAATAGTACATGTGCCTATGTTTACATGTGTGGGGTGTGTATTTGTTCATGTTACAGGCAGGAGGGTGCTCATGCATGTGCATGTGAGTGGAGCTCAGCTTTCAGTATCTTCCTCATAGGCCCTCTACCTTATTAATTTTCTCAGTGTGGTTTATTCATGTGTGTGCATATGGGTTGTGTGCTCATACCTGCCCTCGCCTGCCCCTAAGGAGGCAAATGGTTAGTGTTTGGGTGTCTCTCTCCTTCCCTTTCCACCTTACCTTCTTGAGACATGGTCTGCAGTGAATGTCGAGCTTGGCTAGGCTAGCTGGCTAGTGGTGCCGAGTGAGAACCTGATAAATAGCAAGAAGACCTTAAAAATACTGAGCAACCAAGTCTAATGGATACTCTTAATAATCAGTTGTTTTAAATGTCAGAGTTTTCCTTTATTGCAGATTTGAAATCCTGCAGATTCTTCGAATGTTATGTTATCTTCCATTAATCCCTTTTTAGAACTTTGCCAAAAACGATGTCAGTTGTTTCCTTGAATACTTGTGGCAACTGGGGCTATTCTCACCATTTCCCATAGGGTCTGTCTCTTTCAAGTATACAGACAGGTGGTTGTGGTTTCATAGACGCTTCTGATAATGGAGCCAGTTCAGTAGAGATTCGCCTGAAAAAGGCCACCTGTGGGTGTATAAATGTTTCACTGGAAATTTATAACTATTAATATTTGATCTAAGATGCATGTGCCTCTTTTTGGATATGCCAGCCGCAGACTCCCGTGAGTTCAGAAGCACGGCTCTGGCTTTGGAAATGATCCTTGTGTAGTGTATTTACCTCAGAGCAGTGCTGGCTGCTCAGCAGAGCAGGTCTTAGCGCTGAGGGATCTGAGGACTGCTGAGCCATTACAGACTTGTGTTTAGAAATTCAGTCAGTCAAAAGGTCATGTAAGCAGATTGCTCTCACATCTCCTCAGACTGCCCTTGCAATGCCTGTGGTGGAGCCCCTCCACCCTCCAAGACCTCTTATAGGAAGTTTAACTCTGTACATTCTGACAGTTCAGCTGCTCCAGGGATCAGTTCCTTTAGCTGGAACATAAGGAGAGTTGACAACACGATCTCCAAGGGCCCATCTTGTATCAAAATGTTTGTGTGGCTCCTCATTAACTGTGGTCACTAAAGACCTTTCCAGTCCTGTTTTAAATCGTACAAACCAGAGGATCATTTTGGGCACGGAAGAGGATGTGATTAAGCCTACTTTTGTGTCTGTGTTTATCATTGTCCGAATGTCTTTAAATTAGCTCTTCTATGCACTGGGAAACTTGGCTCTCCTTTGTTCACAGTAAGAGTCATATTCAGTAGGAAGTTGACCATTGATTGGTGTATCACTGTGCTGGAGAAAACTGGCTTCTCCCTGGACCTTCAACATAGATGGATTAAGACGCCAGTTTTCTAGCCACATTGGAAGCAAACTGGTTGGCGAGAGTCTACCTAGATGATAACCTAAGTCTTGGTAGGCTTGCCTCCTGTTTCCGTTATTTTTACATTTAAAAGTCTTCCTTTCAGGAATGCGAAAGCATACCATCTAGTTTCTTCTCTTATTTTGCTGTCAGAAAAAGTTGTGAAATCGTCATTGTCTGATGTTTCAAAGACCGTCAGGACTGCCCCTTCTCTCATTCATTGATGGAACATACATTTGTCCAGAACAGCTGACAAGTGACCCTCCAGGGCCCAGACTCAGGAAATTCCACAGGATCATGTGTTTGGACTGTGCATACCTCAGACCCTATCCTATGGATGAGGGCCTCAGCTGGTAAAGTCATACCAGATCGGTGAGCACCATTTGCTTGTAAGAAGGAAAAAATGCAAAATGAAAGGCAGGGCCCTGGTGGGAGGCAAAGTGGGGGCAGCAGTGGTGTAGATGATTCTGGTATCCCCCACACTCCACAGAATGTGATTCTCTCTGGAGCAGGACAGGTGGCGTGCACGCATTTGATGACTAAGTGTAGATCAGTTGCCAACACGGTTATAAAGTCCCTTACAAGATGAGTAGGTTCACAGTTATTGTTTTGATGAGATGACATTTTACCCTTAGTTCGGCAGTGTCCTCATGAGTGGGAAGGAAGTGATGGGCCTTTACACTTCTGCGTGTAAACCAGTCGCCACAGCTTCTCTCCCTGTACTGAGGCCTCTCCGCTGAACAGCTGTTAGTGATGAACAGTTGACAGGAATGTGGTTATTCATTATTTTCAAGATTCCGAATCCCTGTAGAGGTGTGACTGTGCTTGGCTACTTGGCCTTCTGGACACAGTGGGCACGGTTGAGAGTCACTGGATTAGGCAGTTTACTGTCACACGTCATTTGCACTTGTATTGCCCTTGGATGTACTGCGTCACAAAATATGTGACCTTATGGACATGTATACTTTCCCCTACATTCCCTTTTCATGGCTGTGGATCTCTTTTTCCAAGAGGTAAATGGGGGTAGATGGGGAGTGGCTGTGCTTTGAGGTTTTCCGGGCACAGTGATTGGAAACCTCGACCTTAGTGCACAATGAATCGCCTGAGCATCTTGCCATAGTACAGATTCTGGACCAGTGGCTCCCTACAGGGACCTGACACCCTACTTTTCTGAGATGTTCCCAGTTGTCTCTGGACTTCATACACTCTGAGGGTCCAGACTACAGAGTTTTAAAGATAGCTCTCTTTTCTATTTCCTAGAAATGTGTTGTACCGGTCAAGGTTGTGGAATTAATGCTCCAAATAGCAAGGAAAAGTTAGACTTTACTTTCAGCATGTGCTTTATCCCTTTGAGACATGCCTGCAATTATTCATCTTAAATTATGCCCCTGGCGTTAGAAGCGGTGCTAATACTGGAGCTGTTTTATAATCAGAAATTGCAATGAGTAGTAAACTGTGTTATTGCTGATTTTATTTTATTATTATTTATTTATTTATTTAAAAAAAAACAAATCCTTTTGGGGATTGCAACAACTCTGGTCTTTGGTGTGTTTCCTAACTCTTGGCAGTCAGGCAATATGGCAGTGCACATGGTTGGGTTGGAAGAAGACAAGAGACTGTAAGTGTTAAGCCTTTGCGTACAAGTTCTAGAGTTGTTGTCTAACAGGAGAGTAAGCATCAAGGACATTGGAATAGCTCCCGTATCCAGGAATCTTGGCCACATGGTTTCATAGTTGCTGCAGGGCATTGTGAAGGTCATGGACTCTTTCCTGTTTCCTTTCTATGTCTGCTCTGTCTGGATGAGCACCATCACTCTGGGTTTCAGAATCCTGCTCAGCAGAACCCAGGTACCACTCCTGGCCAGGGGCACCTGCCTTCTTCAGCTGCTGTTGCATCTGGCACAGGCAGAGGAGTTTGGGAAGCCAAGGAGCCCATTTAGGTACAGACGTTCCCACAAGAGCTTGCAGTATACTTCCCTCTGATCTCACTTGGTATCTGCTAAACTCCCCAGTCACTACATGTGGTTTGGGTCATTTTAGTAGGGTGCACTGAAAAGCCACTGTCGTGATAGAGAGAAAACTGTCCAAACACAGAGGTATCCTTTCTAGAAGGAAAGGAGCCCTGTTAAGTGCAAGTGGCTGCTTTCCCAGGTCTTGGTGGCATCTGGGCTCCATCCCCTTAGCTTTGAGTTCTTCTCCTGGCCTGGAGAGTGATGTCTAGTTCTGCCTAGCAGGGTTTTGAAACCCAGAGGTATGGTGCTCACTTGGACACTTCAAGTGTCCCCTCTGCCTCCTTCGAGAAAATGCTGTCCCACACTCTCCTCTCTTCTTCAGTTGCAGCTTTCCCAGCTGATAGGAAGGAGGTTGTGGCCTCTGGGTTTCCACTTAGACTTGGCTCTCCGTGCCCAGAGGCCTGAAGACATTTTGAGGATGGCAGGGCTCCAAGAAAGCAAGAGGTTGCTGTGATTTAATTCATAAGCACAGAAACTGGTGGACAAAGACCACATTTAATCACTCATTAGAAAAGTGAAACAACCGGTTACTTGGTCAGTTCCAGAAGCTGATGGCACTTGGCTGGCTTTTGTGACAGGTGGGAAGGCTTACCTTGGGAAGAGGCAGTACAGGGAGCTGGGTGGCTTTTCAGGCATGCTGACTTCTGGCCTGGGAGGAGTTTCCTCATTCCCCAGTGCCAATCTTGAGGCAACCGTCCTGAGATTGGGGCATGGATCAGAGTTCCAAGGTCAAAACTCTACTTTGGGAAGAATGACTTTAGGAAGAATTTGTAAAGTGGACTGCACTTGGAAGAGGCACACCTGACTCTGTAGTTGTGGAAGCCATGGCTTTTCCTGGTCCTGCTTCTCCTCCCTCTCTAAGAAATGGGGGTGAAGGAGCAACTGAGTGTCATCTGTTGTTGTTGTTGTTATTATTATTGGTTTTTATTAGTAGTAGTAGTAGCAGTATTTTACTATTATTATTATCATTATCATTATTATCATTATTATTTCATGTATTTCCTCACGGCTGGTCTCCCTGGAAAGGCAATTGTGTTTGAAGCACAACTTTGTAAGTTCATGGTGTCTAGGTCCAGACCTCATACCCTATTGGGGACTGAGGAAGATCTAGTAGTGCTGACAAGCATCCCAGTATACATTGTTGACACACACCTCAGTGTAAAAACAGCACAAGAACCATGAGATACATTGTTAAAAACCACATCCCATAGTTGGTTCCTGCAGAACTGAGATGAGTTCCCATCTGTTTTTGTATCTATTATTACTGTGTAGGTTGTACAGTAATGATTTAAATCACAGTGTCCTTTCTGTGCTTGTTGGGGGTCTGTCATTTTAAGGAACCTGTAGGGCTCAGGGAAGCCAAGGTGCTGGTTGGGCTGAGGATAGTAACTAGGTATTCAGAGGTACATTTCAGTCTGACAGTCTCTCATAAAGGCGTTGGAGAAATAAAAATCAAGCACCCTATCACTAAAAACTAACAACTAAAAAACCCTGCTTCAAGTTAAATTATAAAGAGATTGTTTTTGATGCTATGAGTAAATCATTTAGTTATATTGAATATAACATGAATATAACATTTATAAAGAGATTGTTTTTTGATGACATGAATATACCATTTGACTGGAGAACCTTAAACTTTCTTTCTGAGATGTATAATCACAACTTGTTTTTCACTCCGGGAAAGTTTGGACATGCAGAATATTAATCCCCCTGTACTCCATTTTGAGCTAGAAGGACTGTGATTTTATTTTCGGCCTTCTATTGCTGTGTTTTTTGGCAAGCCTTGAGTCTTCTTGTTCCTTCCTCCTTTTTGATTCCAGTACCCACTAAGTCACGAACCCACTCTGTTAACTGCACTGCTGAGTTACAGCTGCGCCTCTCCCCCACTCCCCCGCCAGCCCTTTTCCTTTCCTGAGCAGTTTTGCATGAGCTTTTCCAATCTTTTTCTTTAGAGACAGCCACTGTGGCTCCTGTTGCTAACTGGACCAGGGGCAAGTTGCCTTTGCAGTGAGCAGACCCTCAGCTTGGACTCCTTAAGCTTCTCACTCAGCTGTTTGGCTTTATAAAAGCTTGGCCTCTAGTAATGGGGGCTGCAGGTAGCTAAGACCTCTCCTGGACTCCTGCCTCCAAGGATATGAGGACGTCTTCTCTCTTCAGCTCGCCACTGCCGAGTACTGAAAGCTTGATCTTTGTCTTATACGTTGTGAATTACCTTTAGGATGTCCTGAACTATCAAACATAATTCTGTTTTTCTCTAACCAGATGTTGAATGGACCCAGTGTCAGTGTTTTCTATACCAAGGTTTATATATATCTGAAAATATATTTATGTTTTATAATATATTTATATTATATACAAATATATTAGTAATATATAGATTAAAATACTACATTTTATTGGCTGATTGATGGCGAGTACTGCTCCCTACTGAACTGCCTCTCCACCACACCGTTTTCTTTTAGAGCATAGCAGGTGCTGTGGAAAGTTGTGGTTGGTAAGGGCTGGTGACTTAACGGAGTCCTTCCTAACTAAAATGACATTAATTTTTCAGACTAATTTCGCCATTCATTAGCAAGCGAGCCCCTAGAAGGTTCTCCCAGTTTGTCTTGTAAGCTCAAGGAAGTCACTGGTCTCGTTCCCTGCAGGAGAATTCGAAGTTCCTTGAGGCAGGCACACCAAGAATTCGCACACAGGTCTCTTTTGTCCGTGCGCTTAGCATCGTAAACCAAGTCTGCACAGGAACACCAGGGAATGAATCAATATTTGGGCCCGACTGGTATTCTTTATTATTTTCATGTAAGGTGAAGAAAAAGCTCTCGAATACTTTATAACATTTTTGTGCCGAGAATCTCCATTGTCACAAGTAAAGGCTGCTTCCCAGCGTCCATTGGGCTCTGGGAGAGGTCGCTGTTTTCATACATCCCGGCATTGACCTTGCTCTTACTTGTCTATACTTAGATACCAAGGAGGTTAAGAATGCTTGTAGGGGCCCCTGGGAACCAGGGGGTTCCAGGACCCCTCAGGCCAGCTGAGCCCCTGCGTTAGGTGTATTAAAGTAGAATACCACACTGTTTGTGTTGATTTTAGATGTTGTATAACTGGCAGACTAATTTTGTAGACTAAACCGGGCAGGAGGAATTGCCCTTTGCCATTGTTTTTGCTGTCTTCTTTAAAATTATGGATTTGTTGCCAACACTAAAAGGAGCAAAGAGGCTTTTATGTAAAGACACTGGTGTTTGTTTTCTTTGGGAATCTGGGATGGCAGCAGCCCCAGGTCTGGGTTTCCTCTCTGGCTACTCACTTCCCTGGCTGAGTGGCAGACTCTTGACTGAGACCTGGGTGGGAGGTTGCTGAGGGAGAGCCAAGTCTCTCTGTAGATTAAAGCTGAGCATCAAGTGTCCTTAGTCACAGGGACCATGGTCCTCAGGACCTGGCCTTCTTTATGGTTTCCCACAGCCCCTGTAGAATACTTGAGTTTTTGACCCTTGAAGCTGTCAAGAGATTTTCTTCTTGGCTCCAAGCTTGGGCTTTGCCCACACAGTGCCTTTATCGGGAATTAGTTTCCTGTCAGTTTACTTGTCCAGCTCCTTATCTCATTTTCAAGGCCAGGTCCAAGGCCCATTTTGGATACTATCCTTGGTGACAGTTATAGCTTGTGTGATCTCCCACACAGACACCATAGCATTTGATTGTACATGTTGTGCTGTTGTGTGTTATTCCATGTCTTATTTTCCTGAGATGGGAACATCTTAAGATCAGGGAGCGGATCTTTCTTACTCATATTTCGTGTCTGCTACTGAAGAATGCTGACACCCTTCCCCCCATGTCCCACTTACATTGTTTGCTAAAAGGGGAGAACAGTATGTTGCCCATCACCCTAAGGGACATTTTAGATTTCTGAAATGAAAGTAAAAGAAAACTAGACCTAATTGATAAATCTAGTAAGAACTAACAAACAAACAGAGGTCCAAAAATGTTTTGAGTAACAGTTGAGTGGCTGGTGTTGGCCCTGTACACCATGACACCTACCTCCTGTCTCTTAGTGTCTGGCCATCTCAAAATCAGATAACTACAATGCTACAGATCTTCTTCAGGGCTTTCTGTTTGTACATCTGTAGGAAGGAAGATGACCAAAGTATCTCAAATGATACTTGACAGAATAGGCAGACGTGATGAAAGGAATTGCCAATGATCAAGATGCCAGGGAGTCCCTAAGGACTCAGAATAGTTCTGTCTGCAGTCAAGTGGCTGAGGGAGCCATGTATACTAAGCATAGGCATCATATGTAGAGCCAGGACTGGGGACACTAGGAGCTACTAACATCAGTGGAAAACATTTTGGCGGGCATGGAAGTCCTGGTTGGATCTGGGAGCAGGGACAGGTGTGCAGGAGAGGAAGGGGTTAATATTTATAAGTTAGGCTAAAGGGCTTTGACTTCACCCTGAGGGGCAAGAGTGTCTTACCAGGTTTTTAATCTTTACAGGCATTAGGCCTGTGACATAAAGAGGTCTCTCTTTTTCTTTGCTTGAGCCTGGGACTGAGAGGAGCAGGAGATGGGGATTCAGGAGGTTGCCACAGGACTTTTAGCAAAATGTAAGTTGACTTAAAGAAGGACCTGACTGGGGGAAGGAAAGGACTGAATGAATGTAGCCCTTCGCTGCCAAGGTGACAGAACTCTTTCTGGCTGTTTCCCTAGCTTTTACGGACATCTGCAAAGTCACGGAGGTGGGCTGGTTGGATTCATTTGACTCTGTTTCCAGAAAAATGTGCATGATTTCTGGCCCAAGGGTATCTGGCCCCAAAGAGCTGTATGCAGGCATCCCTAGGAGAACCCAGTTTCTCTTCAACTGTTCTTCCCCCACTTGTTCTCACCTTCACATGGATACTGTCTGAACAGTACAGAATATGCAGATTTTCCTGTTTGTATAAGTACACTATGTTCTTCTGTCAAAGAGCTCTTCCTCAGTATGGATACATTGTTCTATGTTCATATTAGCCACACATAGTTGCAAATTGTAACTATTCTGCAGATACAGTGCTGAGTGGATGTTAGGATTGGTGTTTTCTGCTTCTGGATTTTTTCTTTTTTCTTTTTTGAGCTCTAAAGACATTTAGCCATCTGTTTTTGACTTTAAAGTAGATGTTGTCAGCCGAGGCTGTGAATAAGTATGTGAATCATATGAATCATAGAAGATACATTGAAGAGGCATTTGTCAATAGTTAATTGCTACTATGTATCTTTCTTGGCTATGTTTTTTTTTTTTCTTGTCAAATGTGTAAGGTAAGCAGGTAGAATTTTAAGGACTTGAAGAGTTGAAGAGTAATAGCTACAGTTTACTTGGCTCACATCTTTAAATGCTACCTTTAGTGTAAGAATCTAATAGTTCCTCAAAGCAGCCTTTATCCACATTATTTATAGGTAATAAATATTTATTCAATATTATCTTGTGGTAAGATTATTTCAATAAAAATAAAGTGTTGAATTCTTTGTTGAACTTCATGTGGGAAATATAAGTTAAAATAAAATTTCTAATTTTAAAAGCCTTAGAATAATCAGTTTCCAGTTTCGGGTAACAGGTACTTACAAATGACAGTTCATTTGACTCCTCTGTGAGCTACTGCTGTGTAGTCATTCAAAGAATTTCAGAATAGGGGCTCCGTATATGTAAATTAAATTGTATGGCATTTTTCAAAAATATAACTTATATTCAATATTAATAGGAAAGTAACTGTGGAACAAAGACACAACCATCTCCTAATTTTCATTTCATTTACTTGTAACCAGTGTCCTGTTGGAAGATGAAAATGTTTGATTGTAAACAAAGCTAACATATTTGCATTTACAAGGCTAGTTACAGTGTTACTAAATCACACCGCTGCATAACAGTGCTGAGGTCTAAAGCAACCCCCCCATATGCCTTTGGTGTAGGTTTGTACTTGAGGTTGTTCTTTGTTAGTACTGGCATCCTGACAGTCAACAAAGGGAACCAGCAGAAGAGAATCATAGCAGAGCAGCACTGCAGCAAGCGTACTGCATAGCATCCTGCGATGTGACGAGGTATTGGCTAGCACCCTTTTTTGACAGAGTCATACTGTGTAGCCCTGGCTGGCCTGTGCCTCCAAGTGTTGGTGTTGAAGGCATGTACTGCTGCACCCTGTCCTTTCTATCTACCACTTCACTCTCTGGGGATACTTGATGTGGCTGTTAGCAAGAAGTATGCTAGTCCCAGATAGTTGGCTCTTTAATTTATAACCTGCTTTTACTCAATATGCAAAAATGTAAATGAGGCTGCATGCACTAATAAGCAGCAGCTGTTCACTATTGTCAAGTATAGAAGTTATTTTTGCAGATTTGTCTATATGCATGTCCAGTATACCAAAGTAATCTCACACCAAATTTCTAATGTGTAATGGGTGTTAAGAAGAGTTTGATGTTTTTCGCCAATGTGATGCCTCCCTGGGCAAAAGTGCTTGCCACACAAGCCTGAATATGAGTCCGGTCCCTGGAACTCACAACTGAGAGCCTAATATGAAGGAGGTATCCCAGTGCTCCAATAGTGAGGTGGGAGGGGGAGAAAAACCTGCAAGTTTGTGGCTTGCCAAAGAGCCTGTAGTATGTAGCACTGCAGAAGCAGGAAGAGAGACGCCTCGATACTGTAGAAGATGAGAGGCAAACTGACCTCTGACCTCCACAAGTACATGATGTGCATACACTCATACACTGGATAGACTTATGTGCACACCACAAGCGTATACACACACACACACATGCACTCATGTACAGTGCACCTAATAAATGAAGTAAAGTAAGAGATAATTTTAATTGTACATATTATTCCATCCACACTTAATGAAAATTATCCAGGAAACTTTGAGGGGGGAAAAAGGAGGGGGGGGGGAACAAGTCTTTTCTGACTCAACCTTTCCTTTGAGCAGCCGGTTGCCTAAGGGACAAACTTATGCTTGTTGTGAGCTTTGGGTACCTGATATATTGGCTTGCTTTTATGTTTTTGGCCATGGTATTAATATATACTGTTTATTCTAGGACATGATGGTATGGGGTGAATTAATTTTTTCTTTATAAAATTAACATCTTGAACATGGATAACTTAGAATTAAATGGGCTAGAAAATCACAATAAAATACAAAAATAGCTTTATTACCTACTACTCTTACTTTCTCCATGGTACTCCTGTTAGTGATTAAGGGGAAAAAAGTTGAGAGAAAAGCCAAGCCATTTTATCTTCTGGGCTTTTGAAATGTGTTTATGCTTTCATTGGTATGGTAATTAAAAGAAACAGTGACTTTTTGTACCTGTCTAGTAGAAAACATTCTATGGTTTGGTGAGCTTGCCTGGCCCATTGCCTTTGATAGCATGCTCTATCAGATGAGAGGTAGAGGACGGCAGGACAAGCCTGGCTTATTTGTGAGAAAAGCTCCACGAGTGTGTTTGCAGCTACCCATCAGTACTGAAGGCCCAACTGGGAGAGATGAGATCAGGATCAGAATCTTTGAGCCACAGAGAACATAACATAAGGTTGATTTTTGTTGTTGATGTTCTTTTTAGATTTTGGAGTAAGTGCATTCTTAGCAACAGGAGGTGATGTTACACGGAATAAAGTCAGAAAAACATTTGTTGGTACCCCATGTTGGATGGCCCCTGAAGTCATGGAACAGGTAAAAAAGATATTATCTTGGTTGTTAGAGTACAGGAATATGTATCACTGGTATATCTTTGTTGAGTATGTCTAATTAATCTAACATAACAGATCTGATGTGCTGCGGGCGTCAGTATTTCATTTCCATCAATTGTTGTAGTAGACTGTATCATACAGTGTCGATTTAAATTCCTGATTGCTAGCTAGCCCTTGGCCAGCCACACTGACATTTTATAAACAGCGTTGGATATCTGACACAGTAGTGGCTGTGCCGATGTGTAACAGGCCTGCTACATGATTGTGGGTGATTTTTTTTTCCCCCTTCATCTTCTTTCTCCCTCTTAGGTGAGAGGCTATGACTTCAAGGCTGACATGTGGAGTTTTGGAATAACTGCCATTGAATTAGCAACCGGAGCAGCACCTTACCACAAATACCCTCCAATGAAAGTAATGGCCTCTGGGGAGACTCTCGGTGGGGGTGGTGGAGGGTGGGGTGCGGGGCCTGCGTTCTTCAGGTCTCCTGAACATGCTTATTTTCCGCCTAGACTTGTGGGAGTGGGAGTTCTCGGGGGAATTCGGCCAAGTTGAGGGCTGACTCACGTTCTCAGTGGAGTTGACAGAACTGGTGCAGTACCCTGCACTCACTGCCTTAGTGCAGAGTTGAGCAGATAGATGCGTGGCTCCCACCTACCATGACTCTTGGAAGAGCAGGATGATCTCAGGTCTCCCAACACAGTCTAAGAATGGATTAGAGGGCCGTCCCCCTGGCCGATGGATCTCAGGCTGCTTGCTTTCTTTCTTTTGAAAATAAAGATAGTCTGTTTCATTTCCAGCCTTCTCCCAGAGCGTGGTGTTGTGGCTCATCTGATGGGAGTGAGTCACGGTGTTTTGAGGCACCGTATACTTTGGGTACTATTTTCAGGTTTCTCGTATCTGCTCTACCTCTGAGCTGGTTTCAGCCTTTCTCATTCCCCCATCTAGACTTTGTCTTGAGGGTGCAGTTGCTCAGTGCAAATTTTGATGATGTTTCATCAAAACTCTGCTCTATGCTGCTGGTTTTATTTTTCAACTTTTAGTTTTTAGAAAATTTAAAAGATTTAAAATCTGTTCTAGCTCTAGCGGTGTTTGTAAAGTGGGCAGTGGGGTGGAGCTTAGGGATAGAGCAGATGCTTAGGGAATGTAAGGTTTAGGATTGATTCCTGTTTATTTTCCAACCTCTGCACCTCCCCCCCCCCCCAGGTGTACTTTCTTATTGTAGGAAGCTTCAAAGTGCTAATAGAAATAGCAAGAAAGAGTAATCACCTATGATCTCACCAGCCACAAATAATTTCTGTTTTAGTGGTCTTAATTTCCTACTTAAAAAAAACTATTTTTTGTGATTGTGCCCAGGACTTCCTTTGTCCTGAGCAGATAGTACTGCTGAGTTTACACCCCATACCCTGTTCGATGTCTATTTCTGTCTAAAATTTTAATATAGTTAAAATGTCATTGATATACTTAATGCATGTATGTGAATATCTTTATGACTTTTTTTTTAGCAGACATGTAAGTCATAGAAGAGATTTTTATGGGAAAAATACCAGAGGAACTCTAAGAACTCTGTCTTTTGTCCATTTATTTTTATTTTTATTTTATTGTTTTCTGTTTCTTTATCTCCCTGTCTCCACTTGTTTTTCCCACCTGAATCTGAAGAGGCACTTGGTAAATCCCAGCTTGATGCCCGCCAGGACGTTGTCTCAGGAGTTCACTGGAACCCACATTCTCCTTCTGGCTGTTGTCTTCCACAGACAACAGCCACTTTGAACATCCATCTATTCTCATGCCTCAAAGTGTTCCAAAGGAAGGGGGTCTTGATGTGTTTAGCATTTGCATAAATTAGGCCTGATTTATGCATTAAGGAGGTTCATTCATTCGTGTAGGTCAATAGTATGCTATAGAGTCTACTCCTTTTTTTCAGTAAATACTCCTCTTAGTGTGAAAGAGTTGGATTATGTTCTTCTTGACTTGAAGCTGTACTTTGTTTTGTCCCCTGTCATGAAGCACCGACTTTGATATTATAGTTTTTTGTGCCATATAATTATATGCTGACCATCAGTATCTTATTATTTCCCTTCCTTCTTTCCTTCCTTCCTTCCTTCCTTTCTTCCCCCCCTCTTTCTTTCTTTCTTTCTTCTTCTTCTTCTTCTTCTTCTTCTTCTTCTTCTTCTTCTTCTTCTTCTTCTTCTTCTTCTTCTTCTTCTTCTTCTTCTTTTTTTTTTAACCAAGCCCTTTTAGCAGTTTTCTCATTTTGTGTTCTCTTTAACTCCCAGGATGCTCGGGTTTTATTTTTAGGGTTGCTAATACATTGCAGGAGCCCGGAGTACACTGGGTTCCACGCTTATGAATGGCCTTTACACTCGACTGTCCCTCTGTTTCCTGACCACCACTGCTCTTTCCCAATCAGCCTGTGCTGCAGCTACATAATCCCCGAGGTCCCGTGAGAGCTAGCTACTTCTCAGAAAACATTTTTCCCTGTGGCTTTTTCGAGACCATTCTTAAAACAGAGAGTAAATTTCACAAGTTCTGTCCACGAGAATAACGGAAAGCATAAGGAGGGTGTGGGCAGATACACTCGGAAAAGTGTGTTCTTTCTGTACACGACTTTAGGGTTAATATCACGGGAAAAGCATATCCGTCGATACTTTTGAGGAAAAGCTGAAAATTCCATCATCACTCGTTCAACAGAGACCGGCTCCTCCTTTGTTTTGGCTGCAGGTGCTAATGTTGACTTTGCAAAATGACCCGCCCACTTTAGAAACTGGGGTAGAGGATAAAGAAATGATGAAAAAATACGGCAAGTCCTTCAGAAAGTTACTTTCACTGTGTCTTCAGAAAGATCCTTCCAAAAGGTATGTCACATTTAGAGTGGGATCGAGTGACCGGCTTTGAGTTTCAACCAAGCTATGTTTGTGGATGAGAAGAATCTACCTTGCTCGGGGCCCTGAGCGTCATCCTGTTAGTGGGAGAAAGCCTGAGTCTGCAGGGGAGAGAAGCCAGTGTAGCCTAAGGGGGTGGGGAAGGATGGAGGGGAGGGGGAGGGAAATGGCAGTGTAATGCTACAGAGAGAAGTGGCAATGCAGACGTCAGAAGACGCTGACAGGGGTGAGGGAAGCCGAGCTTACATCCTGCACCACGTAGGTAGAGCTGACCTCCCAGGATCAGAACATCCGGCTAGCTCCAGTCGGAACCAGACCGAGTTACTGAATTTTGCATGAGCTTCCTTTTCGTTGCAGAGCAAGTTGTTTGTGCAGTGAACAGATTAGCAGCAGAGAAAAGTTTACCTAGAAAGATTAATCATGTAAGCGGAAGCAAATGGCTTTCAATTAACTTAGTGTTTCCTCTGTATTTTTTGTTACTGCCCAGCACTGGAACAAGTGTTCTTTAAATCTATTTCTTCCTTTTTAATCCTGTCACTTTGAAATACCCCTGGCATAGACAATGGAACCCAGAATCCTTTATCGTCTAGAGGAGAGTTTTAGGGATGCAAATCAGTGGCAAGCCTACTCCTTGTAGAGATTTGGCATCTCCCTAACAGGCCTGGATAGTTCTCTGTCTATCATAAGTTCACCAAGGTGATTTTCTACTTAGATTTAGTAGTAATCATATAAAATAGTAATAATAATTTTTCTTCTGGAAGTCTCCCATTTGGGGATGGAACCCTGTTGTTAGAAGGTATTGCTTTATTTCAGTCGTAAGCTCTTCAAGTTGTTAACCTTTTAACCTTCCCCCCCACCCCCAGCATTACGGTCAGTTAGGCCAGACTCTTTAACTTAAAAGCAGTCTTTGTGGTATTTTGTGACTATTTGCTGTTGCAAGTTTTTAATTATTTCCCGCAAACAGTCCCCACAGACTGTTTGTGCTCCACGTGTCTCTTGTCCTTACCTTGGTTTTTAGGGATTAGTCTCCCTCCAGTGATCGTTCCCTGGGCTTACTTTCCACTCTCCTTTCGGTGACGATGCTCTTAGATTTTAATTTTGTTCTTTAGCTTCTGCTTACCCTTTCCCCTGGGGGTGTGTGTAGGGGGTGGCATTGCCACAAGGAGAAGAACTGGTTGAGCCTCCGCACCTGGTGCGAGCTAGCCTTGCATTTCTTCTTCTGTCTTTACTGACAGCTTTTGACATTCTGGAAGAAGTTGAGGTTCCACCTAGTGGCTGTGGCAAGTAATGCCACCCAACTCTGAAAATGGTTTCCCAGGGTAAACTTGTTAGTGTGATTAGTGACAGGTTTGTGATTTAGTCCAAATAATCTAGATTTCAGTGCGGTGTGTTTAACAGACATTTAAACGGTTTTGTTTCTTGATAAACTTAAAGACTTTTCCCAGTCTTTATACACTGTGTGAGTTCTGAATCTCAATTCCCTCTATGTGTGAGACAGTGTCCCTCAGTGACATAGTGAGAACAAGAGAGGCAGATCCATGTGCATGAAGCCTCTCCCTCAAGGCGTTCTGCATTGTTTGCGTGTGTGAGCAGGTGAAGGCCTCTTCTGTGCTGTCTCCATAACCGTATCCCCACACTGTGCAACTGTTCTGTTAGAGCAGTTACAGACCATTAGTGCTGCACCTGGCCCCCAGAGGCTCTTCCTGTTAATGAAAAGAGACAGACGTTGAAGATGGATGTGAGGAAAAGCACAGACAAACACACAGTCATCATGGATTGTGAGTGTGGAAAAAAGTATGTTATTGATAAAACATGTAACTTAAAACACAGCCAGTATGAAATAGACAAGTAAGCCTTTATCACATGACAGAATTTTGAAATTTTGGTGACATTTTGAGAAAATCTTTAGCCCCTCTGCTCTGTTCATGCTGTTTAAAGCTTTCTGCTTTCTCTCTCTTATTTTTTTCTTTCCATTCTCTTTCTGTGGTTTTTCAGTACCGAATGGGATTCTGAGCTCTATATTTTTTCTCATTCTCATGACTTAATTTCTTTGTCTGTCTAATGGGTCTAGTAATTCTCATTTCAAAGGATTGTTCTGAGCAAGCGGTGGAATGACACCTGAGAGGTGCTGCAGAGCCCAGGGTGGGCTCCAGAGCTCAGGATATAGAGTCTGTCTTTGTCATTTGCCTCCACCCTAGCAGGGAGAACCCTGTCATTTTACATACTAATCACAGTTTGCTAATGCTGTGTCTTTTAAAATCACCATTACACAGTATGCTTTTGTTGATTTACACAACAAATGCAGGCCTTTAGAAGGGCACACACTCTTCTTTATATGTGGAGACTCACGGGAGGTGATTTAAATCCTCTGAAGAGAGTTTCAGGAACAGAAAGCAGGTTCAAGAGGGTTTAGGAGTTGAAGGAAAACTGGTCATTGTAGTGTGTTTGTGTTGCCTGTGATAGCTCCTCTCTGTGCAGTCGACAGGCAGCAAAGTCCTAGTGTAGAGACTTGAGCAACCAGTGGCAGACATGGTGGCAGGGATAACCAGGACAGATCTTCTCCCCTGCTGTGCTTGCATGCTGGGCTGTGCACTGTCCTCCTCCTGTGCCCCATGGAGCTTTGTGCTTTGCATCAGCTAGGGCAGGGTTGCTCGCGTTTGCACAGCAGAATATCGTGTTATTTCCTGATGAAATGAGCCTTACCTTATAACTTAACATACTCCTATAGAAAGAGTGAGCAGTTACTTTGAGCACTAAGGGAGGGGGTCAGTGTTGCATAGATAAGTCTGCCAGAAATGAGATAGGCTGGAATATTACTTTGCCTGGGGAGGATGGGAGGACGGCACAAAGCAGCTCTGCCTGAGGTTAGTAAGCTGTTTGAATTTATGAAAGCACCTTGTTAGGACTGTTAGACCATATAATACTCAATCCTGAATCTTTTGCGATCCATTTTCATTGCCAGATGTGTGGTTTTACTCTAAACCTATGAATTCTTTGAGCTGACTTCAGTACAAACCAGTGACCTGCTGTTGAAATGTTCTCTGTATTGGATTAGAGTGACCTGCAACTTAACAATTGTGCCTATTTAAAAAAAAAGAAAAGGAAAGAAAAGAAAGGAAGGAAGAAAGGAAGGAAGAAAGAAGAGTGAGGGCTTTTTAAGCCAACCCTCCCTTACCTTGTGGTGTCATTGTGATGAAGGATAAGGGTGGAGCGGAGAGGGCAGAAAAAGATTTTCTCTGCAGTATGCTTTTCCCCTTTATCTTTTTGGTTGCCATAGAAATGACCTTTCTCAAGAAACTAAAGAATTTTCCCAGGCCCCTATCTCAAGGTCGGTCCAGCATTCCACAGCCTTCTCTCTACCTTGGTTTAACATTTGACCTTTGGCGTGTATGAGGGGAATGACAGGTTATTGGAGAAAGGGAAAATCATTTTGGGTCCTCAACTGATCACCTCCGCTGTCCCTGTTCTTTGTTCTGCTAGCGAGAGCCTCATTTTAGTGCCCCCCTTCCTCACTGTGCTGAGCAGATGCTTAGACTTCAGTGCTGGCTAAACTTAGCCGCAGGAGTTACATTCCTGCGCTCAAATGTCTACCAGCATCGCCTTCACTTCACGCTGGGGTGTGAAATTGAGCTACAGTAGTTTGCTGTTCTGTGCTGGGCCCTGGGAATATAAAAATGAATTCTACAGGCTCCTTTGCCTTGGAAGGGCTTATGACATGATGAAGGGGATCTGTCAGAGAGGGATCATAGATTGAGATGAATGGGGAAGGGGAGTGGGGCAGCCGTTCCCAGCAAAGAGTCCTACTCAGGGAAGGTGGGAGAGAGTGCCCAAAGATGTTGACGTCTGAATTGTTTCTTGCCCTATGAGCAAAGTGTACTAGTTGGTTATGTGAACCATTTTGAGTCAAGAAAAGCACAGCATGCTTTGTCACAATCTAATGAGGGACAGGTAAGAACCCCAACACAGTTGAAGGCAAAATTGTGTGAGGGTGACGGTGATAGCCTCAGAGGATTTGGGATCACTGAGCTTGATTTGGTTTCTTTTGGGAGGCACTCCTCTGAGGGTAGACAGCACAGGCGAAACACAGCAATACACAGCAAAAATAGTAATCGATGCATCATGTAAAATGGCTAAGTTTTTGCTTTTAAACAAGATGTAGACTCATGCATTTAATGAGTTTGCCAAGGGATATGGACCTCCTGTAGTTTAGACCTTTATTTAATCAAAGCAGGTATCAATTAGCAACCATTTTAGTGGATGCATGGCTTGGATGTCTTTGAGAGGGACTTATAACTAGCATTCTTGAAGTTTAAAGGAAAAAATGGTAACAATAAAAATCTGCCTTGTACAGAAATACAGATTTTGGCTGTCAGACTAAGGCAGACCATGGCTCATCTTAGCAGTAGCTGCCTATCATTTTAGGCACAAGGGCACTTTCTGCCTTTCCACCCTCACCCTGGTGTATTTCTCTTTGTACTTTAGATAGCCTGTGAAAATATTAATGTCCCATGATGCTTTCTTTTCCCTTCCAGTTTGACATTATGAAAATTTTAAAACACGCAGGCAATGTGAAAAGTAGCTCAGTGTTTACTCCAGTCTGCCCTGTCCCATCGTTATTGGCATTTCTCGTCCTTTGCATGTGCACAGGTCATTTAATGAATTATATTTGAAAGTAAGGGACCACACTTCACTGCACGTTTCTTCCAAACAAGGTCACATGCCTATGTAATCATGATGTTTTCCCACACATAAGAAAATGAGCAGTATTTTTTTACAGGCTTCTATGTAGTCAACGTATAGATTTCTAAATGTTTTTTTGTCATTCTTGCTGCTTCCTTTCCAAACCCAGTGTTTAATCGAGGGTAATGAGCTATGTTTGGCTTTGTGGTTTAAGTCTATTTTGATCTAGAATATTTCCCTCATCTTTCCCCCTTTTTTTCTCTTGGAAGATGAGGGCTTCATCAGCCTGAAGATTATTATCCTCCAACCTACCCCCATTCTGTTCCTCCTCCCTCCTCCCTCCTTCTCCTCCCGCCTGCTTTCCTTTTCTTAATGTAGCGCATCGCCTCTTGGATGTTAGGCAAGTGCTCCTCCATTGCCGGACATGTCTAGCCTTATCCGGATGAGCGTTATTAGGGCAGCTCCCCCCCGCCCCCCGCTTTGTACAGCTACAGATAGAGAAAGCTGATGTGAAATGGATTCCTAATTAAGGAAGTATTGACAAAGGAAGCTATTCTTTATGGACGATTGTCAGTTAAACATAGAAGGGATGCTAAAAGTAGGAAATCAATGTCCCGCTACCTCCTGTGAAATATTTCAGGCAAAGATGGTAAACCACGGGGGAAGGTTTTCAGCAACAAGATATCCATACAGTGCGCCAAGACTCTGCTCAGCAGGACACTGGCTAATTGCTGTGGAGAAAGCAGACCTTCCAGTGCTGAGCTTTGGAGCCTGGAGACCAAGCAGTTAAACTTAGCATCACTAATAGTGGCCCAACAGTGGCCACCTCTGTGGTGCTGCAGTGACAAGGTCATGACTATTCGGAAAGCACAGCTTGAGGAGGTCAGATCCAAACTGTTTTTTGAATTTCAGAGTCTTCTGAACTTTGGAGTATTTACAAACGCAACCAGTTATGTGTCTACTCTTCAAACTCTGCAATTGGAAATGTTTCTAAAGGTGTAATTTAATGGGCAGTCTTGTCACCGTTCATATTGCATGATGAAATATCTTTGAGCCTTCTGGACCAGACTTTAAGTTTATGGGACATAGAGCGTAGAGAAACAGGTCACATGATACCATAAGGAAGTAGACATACCCAGAAATGCTTTTAAGTGAATTTTAAAATGAATTTAAGTGAAATTTTAAGTGAATAAGATTTGCATTTTATTGATCACCATGCCATTTTAAATTTCCTTGGAAAAAAAGTGGTGCATATACAGTTGAAGCAGTTGTTTCAATACTACGCAGACTGAGCCGGCACACAAAATCTATCTGGGAGCCCTTCTAAGTAGATGCCGCTCCTAGGGAATCCCAGAACAAAGTTCACTCCGTCAGTCATTCCTTTGACAAGGTCACATTGCACTTTGCATGGCTTCTTAATAACACAGGAATTTAGCTCACAGCAGTTGCTCCGGCAACTTTCAGAAATGCCGAAGTTGACATACTGAAGTATAAGAACAGAGGCTGGAAAATTGATTGTGCCCAAACCTTAACTCACACGAATTTATGTGTTTGGCAGTAGAGGAATTTGGAAACAGCTAGAAAACTGACATTGCTTTATCTGGTGCCAGCTTGTGGCTAGCATGGTGGTTGTTGGTGTTGCTTGCCCTAAGATCAGTCATCCAGAAATGCTCTAAGGTTAAGCTGTAGCGTTAAGGCAGTCTATTTATTATGTGGCGATTGTTTCAACTCTAATTTATTATTGATCTTTCAGGCCCACAGCAGCAGAACTTTTAAAATGCAAATTCTTCCAGAAAGCCAAGGTAACACACTTATAACCCCAAGTCAACCTGCTGGTTCGAAATGGCTGCGAATTTGCAAGCATCTGATCTGGTGTTAAATGTTGGGATCATTTGTTTTGCAGAACAGAGAGTACCTGATCGAGAAGCTGCTGACAAGAACACCAGACATAGCCCAAAGAGCCAAGAAGGTAAGCGCGCGCGCGCGCACACACACACACACACACACACACACACACACACACACACACCCACACACACACACACCCCCCCCCCCCCCCCCACAGCCCCCCCCCCCCCCCCCCGGTCATCCAGAAGGGCTCTTCCCAGACAGAAACGAAAAACCCTAGAGCAACAGGAAGAAGGCTCCTACACGCTCTGGCTTGCAGTGCAGAGATTTCCTGATCCCCATGAGTCTGATCATGAGGTTTTCTTCTGGCTCTCTCAGGGAGCTCTTCAACCTTGGGCATGGGGACAGCATGAAGCTTGCCTGGTTTTAGTTTTGCATGCAGTAGCTCCCCCCCCCCCCCCCCCCAAGATTAGAGGCTATGGATGCTGGCAAGGTTCAAATAATGAATCGCAATAGCTATATGTCTTTCCTTTAGGTTTAAAACAAAAGTGGAGTAGTCAGTCTTAAAACTTAGTTTGAATGATGAAATGAAAACATGTTTCATATGTGTGATGTACAGAATAGTCACGAATATTTGTTCATGTGTGCGCTTGTGCTTTGGAGGCCGGGATCAATGACAACTATCTTTCCTCAGTTTCTCTCCACTTGGTTTTTGAGACAGTATTTTTCACTGAACCTGAAGCTCACTTGTCTAGACTGGGCAGCCAGCTCCAGGTGAGCTAGCTCCAGGGATGGGATTATCATATCTTAACCCCATTGCAAGCCAACATCAGGGTTACCTTTGTACAATATACTGTGACTGGATTCTTTTTTTTTTATGTCAGTGCTGACAGGTCCCCAATTTTTATTGACTGAGCCATTTTCCAACTTCAGATTTGATTGTAAAGGTTAGCTGAATATCTGTGGTATATAATCATTTCTTATAAAAGATTCATGATCCTTTTCTAGTCTACTTTATGCTTTCTAAGTTTAGATTACCTACAGTTTTCAGGTTTTCTAGTCTCAAAATAGCAAGTAATTATATATGTATTTATCTATTATAGGTTATTTATCATTGCTATGGATCTCATGACAGTATGTATGGAATCCAATAAACTATAGCCATCAGTTTGGTTACTTGGTTTTAAATTTAGTATCATATATTAATAATTAAAAATATGTACCCCGGGGGCTGGAGAGATGGCAAAGATGGAGATCTTCTAATGGTTGACAGAGAGATAGGAGCTCGAGTCTGTTTCTTAGGTGGTGTTAGAGTCAGGCCTGGGGTCCTTTGATCACATGTCCAGAATGTCATCCAGAAGCGAAGAGAGCTGCCAGGGCCTGATGATGCCTGTTGGCTCTGCACTTTGTGTTTCTGTCTTTGCTGCACATCTCCCCTCTTCCCCTGTCTGTACACTGGAGCTATGTGTGGTGCCTCCCTCCTACGGAGTCTGCACCATCTCAAGAGCTTCTCTTAGCTCCAGACAACGCTGCAGCCCTTCTGCCGTCTTTTCTTTTCTCCTGATTGTCACCCCTCCTTTCTTGTTTCGAGGTGTAGCCCAGGCTGGCCTCAAATTCATGATTCCAACACCCCCCCCCTTTGCCACTAGTACTTGGACTCCAGGCTTGCAGCAGTAGTCACTGTACACGGCTCCTCCTCTGTTTTAAAATTGTCTATGAAATGATTAGTTCACGTGTATTGGTGTTTTGCCTGCACATGTGTCTGTGCACCGCCTGCGTGCCTGGTCCCCGTGGAGGCCCAGTAGAGGGTAGCTGATGCCCTGAAACTGAAGTCACAGATGACAGTGAGTCACCACGTGGGTGCTCGGAATGGAGCCTGGGTCCTCTGGAAGAGCAGCCAATGCTCTTAACTACTGAGCCACCTCTCTGGTCCAGCCTCCTCTTTGTTTTTGTTTTTTGTTTTTGTTTTGTTTTTTGTTTTTGTTTTTAAATTAAGCAATTAAATAAACTAATAAATAATTTAAAAAAATATTTGTTTTACTTCTTGGGATTAAAATATAATTCTCTCTTCCCTTTCTTCCCTCTTAACCCTCCCATAGTACCCCGCCGTGTTTTCTTGCTTTTTCATGACCTTTTTTCCATTAATTGTTGTTCTATACATACATGTACATGTATATACATATATTTCTAAATATCATCTGTTCAGTCTGTGTGATGCTCCTTGTATGAATATGTTCTCAAGCCTGGCCGTTTGGGAATGGACTACCAATTGGTGTGTCCTTCCTTGGTTAAGACTGTTTCTCCCGCTCCGAGCTTTCCTCAGGTGCCTGCAGTTCTCCGTGTAGGCTTGGGCCTTGTGGCCTTTCCCCACCTACTTTAGCATGGCTGTGGTCCTTGTTCAGCTCCCGTCCTGACAGTCAGGTTGGTGAGACTTACAGGTGTAGCCTCTGACATTCCCAAGGACATGGTCTCCTCACAGCAAACTCCCCATCACTGGCTCTCACTGTCTTTCCACCCCTGCCTCCTCAGTGTTTCCTGAGTCTTCGGTGAAGGAGTGTTTTGTAGATGCGTCCACTGGGACTGGCCTGCACAACTCTGCCTTTGATCCTGTGTGGTTTTCCGTAGTGGTGTCTTGGTGTCTTTCCTTGGTGAGGGGTGAAGACTACACCAGCTGTGGGCCTAAGGACAGATGTTCGGAGTCTGACGCCTGTGTTTTTAACTAGACATTTATGGTAGATTTCTAGCTTTCCTTTGATCTCCTCTTCCAATGTTTCTTAGACCCTGCTTCAAGATTAACTGTCTGACCATGCTCAGGAGTGCCTTTCAAAGCTAAACAAAACAAACATGAGGATCGATAAATGAAAAAAAAGGGAAAAGAAACGGAACAAGAGAACTCTTTCTGCCTAATAAAGGCCCAGGTTCTTAATTAAATGTTTAAGCTTACAGTCTAACCTCCAGCAAAGGAACCATGCTTGAGCTTGACTCCTTAATACGGCGTAAACTTTCCCTGTGGGCTTTCTTCAGTTTGAGAAAATGAAGAATTTGTTCAGGCTATGACTTTATTTTCTTCCCTTAAAATTTTTTTATTACCTGTGAGTGTGCTGTATACCCCAAATCCCATTTTGCCTTTATCTTGGGACAGTGAGGAGTAGAACTTGGAGAGATGTGAACTTCCAATCATATTTTCTCACATGTCTTAGGTCTTTCTGCATCATCGTCGTCGTTGTCATCATCATCATCATCCTCCTCCTCATCATTATTTATTGGATTTTTTTCCTTTATGCTTTTCTGCTTCTGCTTCCCAATAGTACATACCAGTTGTCCTAATGCTTGGGAATCTGTTCAGGCTATGGCTTTATTTTCTTCCCTTAAAATGTTTTATTACATGCTGACTTCTTCACTTTAGACATTAGCTTGCCATCTATCTTTCCCACAAAAAGAGTTCTGCAGAATAAAAGAGATTATTAAGTTTTTAAGCATCGTCTAGGAAAGGCCTGGTAATGTTTTTCTGCCCTCCCGTCACATACGCATTTTCAAGTATACTTTGGCTGCTGTCTGTGTCACACTTCTCATGTAGAGATTTGCTGGCAGGTGCACAGCTGAGACCCCACCACAAGGTCGCATTTGCTCTCCATAGCATGTGGCCAGAAACATCAGCTCTTCTACTGCCCTGAGTGTGTCACGGCAAGGATTTCATTTCCACCCAGTTTCCCATTCGTTAGACCGCAATTGTTTGTTGTGCGCATGCTCCCAGTATCCGTGTTACTTGACGTTACAGAAGAGCAGCCTGTCTGCCTCTCCTCCTGTCTGGCTTTTGGTGAGCACACACGATGGTGTTCACCACTGGAAACCTTTCTTGCTGCTGAGGCCATGGGAAGCAAATGTTGTTTGAATAACCACGTGTAATTCCTGTAGGATATCTCCACATTTCCTGGGTTTTCATAGCACTTAGGTAAATTTTGCTTAAAGTTGGTGGAGGGGTCTTTAGCGTTTTTAATTCTTAGACTTCCTTACATGGAGGTGGATTTCCTCAACTTCTTGCTGTCCTGTTTATTGTGGTGTTTCCTCAGTTTTACTCTTGTTTCAGTGGTGTGGACTTGCTCCTCAGATATCACTCTTTGATGCTAGGTTATTGATGATGATGATGATGATGATGATGTTGATGATGATGATGATGATCTTCTTCTTCTCTCCCTCTTTCTTCTCCTCCCTCCTTCCCCCTCCTCCCTCCTCCTCCTTTTCCATCCACTCCACTCCATTGCTTTCTAAATAAAACGATGACCCATTTATAACTAGTGATTAAATAACAAGTTCATCTGTTGCAAAAGCTATGGTCATTTTGCAACCCTGTTGATTTTAAATTTGTCATAGACAGTATTTAATATATTTACTTCATGTTAACCCAAGTTAACTCCCCCTCTCTATATAATATTAATATGGATGATTTTCATATTTAAAGGACTCACAGGCTCATATATAATTGTTCTCCAAAAATCCCTTGTAGCCATCACTGCTAGTACTACTTCTACCAACACACACAGACACACACACACAGAGACACACAGACACACACACAGACACACACACACAGAGACACACATGGACACAGACACAGACACACAAACACACACACAGACACACACAGACACACAGACACACACACACAGACACACGGACACACACACAGACACACACGGACACACACACACAAGCACACACACAGACACACACACACAGACACACACAGACACAGACACACACGCACGTATGCACGCACGCACGCACGCACGCACGCATGTGCGCACCCAAATGTTCACACACACATTTCCCTTACAAAACAGTTTTTTACAGTTTTGTCTTCTTTAGGGAATATTCTAATACTTAGGGATCACCTTGATTTCCTTTGGCCCTGATTTTGTCTTTGATGTGGAAATTCTGAGAGATCTTTGGTATATAATGAAAGTAGTAAGGTACTTGATGCTCCTGGACCCCGAGCTGCTTCCTGCTTTCTAAGCTAACAACGATCTCCAAGAGCTGAGTCAAGCACAGCTGAGGAAGTTCTTTTCTCCTTCACATTTGTCCTTGTTCATGAGCAGGAAGGTTTCATGCCATCTCTGCCTTTCACATAGCTTTCTCGGGTGTGTGTGTGTGTGTGTGTGTGTGTGTGTGTGGGCTCACATAGCTTTCTCGGGTGTGTGTGTGGGGGCGGGGGGGTTGTTTCCAGCTGCCTTTGGATGCATGCTTGTCCATTGCTTACTCTGTTGGATTGAGAAGGTGGGAAGTCATCAATGAGTTAAAACTGAACCCAGATGCTTACAATTGTACACATCCTTTTCAGAATTGCTTCTCGACTAAGCTTATGTCCGTGATGTGAACCTTGACTGACCTCATTCATAGCTAATACTCACATGCTTTCTGAAACCCACACAGGGCAAAGCAGGGGGCCAGCGGTCTGAGCCACACAGCTGGCTAAATGTCACTGGCCAGCTGGAGGCCTTAACTGAGAGGGGCTGGGTTAAGATGTACCATTCACAGTTCTTCTTACTGTGGTTGCTGAGTTGTGGTGGGAAGCAGGACCCTAGAGGGTCCGTGTTTGCATTCTACTAACCTCCCAGATGGAAAGTTAGAAATGGCCAGGAGTTAGCTAGTCAGTATGAGGGAAGGGGGCTGGCCAAGAGTTAGCTAGTCAGTATGAGGGAAGGGGGCTGGCCAGTAGTTAGCTAGTCAGTATGAGGGAAGGGGGCTGGCCAGGAGTTAGCTA
>JADRCH010000029.1:8644283-8673326 GCA_019843965.1 Rhynchomys soricoides
AGTTAGCTAGTCAGTATGAGGGAAGGGGGCTGGCCAGGAGTTAGCTAGTCAGTATGAGGGAAGGGGGCTGGGCGTGGTGGTGTGCCTCTTAATCCTAGCACTTGGGAGGCAAAAACAGAGGTAAGCAGATCTCTGAAGTTGAGACCAGCCTGGTCTACATGCTGAGTTCAAGATCAGCCAGGTGACCCTGTCTGCAAAACAAAACGAAACTGAACAACAAAGAAGGAGACTGGGAAGTCAGCACTGCTAGGGTGGGCACAAATATTACGAATTTCTTTTATCAGTGTGTAAGATTATTTTTGTATTTTAAAGACCTATAAAACATTGGCCCTATTTGATTCTAGTGTGTATTTAGGAATCAATAGATAGGATAACTACAGCTTGGGGCGGGAGAGATGGCTCAGTGGTCAAGAGCTCTGGCTGCTCTTCCAGAGGTCCTGAGTTCAATTCCCAACAACCACATAGTGGCTCACAACCATCTGTAATGGGATCCGATGCTCTCTACTGGTGTGTCTGAAGAGAGTGACAGTGTACTCATATACATAAAATAAATAAATCTTTTTTTTTAAAAAGATATTACAGTACATATTTTTAAGTTTTGTGATCTTGTTTATTTTTTTCACTTTATGTTTTGAAATAATTTCAAACTTGCAAGAAACGTGTAAGTGTGTATGTACTTCTCTGCTCTTAATCAAAGTTGTTGATTTTCCAGTGTTGTCAGTTTCTCTATAGAGTCTAATTCATAACGCGTTTAGCTGCTCTGTTTCCTTTACTATGGAGCCATACTTCCCTTCTGTAGTTGCTACACTTTGGAAGAATCCAGGTCAGTTATTCTGTAGAATGTCCTCCCATAAAGGCTTAGCTGATATTTCTTCGTGAGCGGATTGACCCGTGTGTTTTGACAGGCACCTCGGGAGTGAGGCTGTATTCTGGGTACATTATACCAAGAAGCACACCCCTTTGCCTTTTTCTCATCCTGCAGAGGTTTAATGGGGACTACCTGCTTTAGGTAGCCCCTGTCAGCTTCTTTTTTGAAAACGCAAGTACTACTCCCTGATAGGAGGAACATACTTATCCCCCCAGGTCAGAACACCTCTTTTTTTCCAAGGCCATATTTATGTTCTGCGTCATTATGGCTGCACATTCATAGGATGGCAGGGGTAGGAATTCCTTGGGATTGGTAGTATACAGGATACATTTGCATCAGATTTAGGCAGCAAGTGAGGCTGTGCTGTCCTCTCTCCATCTGTGCTGGGCACAGCTGTGGTCAGAGTGAGCAGCCTGACCTCTTTGCGCCAGCATCACTGACTCTGCGCTGCCCGGGGCTGAGCCATGGCCAGCACAAGGATGTCTGGCCTCATGCTTAACAACAGCAGGTGCTGAGTCCACAACAGTGTCGTGGGTATTGTGTGGAAGACTGGGTGTTCTACAAGCACTAGGTACACTGCTGGTGATAGGGATGGCTTGTCTAGCACTGGGTCCCTGGACGGAATGGACAAAGAAAAGAGCTCCTGGAGAAACTCACAGAGGAGGAAGGGAGTCCCAGTCTTTATTCTTGGGAACTGTGATGTAACTGCTGTTGTCTGCTCAGCACTCTTCATATTTTCTCTTCTGCCCCATAAGAGCCAGAGCTAACCTCTGCTACCACTAGACGTGCACTAGGAAGAGCACGGGAGTGGGGAGCTGCAGCGAGCATGGCGGTGCTCCTCAGGTGCACCTCCACACCCCTTTTCCCGCCTGCTTCCTTCTTTGTTTTAAACAGTTGTGCACAACAGAATGGAGAGCAGGTGCTGTTATTACATCTTGACGATGGTAGCATGAAAGGGACCTCCCCCAGTGTAAGGTGAGTTAGGCATGGGCTCCATCCTCATTCTCCAGTCTGTGCTGCTTCTGCCATCTTCTGAGGGAGAGAAATAGGAGTGGAAAACAACTGACTGGATTAAGTAAGGGGCAGGGTTGCTACTCATGGGCACACTGAGTTGTCTACTTTCAACACACGTAAGGTGGGGGAGTCTCCATGCCATTTGTGGTCACCGGGGGTGTGGCGTGGGAGGTCCTGTGTCATGGTGGGAAGCTAGAGAGTTTGGAAGCTCCCTGCTGGTTTTGGGCGAATCTTGGGTGGTAGAAGGGCTTGAAAAATCTGAAAGGGGAGACATGGCTAGTGAGAATTTGGTAGCACCACTAGTTAGCAAATCACTTTTGCTAAGTGAGTGATTAAATAATGAGCTTAGGTTCTCACTCATAAATGATAGAGGCAGTATCCTCCTGTGTTTGTGTGTATAGAATCGGCAGTGTATAGCATAGCAATTGGGACAAATTTTGCAATAAATGGTTGTTATCATATAGTGCTTTTTATTATTTTATAATCATGCATGTTGCTTTTATCATCACTACTTTGCTCTTACACTGCCATTGTTTTTGTTTTACGTTTGCTGTCTTGGGTGGGGGGTGCCATGGAGTCTCTTTCTACCACTGCTTCCAGTAGTGGACTCAGAGATGAAGACAGATATAGGACAGTCCAGACAGTGGGAACATGGAGCACACTTCACTGCAAAGCTCAAAGGTAGCAGAGACTAAAACCACCAGGTGGTGATGGCCCTGACATATATACTGCTGGTGTAAGAATGGTCATGGAGCTGGTAGATGAGCCCCAGGAGAGAGGAGAGGGGAACAGTATGTGCGGGGCACTTGCATGTGCTTGGCTAGGCAGTTGGTCTGCCTTTGTCCCAGTTATTGTGGCGTGACAACAAACGGTGGAGTTCCAAGCATGTTATCCTGTTGGGCAGTAGTGAGTAGGAGATATGTTAACTATACGGTCCAAAAAGACCATAACTACTTTGAAATATCTGTGGAAAAGTAAAAACCTAATGTATATAAGAATGCTAAGCCAATATTAAAGATGACCAGATTTTGAGATGGAAAAGGACCATCAATATTTGCCCCGGTTTGCAGACTGTAAGTTGAGATACTAGAACTCCAGGCCTTGACTGCAGCCTGAATCATGTCAAGGGGACTGACTCCAAAGCCAGCCTCTCAGCCTCCTACCAGTGAGGTTCTTTAGTTGAAAAAAGCGGGGAACTACCTTTAAGTGTCTGCAAAGTTGCTTTTCTCCCTCTTGAAATCTCAGTCCACTAAGATGTTGAAATCAGAAGAAATAAGGTGGGTTTAGCTTTGTTCCATATTTGCCCAGTAGAGGGCAGCAGTTAGTTTTAGAGAACCCCAAGGGAAGTTTAGGCCTTTTGAAAGCCTCAGCCTTGGAGTAGAAGCTGACTGAGGTTAGTCAGTTGACTGCTCTTTTTATTGGGCAGGTAACTGGAGGTTGATGGTCTAAGTAGTTTTCACTTTTATTTTGAATTAAAAACTTTAAGTCTGTGTTACATTTTCTTTTAACAAACCAAAGAAATCTATACACAATTCATATCAAAATCAAAAGTCTTAATTTTGAGAGATAGATTGGAGTGCTTCCAGTATTTCAGGATTAAATTGATAGTTTAGTGGTATCAGGCTATTTTCAGAAAGTTCCTTGGTTTCCAAGAATCCTTAGTGCTGGGTGAACAGAGGTAGGAGGGACTCAAAGTATATGCTAACTAACTCTGAAGTATATGCTAACTAACTCTGAAGTATATGCTAACTAACTCTGAAGTATATGCTAACTAACTCTGAAGTATATGCTAACTACCTCTGAAGTATATGCTAACTAACTCTGAAGGAGGAGGAAAAGTAAGCCAAACTTGATTCCAGCTGCCGCATATGGCATACAATAAACATCATGACAGGAAGCAACTTAGGATAAAAGGGTTTATTTCAGCTCATACTTCTGAAAACAGTCTATCTCTGAGGGAAGTCAGGGCAGGAACTGAAGCAGAAACCATAAAGAAACACTGCTTACTGTTTTTCTCCGGTTCATGTTCTCTGGTTCGGGAAAGCTTGGCTTTCTTATGCAGTCCAGGTCCACCAGTCCAGGGATGGTGCTGCCCACAGTGGGCGGGCCTCCCCATGTCAGTCATCAGAAAAGACATGGCCACAGGTGAGTCCTTCCGTAAGGCATTGGTTTCGGGTGGTTCTAGGTTGTGCAGTGTTGACAACAGAGGTAACCTGGATATGCAGATGCACCAAATAGGCTCGGGGTTGCAATCCTCTAACTGCTTGTGTTTCTTACTCTCTTCTTACAGAAGCAACTGCATGTGTTGGTATAACACTGAGGAAGCCACATGCTTGTAGAGTGGACGGTGATGGTGATTCCTCTCGTTTCTCCCGTTTCATAGTCTTAGAGCAGTATTAGAAAGGTTAAGGTTACTGTTTGACTGGCACACTGTCTGGGACAGGTCTTCTGAGGATGGTGTAGGCTCATAGAGACTCTGATTCTTTCTTCAGTCTGAGGTCAGTTTAAAATAGACTTCATTTGGTGGGAACAGTGCTTTTGCCACTAGGGGGCACTGTCAGAATGGTTCATTTCAGACCTGACAGGAATCTTACTGTTGTATAAAAAACCTTGCCGCTGTAGATTGTGTCCTTCTGCTTAGTGTTTGTGCTGGGTGTGAATTTGACAGAGGTGAGGGTAAAGGAAGCAGTAGGGGAGAGCATCATTTTCAGTGCAGAGGATGAAGCAAGGCCAAACAAAACCAAACCCCAAACATTTAGTTGTTGATTTTTCCTGCTCCCTGGGTTTGCTGTGCTGTGAGATTTTTCTGATCCTCACTTGGAGGAAAGGCTGTGCCTTTCTCATTGAGGCATCTTTTAAAGACTCGGAGCTTTGTCAGGTATGGAGGTTTGCAGATCCATTTTGGAGATTGTGATAAGAATTCCAAAGTAAAGAGATGCTGGTTTTAAATTGCCCAGAGCTGACAGCATTCCATCCTGGAAACACTTGGGCAGAGTTGTTGGCTCTGTTGCACAGCGGACACATGGTGAGGTCTGCATGTTTGTATGCATTCCTTACTGCCCGTTGACCTTTGCGAGATTTGCTCACTTTCCCCAAGATTTTGCACTTGGCTGCATTTTCTGGAACGGGCTGCGTGTGTGTGTGTGTGTGTGTGTGTGTGTGTGTGTGTGTGCGCGCGCGCACGCGCGCGTGCGAGGGAAGTACCCTATTCCACCTCCCATCCACCCCACTGCAAGCCTCTGTACCAGACTCTCAGTCCACAGCCTCCTACTTGAAATCTTGGTGCTTTTTCCAGGATGAGGCCCGCAGCACAGGGAAGGCAGGACCATGAATGCTTCCCTTCATTCTTCCGGGCTCTGGTTCCACCATGCACACCCCAGCCACTGGCGGGCCTTATAGAATCATTACTTTGGCACCAGGAAGTAGAACATGGGAAAACATGGGTTTCCCATGAGGGTTCTTTGCTGGTCCCCTGGTTCAGAAAGCTGCCCTTTAATGTCTTCACACGGTCACCTTGTGTTTGGACATTTACATGGCTTGCAGGTGGTTACAGTTGGAAGGTCTGGAGACAGGGACTGACTGGAGGAAGAGGTTGAATGTTGGGTGGGTTTGAGGCTAGGAACCCATCCCGTTTCCAACCTGAGCTTTTGGTTTCCCAATCTTTAGAACTGTAACAGGCATTTGACTCGAGCTTCTGCACAGCCATGCCTTCCTCACCAAGAGGGACTGTGTCCCCTTTAACTGTGATCCAAAAATCGACTCCTCTCCCCGAGTTGTTTCTGTCAGGTGTTTTGTGACACAGACAAAAAGACAAGCTGCTCACTATTGCTGCAGCTCGGGTGAAGCTTTCTCAGATCTCCTGCAGCCCTAGTCACTCCACTCTGCAGTCTTCCATCTGCATGGCCCTGTGACCCCGTGACCCCGATTCTGCTGTTACTAGATGTCATGTGGAGTTCACCCCTTCAGCTTTGCCACGGTGCATCTTGTGAGTCCTGTGGGTGTAGGAACAGTGAGTGCCCTGGTTAGCTCCTGTATTCCGTGCTCAGCACTGTCTCTGTAGGTATTTTCAGAGAGTAAGACTGGTGCAGTGGCCTCTGGCATGAATGATCATGAGAGCATGAGGCAACAAAACCTTTGTTACAAGGGGAGCTCTGAAGTTGCTCTCAGCTCTGTGGGTTTCCTATGGTTCACAGCTAAGATTTAGATGCAACTGATTCAAGGTTTAAAATATTTCATTACTGGACTTTCTGGGGGCCCTTAGCCTAAAGTAGGATGGTTGAAAATTACCATGTCAACAAGGTGGCCTGTGCAGGGGGTTGACATTTAGTTCCCACCCAGCATGTTCTCAAAGCTGTCCTCTTCTAGTGGGCTGGGAACGTGTGTTCTCCTGTTACCTGAAGCACCGTTCACTTGCTGAGGTGTTCTAATACTAGGCTAAGTTAATGTCAGTTCTTTTTCCCCCTCTCCTCTGCTGAGGAGAAATCATGTTAAACTTTCTTCCTCTCAGTCTTGGAAATCTTTAATAAGCTCGACATTTTGGAGGTGGGAAAGGGAAAGTCACTGATAGTAAAGAAGTTTGGGGCACTGTGGGGACAGGATGGAGTGAGTGCTAAGGACAGAAGCCTACCTTGTGCCTTTGTACCCCTTTCTGGCCTGTCCTGTTCCCTCAGTCACAGAGACCATGGTGAGGGGAGCCGAGGTGCAGAACAAGTATAGAAACAGACAGAAAGGGACAAGGACGGCGGCGCTCCTTGTTCGGAACTAATCAAATGTGATTGGCTTATTAGAGATTTTGGACTAACTTTTTGAAAGGCAGAGTTATTTTGTATCTTTAGAAAAGATCTTTGAAATTCAGTGGTTTTAAAACAAATTTAAAAAAAAAATGATGGGATCTAGTTAAGGTTGCTTTGATAACAGATTTTTTTTTTTTGAAGCTTGCTCTTTAATTACTGCTGGCACATTCAAAGGCTGATTGATTTAAAAGTGTCCTGGAACTTCTATTTACTTTCCCAGACTCAAACACAGAGGGAAGGAGCCCTGTGCAGCCTGCTAGGCAGTACATGAGCTGAGCAATGTGGAGTGCCTTCAGTGCAGCTCACACTTGAAAGGGCACATGGAGCCGCTTGGCTCCCGAGCCAGTTTGTTAGTGGATGTGAATGAACTGGCCAGGCTGGAAAGGTCATGTGGGTCAGGGGAAAGTGCAGACCTTGCACAAAGCACCAAGCAGGGGTCAGAGGGAAGGCTCTGAGGAGCTGTGGGTGAGGGAGCCAGGGCCACCTACATGGGTTTGAATGTCAAGCTCTTAAGGCAGACTCCAGCAGCTGGTCCTGGCTCTGCCACCACTCATGAGGTAACCTTCAGTGTGAGTCACCCCACTCTGAGTCCTTTGTGGAACTATTGGACTGGTGCTTCTCGCTGATTTGTAGCCTTAACAACCAGAATCCTCAACTCTGGTGTCTTTCAACCTTCCAGCCCTAGTTCTCCGGGTCTGTTGACCTTTGAGTCCCACATATTTCTACTACACCCCCTGACTAGAAGTGTTCCCCCCTCTATCTGCAGGAGACCTTAGGTGTATCCCAAGGAGTCATTTCTCTGAAGAGTGAAGCTGGGCTCTGTCAGTCACTACCACATTTTCAGATGTTGGTACATACCTTTATGTGTCAAGAGGTTTTCATCATCTTTTTAATGGCTACATAATATTCCACTGCAAAAATGATTAATTTTTTTTTATTTTTTTTTATTTAACTAGGGAGGGATTAACATCACTGTGTGTGCATTACTGCTAAAATGTTATTTGTTAGGATATATTCCAAGGAATGAAATTCTTTTATTTAAAAATGGCCTATAATTAGTGATGAATAGTGCCTTACTGATTCTTAAAATGTAAGACATTTTATTTAAATCTACATCTGAGTCTGGGGTCCTTCTCAAGTAATACTTTACTTACACACACAGCCAGCCAGACACATTACTTACATCAACAGCCAGCCAGACATTTATTACTTACACAGACAGGCAGGCAGACAGACACACATTACTTACATAGACAGGGAGACAGACAGACATTGCTTACACAGACAGGCAAACAGATATTACTTATATAGACAGGTAGGCACAGAGTGTACCACCTTATTATACAGACAGACAGACAGATACACTTCTTAACATAGACAGAAAGACAGACATTTCTTACATAGTCAGGCAGACAGGCACACCTTGCTTACACAGACAGGCAGACAGACAGACACTGTTTACATAGACAGGCACACACACACTTGTAAGCATCACCTTATTTACCGAGACGGGCAGGTGCCATCGCACGTGTAGTAGTCAGTATTTGGCATTGCAGGCAGCGATGCACATTTGATTTATTTTGACTTTCTCCTAGAGCTGTAGTTAGCTATTTTGTAGAGAGATTTCCAACCTTGAAACTGTCGGTACACAGAGGAAATATTCAGGTGTGCCGTATCCTAATGCAGACGGATCTGCTCATGGGAGATTGGTAGTGAGGGACACTGGGCCATCCTGTCCTGCAGCTTAGTTTTTTGGATAAGGAATTAGGCCAAGAGTGGGGACCTGCTGAACATGCAGTGCTGCGAGGTATTTTTTTCTCATGGTTCTGTCGCTGTAATCTCCTCTGTCCTGAGCAAACAAATGATACAGCAGCTGCAAACTGGAGAGTACCGGCTGGGCCTTTCCATCATCCCCTGGCTCACGCCTTTCCAAGGCTCATTACAGCAGCCCCTGTCAGCTGCCTGTGCTGGCCCTGGTGTCTGGCATGGTCAGTGCCACAGAGAACTTCCCGATGTTATCTGCTGTGGTCACATGCTGGCTTCATGACTCTGGGCACCTTTCATCTTTAGCACTTGTGTCTTTTAGAGATTGGAAATTCATTTTCCTCTTCCCCCCTAAAACCATTATCCAGGCTGTTCTAAGTAACTGTCATCTTGAGATGACCTTGGCTGGTTTTGAACCTGGGACAAACCACCAGGCTTACCTTCCCGAGACGTGACCATCTAAATCCAGTGCTTCTGCCTTGTAACCCGGGGATACATAGGAGCCCTTCCTGCAGCCTTCGTGATCTCATTGTGAACGTGGGAGTGCCGAGTAGGGGAGGGGCTGCGCATTGTACACGTGAGCATACAGAAGCATTTAAATGTCACACCACACTTACCTTTTGTTTTCTGAGGATGTTGATGAGAAAGGTTACTGAACCGTCAGTCACTCCTGCTCTCTTTCTATGTGTGTGGAGCGCAGAAGCCCAGCAACGGTGATCGGTGATCTTGTTTTGATGTAAAACTCTTCATTCTCAGGGCCCCGAGCCACCGAAGTCTATTTAGAATCACTGTTAACTTGTTTCTGATTCTGATTTAATTGTGAAATTCTTATTTCTTCATGGCTGGTGAATTTTTAAGTTCCCGCCATTCCCTATTTGTTCAATGCATGCCAACCCCTAACAGAATCTATCTCCAGAGTGATTCAAAGGCTTCTTCTCACCAGAGTGGCACTGTTTGGAGGGTGTGGTAGCTTTAGGAGGTGGAGCTTGCAGAGAGTTGAGGCTGGTGGGTGTGGGATCTTTAAGAGGTTTTGTTTCAGAGGAGGCCTGATGGTTGGGTGTGCCTTTGAGCGGCAATTCTTTGTGGCATTGTTTCAAGGGATTGGTGTGTGGGTCCTTAAGAGATGGAGGCTGTGTGGGTTTCTTTCATAGGGGTATGGTTAGTGTGTACTGTTGAAGTTGGTAGTTAGATATTAGTGACTTTCTGTCTCTGACTTTGCGTCTCTTTCTGGTTTCCTGGACACCATGAGGTGAGCAGCTTTCCTGCTTCATATCATGGTTTGCTGTGATGCCATGATCCTGAACAAATGCTTTTGAAACCGTGAGCTAAAATAATCCCTTTCTTCTTAAAAAGCTGAACATCTTCGTTATCTGTCACAGTAACAAAGGGTGACTAACATAGCTCCTTCAGTGAGCAGGCCAGGTGGTGATAATGCTTGGTACAAGGAGAGCCCCACCGTGTCCTGCTTCCTGGGTAGGAAGGGGCCACATTGCTAAACTCACAGCAAAGCGTGAGATCTTGCTGAAGGCTCATACAATCTTGCTGGATGCTTATCTAGCTGTCACTAAAATGCCCACCTTGTGTCTGCTGCTTGTCTCTCTCTGACCCCTTTGGAACTTTCTGTTCCCTTAGAACTCTGCATGTTGCTGAAGCCTCTGAGCCTCCCTGGTGGTGCTCTGTCAGAGCTGTGGAGTCTCCCGAAACCGTGGCTTCTTTTGCCATTAACAGTGTTCTCATACTCATGATTAAAGTTGCCTCTGGTGTCACTGGTGTTAGTAGCACAGGCCTTCATCTTCAGCATCTCCAAAAGTCCCAGAGGTGGTGAGGAGACTAACGAATGGATGGTAAGTTTAGTCACAACAAGGGCAAACTAGGAGGCAGTGACAGGGAGAGTTTTCACTGGGCCGTGAAGAGAGACTTTGGAAGAGGTGTATGGGTGAGATTTTAAATGTGTGCAGACTAGTCTGTGATTAAATACCCTGAAATGGAAACCATAAGAACCTGGCAATTGAAGGCCTGAGAGAGATCTTAGATACTTTCCTTAGTGTTGGGGCTGCCCCATCATGGCCAAGAGAGGGGGTTCGGTGGGGGGAGAAACATCAGCACCCAGTTGGTTTTGTCCTCATTTTTTTTTAAATTCCATTCTAGCTTCTAGCACATGGGGTACCATCACTACTTTCAGTGTGAATCTTCCCCTCATAGTTAATTCTCTCCGGAAACACCCTCACAGCCAACTCCACCCTCCAGTGAAATGCCTCACCAGCTCCAGAGCGATTCTAAATCCAGTCAGGTTGATAAGCAAGGTTAGTGATCAGAAGAGGAGACACCAAGTAGCATGAAGACCGAGTGGGTTTTAAATCACTGGCTAAGATTTGGGTTCCTGCTTTTGAGTTCAGTGCTCTTGGAAGAAAACATTGCTTAAGCTGCAGTCAGACGACAGAAGCAATGAATGACTGTGAGTTGGTTAAGGCTCGGGACCTCCCTGTTTGCTTTTCTAGTCTTGGTGCTTGGCATGCAGCCTGATAAAACTGGGGCTTCATAGATGTTGACAGGAAGGACGAATGTGAATGTGATGAGCCTGGTTTGTCTTACTGGGAGGTTGGGCCCATGCCTGTCAAACCTACTCCAGTAAAGATCCAGCAGTGTTCTCGTTTTCTCCTTTCTCCTTTGACGAGAAGGCAGAGCCCTCCCACCCTCAATGGCATGGAGGAGTGTTGTAGTCAGGGCCTTATCCGAGCACTCACTTCCATGCACCTTAGAAACTTCAGGTGGATTACGAAGTGCAACTTGGAGAGATACTGGAGAGCCGGAACGAGGCTCAGTGCTCCAGTGTTTGCCTAATGTGCTCACGGCTTTGCGTTCAGCAACACCCCTTACTCTCACGGAGGAGGGGAAAGGAGGGAGATCCAAATAGATATTTTGAACTTTTTTTTTGAATTTATGAGAAAATTACTCATTCTATGAAATTAATTTTGCTTTAGATTATTTCCCCCAGTGTCTGCGTATGAGCAGTGAGAGGAGTTTGCTTATTTGGTTGGCGGTGGTGCTGGTGTCCCCTCTTCTTTAGGATCATTTGGTTATTTGATTGGCAGTGGTGCTGGTGTCCCCTCCTCTTTGGGGTCCAGTATGTCGTAACAGACAAGGACCTTGCTTTCGCTGTTAAGGAAGGTGGGACACTCTGTGGGACAAGTTCTGCTTCAAACACGGGTTGTATTTAATGTTTTCCTCCTGGTCTCAACTGAAAGTGGAGGCAGATGGAAGGAAGGGGAAGGGTGCCACGCAAGGTGCTTCCGACCCTGTTCAGCAGTGTAGGGCTGTGGGGTCCATGTGATGGTTTAAAAAAAGTAATTTAGAAGTTTCATACATAAAAGTCGTGTGTAATGTGTTCACAGGTGGATGGTATGGCTTGCCTTCTGGCAGAAGTTAAGTCTTTGAAGGAACACTTTGTTCTGCTGATAAATGAAGAAATGTTCTATAGGTACCTCCTTTGTCTGTATTCTATATCTTGTGTAAACAGCCACTTACGAAATGCTTAAAGAAATTTTTAAAAAGACCCATAAAAGTGAACCAGGTACAAAATACCCTAGTGAGCAAGCAGTTTTGAGAAATAAATACTCACTTTTAGAAACGAAACACCTCTTAGAATTAGATAAACAACACAACATGAGGACACACAGACACTCACCACACACACACACACACACACACAGGAAATACACCCAAGGAAGGGCTTAGAAAGATGAAAGGTTTTGTGGTTAGACAGATTAAACATCATTGAAGAGACAGTTGGTGCAATGGAGAATTAGTTAAGAGTGCAGCAGTACACAGGGAGAGAACATTGAAAACTAAAGAGAGAGACTGAAAGGTCTGGAGGACAGAACAAGAAATGGCTGTGCAGTCTGACTGTGCTAGAGAGAGCACAGTAGAAAACTTGGAAGAGGCAAGGTTTGATTAACTTTCTAGAGGTTGCCTGAACTCCCGGTCTGCAGCAACAGGAAAAATAGTGTGATCAGAAGAAAAAGAAATGTTAGTTACGTAGAAAGTACAGTGGTACATGCCTATAAGCCCAGTACTTAGGGATTTGAGGCAGGAGGAACAGAAGTTCAAGGCTAGTAGCTAGTGAGTTCAAGCCAACGTGGGCTCCTAGAGACCTTGTTTCAAAACCAAAGCAAAACAAAACAGCAGACAAATAAAAAGCCAACTGTCCTTTGAAACTTGAGGCAAAACTATGGAGTTCCAAAGGTTTAAAGATAGCAAACCCAGCTGGACGGGGAGGATGAGTCTCGAGGTCCATTGGGAGGGTCGCAGAGGGTCACCTGTATGGACGTAGTACCGAGCCGACTGCAGATGGCTCAGCAGCCACAGAGAGCCCCAGGAAGGAAGGAATAACTTAATACCTTCAGAGAATTGGGAGAAAATTCAAAGGTGAGAATGAAATGCATTTTTTAAACATTAAACTGAGAAAAATTATACTTAATAGACCTGCACTAAAGGAGCCGTAGGAGGAAGAAACATGAAAATTAACCAGCTAGGCATCTAATTTGACACAGAAAATGAGCAGTGTTAACTGCAGAAAATAAAGAGGAGAACTTGATAAAAGTATGAGCCCAAATTAGTGGCATTGGAAACAGCAGCAGCAAGGATGTTGCTAATAAATTATAGTTTCTGCAGATATTTTGAAAACCTGTAATATACTGTGAAGTTCTGTATGACAGATATCTAGGTGAGATAGATAAATTGTAAGAAAAAAATGTAACTTATTAAACGTGAGTCAAGAAGGAAAGTGGGCTGAATAGTTTTGTAAGTGAAAGGCAGCATGGGATATTATTTATTAGTGGTGCAACTTTTACTGACTAAATTTAACAAGTTATATGAAGACTTTTGGATAGCCAAAAGAATAAACTTACTAGAAGACATGGAAGAATACCTAGCAAATGGATAGAGAAACCAGGCTCATGTAGCAAGGAGTCAGGCGTTTATTCCCAAGTGACTGACAACATCAGAGTTGTTCCCAGGCCAGGTTTTCCACAAGACAGTCTGAGCCACGCAACAAGATTATTCTTAAATTTAGTTCACATCCAAAGACTCAAGAGTATACAGTGTGCCTCCGTTAGATACTGTGGTAGGGATAGGTCAGCCATGTGTAGAAATCGACCCTAGGAATGCAATAAAACTTAATGTGATATGCTGTAGGTCTGCATGGAAAAGAGGGAGGATTCTGTTAAATCATAGTTCTGAGACAAGATGAACAGCCATCATCGTCATCGTCATCATCATCGTTCAAAGCACACACGCTCTTAACTTCTTTCCCTAATGATTAAAAGGATTTTGGTAAAAGGCAAAACATTTAGAGACAAGGCTTGAGAGTTAGCTCAGTTGGTAAAAGGCTTACCCTACAAACAGGAGAATCTGAGTTTGATCCTGAACTCCCACACCCAATGTCAGGTGGCACACACGTGCAATTCCAGCTCTGAGTGTGTGTGAACCCAGACCTCAGACCAAGATGTGGTCTTAACAAACAAGTTTGCAGCTAGCTCCTGAGGAATGGTACCCATAAGTTCCCTCTGGCCTCGATATGGATGCTCACAGAAATGAATATAACACACATGCATGCATACATACACAAACACACACACACACACAGAAAGAGAACTTTTAGAAAGAGAAAGTATATTACTCTGGATCATCGAAGCTTCTCTGAAATAAAATTGAGTCTGTTCATACAAAAAAGGAACTGTTGAAGTTAACTGCATTAAAGTTGAGGACAAGTGTTTATCACAGGACATCAGCAATGTAATCTGCAAAACTCAAACTGGTAATAATACATATGTACATACATACACAACACATATAAATTTTATTATTTTTTTGTTTCAGCCCACCCCAACACCAAAATCCCCTCCACTTCCTCCCCACCCTACCCCCCAATACCTGCAGATGCGTTTGTCTTCCATTCCCTTGGGATAATTAACTGACAGCGATTGGTAGAGTATGTGAAGCCCATACTTCAGTTCAGTAGAGAGATGTGTGTACCATAGGATACACACGGCATTCTAGATGAAAGAACCTGAGTGGCTTAGGACCCCTTCAAAGGCTCTGCAGCCCCATCAGTCTTCACTGAGGTGCAGGTCAGGCAGGCTGTGAGAGGGGACCCCCTTTTCTTTACAAGAACAGCAATAGCATGCTTGCCCAGCCTGTAGTCCTGTCGAACTTCTGATGGGAGTGAAATGCGGCCCCTTCCGTATTCAGAAGCCCAGGAACTTCACACCTGCACATTGTGCTAGGAGATACAAGCACGTTCAAGCCAGCAGGGCTTAAAATCACCAACAAAGGAAAACACCCCAGCTGTATAAACTTAAACAGGAGAATAGCAACGATGTATATCACATGCCTCATTAGGATAGCATATTGACATGGAAAGGAACAGCACATATGAGTCTAAGAAATCTGACCTTGAGTAGAAATGAGCAAGTAGCAAGTGAGTATGGTCATTATTTTTTAATAAAGCTTAAAAGCAGTCAAAACTAAGTGATTAATTCTGTTTTTAACAAAGCAAACAGACAGCCAACAGAGTTCATGCCAATGACCAGCCATCAGCCAGGAAGGCGTGTGTATGACTGCCGTAATGTTTTAAGCTGAGCACTATAAAGCTTCATTACTTAGATATGTGAAATCTATGCTGGTCACTATATACTGACCATGTAACTGCAGCAGAGAGAGCCAGGCTCTCCAGGGCCTAGGTTTGGTTCAACTCTGGCTAAGTTATGGAACTCTCCAAAGGGTGGATTCCTCAAGTAGTAACTGTACTCAAAAGAGTCTCCATTGCTAAATGGGCTTCTAACTGGAAGAGTACAAAAAATCTAGTGCTTGTTAATGATATATGATCCTGTGTATCTTTATGTAGAATAATGAAGTCTTCTTCATCAGTGGACATGGAAATAGTGATGACAGAAATGAGGTGCACACAGTGTGGATTTAAAAGTGCAGAAACAATGTATATTGATGAAAGATTGAAGTATTTGATAGAAATTTCCAGTTCTTGAAAGACCAAAGGAGAGCCTTCTGGAGAGAGGAGCAATGTTTATTGCTCCCAAATCTTTTAACTTTTGGAACATTAGCAAAATCCTCCTCTGTTTCTGGATTACTGTGAAAGAACATTCCAGAGGAAAGTGGTTTTGCAAAAATGAGGTCATGATACCACTTCAACTGGGTTCTTAACTTAGCGGTACTTGCATTTAAGTGAAGCAGTTGTGAATGGGTCTTGGAGATTCCAGATGGCATGTTAGAAAGGGTGTGTGTCCAGTAGGTGGTTGAATATATCGTCTATAGTGGTAAGACTTTGCTGGAGTTGATGAGTCAGTTGTGACAACATTTAAAGTTTGGTTGACTTGGAAAATACTCTGCCCACACACATTTACAGTTCCTAAATCAGATTCACCCACTGTAGCCCTATGGGCACAAAAGCCAGAGTCATGGAAAGTGGGTGACTCTGGGACTCTTTACTCAGGCTGTAGGGAAGTGTGAACAGTTTTCATGGTGTGGATCTAGGACACAGACTCTATGAACAGTGTGAATAGTAGTTATTCTTATTTGGGAGGATGACAAGAAATAAGATTGCGAGTAACGTTTTCTGCAGTGTGTGAGAGGTGGGGTTATCTTCACAAGCATTCTCATCTTATGACCAGCTCTGGACCTGTGAGGCGGGGGAGAGGGCAGCTGTTTTACAGCTAGTTTTTGTGTTACAAAGTTCAACACAAATGTATAGGTGTGAGATGGCATTTTAGGGACAGTTTTTTAAAAACCCAATTGTGTGTGTGTGTGTGTGTGTGTGTGTGTATGTGCGTGTACGTGTGTGTACATGTGTGCATGCAAATGTGTGCATGAATACCACTGCTTGTATGTGGAGGTTATGGAATGATAGATTTACGGTCAAGTAGTGAGTCGATGGTTCAAGCTTCCTTGGTTTGCATGTTTCAGCTTATTCTACTCGTTAATACTTTATAAAGGCTGGCAAGTAAAAATGGCCTTTGCCACACACTGACTATAATTAGCTGTACTGTCTTCAGGACCGATGTTGTCCTCCTTCTAGTAGGCACACGGTAAGTGAGATTAGTCATCTTTCCAGGAAGCCCCAGAATCCCCAAAACCTTTCAGATCATTTCCCTGTAGCAAACCTTGATGTGAGGAGCTTGCAAACGCAAGACTGGAGGCTTTTCACGAGCGCCACTCTGCTGTGCAGTGTTCACGTGGGGATTGGAGTCAGAATAAAGCAAAATGGAGAGGCTTTGAGAATAAAAGTTGAGGATAAAAATTATAGTCAGCCTCTGACTTACTGTTTCATTACTACAAAATTAACTAGTGTTTATAGGAAAAGCACAAAGTATTTTGGTAAGCTTTACATTAATAATAAATGTAAAACAACAAATAATGATTTTGTTTTCAATTTAAAGTGAGGTGTTAGGAAGTATCTACTATTCTCTGGTAGCTGATTCATTATAGAAAAATTAGATTTTCTGAGTTTTAGCTTTCATCACATAGCATGCATTCTGTGTGATTTTGGGTTATATGCTAAGCTTTGGTGAAGTGTAACATAATCTTGGGTATATTCTAGTCTTTGCATTGGACCGTGTATGTGAACGCATGGGCGTGCGTACATGCGTGCATTTACGTGTTACTATTCTCACAGCAGGCATACTGGTTCTACAGAGTAAGATGCCTTCTGCGAGGCCTTCTTTTCTCCTTTGAGGAAAACAGTACTTTTACTTTGAATTTCAGTGTAAGAAAGGTTTTGGGATGAATATGGCCCTTCAGCAGGACACAACCAGTTTCTTTCTTTCTTTCTTTCTTTCTTTCTTTCTTTTTTTCTTTCTTTCTTCTCATGCAGATCCATGTCCTTTGGTTATTAACTCTTAAGCCTCTTGACTAAACGAATGCTGTCCTTTGGGAAACACGCTTGGTATTTCTATAATATTGAGATTCTCTAAGCAATGCAAATGCTTATTTGAACGTTTATTTCCCTTTATGTAGCCAAGCCTTCTTGCTGTACATTGTCACCCTGAATTTGCTTTTGAAGTTTGATTGTAAGTTCAGACTTGGCTTTGGCAGTCTATTTATGCCAATTAGATACCATGTCCCCAGGGGAATTTTGTGAAGTAGGCCCACTGGAAAACAAGGCGGTGCACTTTCAGACTGTCTGAGCTGTTAACATTTTTTTGTGTGTGTGTGTGTGTGTTTTGTTTTTTTGTTTGTTTTTATGTTTTTGTCTTGACTTGGTATTTCCTGCACAGTTCAGGGCTGGGTTTCCATTGGCTGAATTGTTCTCCTTTTCTGTCTCACAGGGAATGCAGGCCTTGTACTGCTGCTAGTGATGTTAGGTTGCAGGACCCTGGGGGAGCTCTGAGCTTTATTACAATGTGTAGGCTCAGCTGAGCTCTCCTATACACATGCACCTTTAGGCAAACGCTGGAGGAGGGAATGCAGAAAGTTCAACCTAGCAACCTGACAGGGGCCTGCTGGAAATTGATCTTCATATGTTAGTTTGATCCAACACAAACAGTATACCATAAAATATATTAAGGTCATATTAAAAGGTCATACCTAATGCAGTTTCTGCCTTGTGCCCCTCCCCCACACACTCACACTGAATTTGTTTCCACACTCTTTATACTACTTATTATTGTTATTGCTGTGTAATAATCTATTGTAATTTTTGCAATCCAGCCTCTGCTGCCTCATAGTTTTCTATGAGTTTTTACAGACGGTGCCTCGGGTAGTCATTTTTACATGTGCCTATCTGTACATGCTAAGTTATTCTGCCAGGCATACATTGAGGTTGGAGATGTATGGTAAAGGGCATGCCCAGCAGTCATTTAAGCAGGTATGGCCAGAGTGCCTGGTAAAGAAATGCACTGTGTGTGAAGCTCACCCCTGGCACTCCCCAGTGAGGATGTTAAACTTCAGCCCTAAGCAGTGGCCCTGAGAAGTAGGATAGATAGAGGTTTCCATTTCTGTATCCCGTTCTAGAAAGATTACTTCCTTTAATCTGGTTCTGCACCTTCACAAAACCATCCATCCCTCAGCATGGGCAGGAAAACACACGCACATGCATGTGCAGCTTCTTCTATGCTTAGAGTTCCTGCCACGCTCCTGAATTACAATGTCACAGACCAACCACGCTGATCCCGTCTCACACCATGATGTCATAGGCTACCTATGCTGACCCCTGTCTCATACCATGATGTCATAGGCCACCCACCCTGACCCCCAGTCTCACACCATGATGTCATAGGCCACCCACCCTGACCCCAGTCTCACACCATGATGTCATAGGCCACCCACACTGACCCCCATTCTCATACCATGATGTCATAGGCTCCCCACGCTGAGCCCCAGTCTCACACCATGATGTCATAGGCTACCCACGCTGACCCCCAGTCTCACACCATGATGTCATAAGCTACCCACGCTGACCCCCAGTCTCACACTATGATGTCATAGGCTACCCACGCTGACCCCCAGGCTCACACTATGATGTCATAGGCTACCCACCCTGAGCCCCAGTCTCACAGCAACTGCAACCATCATACCTTTGATCTTGTCTTTCCTCATTTTCAGTTTCCTCCAGGACCATGTGGGCACTGAATTTTTAGCTTTTTATACAAGTGTGTGCCTATTATGAGAAACTTAATTGATAAAGCGTCTAGTTATGTAGACTTGGCCGAAGAATACTAGCACCAAAGGCTAACTACTGACTAGCATTGTCCTAGGCCTGTCTTACGGTGAATGTGTGTCTGAAAATCCAGATGGACACATACAATTTAACACATGCTGTTCTGCTATTCTGTGTGTTGAGAACTTTCATTTTCCTTTAATAAAAGACTTACGCTTATTGTAAGCCAGTTGGCATGCTTCTATACAGATTTTGTTTGTTTGTTGTTTTTCAACCAATTTGACCTGATTGACATTCGTGGGCTATGGTTTTCTATCTGAATGAGTAAATCCTTTTATGTTGTCACCTTACTTCTTAGTATGGTAAAACCATACTGAGTCATGCTATGGAATTCAAACTGTTATGTCCTCGAGTAGCACCATTCAGTCATCAAAAAGCATGTGGAGATCTTACACATACGTAAATGGAGCAGTCATGTTAAGAGTGTCCTAGGAGAAGCGACCTTTGCATGCATTCATGAGGTTGCAGAGAGAGGGGTCACTTCTTCCTTATCCGGATGGACCCATCTTTACCTTTCCACAGATAATTTTGGAGCATGAGTCCGATTTAGAATATTATAAAAACATTTTTCTCCTTTCCAAGATACAGAGAGGCAATGCTTTCTGATTCTCAGAGAATACTTTGCCTAGGAACGTGCATGGCCAGTGAAAGGGCCTGCAGCTGCAGGCTATTTTGATGCTTTCTTGGAAACGTTTCGGTGTGTTTTTTCTTTACTACTTCATATTATTTCAGAAGGGACTGGAAATAGATTATAAAGATATAAGCTGTCACTGCATAGAATTTACTTGATGAGCAAAGGGAAAGAGAGCACAGGATAGGAAAGTGAGCAGAAAGAGATTGGGTGCTGCTTACACCGTGCAGCACACGGGAAAAGCGCAGTAGCCACTGTTGGCAGTTCAAAGCTGTTGAACATAGATGGTCTGTCTGGTTAAACCACCGTGTTGGGTGATGGCGTTGTTCAGGTGGATCCCAAGTTTGACCCTGAGCTCCCTTGATGAAGATGAGGTCACATCTTTGTTACGGTCAGAACCCAAGCCTCCTACTTGGAAGAAGCCCAGCTATTTTTGATGTTGAGGCCAAAGAGAAAATCGATTTAGGGAAGAGAGTTTTAAGCAGTCTAAATTTATGATGGAAGACAGTCACAGCTGGCAGGATCTGAAGGGGCTGGCCTCTGTAGTTTTTAGGATCCGGAGAGTCCTGATAGCTATGTCATGTGTTAGAGTGTTTTCTGGAGGGAAAAAGAGTCTTCTGGTGGCTTTGGCCTGTAGTCTGTCACTTCTCCGATTCACAGGTGGCTTGTGAAGAGCAAGGGCTTGCAATCAGGAATACAGAGGATGCAAGGGAGAGAAATAGAAAACGAACTCAGTGGTTATGAGACAGTATTTCTTTCTGAGAAAAACGCAGACTGTAGTTAGTGTGCAGAGGGTGCAGAGGACCTGGAATGACCCTCATATAATGAGTGCTAATGGAAAATAAAATGGCGAGGGTGCTTTCAAAAACTGACATTTCTTCAGTAGGTTAGCACATGGCCCGGATATCCCATTGCTAGGCACACATTGAAGAGAAATAAGAAGCATGATCAGCTATGAATATCACTGCTCGTAGCCGCATCATTGATCACAGACCAAAGTGCAGTATCTCAAGTATCCTCAGCTAATGACTGGAGAGAGGCCCATACATTGTACGATTCTGTATTCATGCACTGTCTGGAATGAGCAAATCCATAGGGGCAGAAAGCAGAGGAGTGGTTGCCTTGTGAGAGATCCAGGGGGTAATGGGAATATCTACTAATAGGCACATGAATTTCCTTTGGCAGTAATTCACAATATTCTAAAATTTATGGTGACGATGACTGGACACTCATGTGAATGTACAAATGATACTTGTTTGCTTGCACACTTGAAATTGTGACACTAACATAAAAATAGACATATGCAGGGCAGAGTACTTAGAAGTGAACAATAAAATGTCCACTGAATAAATGCTATAAATACAAAAAACACATTCAGGAGCTGACCTCTGACCTTACAGCTAGCTCTCTTTACCAAAGCTGGAAACCAGCTTCTTGCAGGAGAGCCTGGGCAGGGTTGGCCTGGCACTGGCTATCCTTTCTCACATGGTCCTTGCTGATCTCATTCTGTCTAGTTTAGACTGCCCTTGAACTATACTTTGGAATTATTTTTGAAGCTTTTAAGATTTAGATACAGCATAAACCTTGAAAGAGCGATATTTTCAATTAGCTTTCCTAAACTGTTTGAAAAATTGATCGGCGGCCTTGTCTTTGCTTTTAGGGGACTGATTCGCCCTTCTAAGCATTACCAAGCAGTTTGGCTTTGCTCTTGGTCTTCTTCCCTGTCCTTTGTCCTCAAACCTTGATATTTCTCTGCTGGAAACCCCCTTGAATACAGTGAATGTCCTGTGTCCTGGACTCTGTCTCTGTCTCTGTCTCTGTCTCTGTGTCTCTGTCTCTCTCTGTCTCTGTTTCTCTCTCTCTCTCTCTCTCTCTCTCTCTCTCTCTCTCTCTCGTGTTTATCAAGTCTTGTATAACTTTTGAAATTGTATGGGCATAAGGTGAAATTAGGGGTTCCCATGATAGATTTTTAGTATATTTCATTAGTGTTTTAAAAATGTTTTCTTTGGTCAATTCATTGTCACCTAAAAAAAAATAATAAAGGTCATTATTCAGTAAAGTTGACCAATTTTATGTAGTTTATGTTAGCTTGTAGTTTTCTATGAGAAACAGCTAGCCTAGCGTTTGTGAGGTTCCAGGTTTAGTCTACAGCCTCATAAAAAGAGGTGGTGGGATTGTAGTAGGTAGATAGGGAGACAGAAGTTATCAACAGCCACAAACCCGTGTTATTGCTTTAAATTGTATGAAACATAGTGCCTCATAAGGCATTATAATTTGAGTCACCCTGTTATATCAGTAAAAAGTACAATGAGCTGGAAGCTTTCTGAAAATCAGGCTTCAGTGCTAACTAGGCTTATAAGAGTGCTCTTTGCTTGAGGATATCTACAGCGCCTGTCCACTCTCTGGTGCACAGAAATAACCACCACATAATACGCATTCAGAAAGCTAACGAGCCGGTTGACTCTTCAAGTTGACAGTGCTCCTTGTGGCTTGGTGACTCCACTCTGCGGATGATCATATATGCTCTGGTATGTTTCCTTATGTTCTACTGACCATTGCTGTGGAGTCGCTCGCCCCAACACTCAGTCGGCCAACTCAGCGACAGACATTTTATTGCTCTCTCATGCCTCTGTGGTATAACTCAGCCCAGCCAGGCTCATCTTGCCTATGTTTTCTGCACAGATAGGGCTTCTTGAGGCTGGCCCACTCAAACAGTTTCAGAGATGAATGGCTCAAGCAGTGACTCTAGCAATGACAACTGGGTGCAGTTGGAGCCTTGGTTCAGGAAAAGTCGGGAAAGTTCCCCTATGCTAGTGACCAGTGTGCTCAGCTGCCACCTCAGAGAAGGATTCTGATTTCATTCTTTTTACTCCCTGAGGATTCTATAACACAACCAGCTTTGTGTTAAAAAAACATTGAACAGAGGCATATCATACAGCGGTTCTCAACCTGTGGGCCGCGAACCCTTCCTAGGGGCCTCCTAAGGCCATCAAAAAACACAGAGATTTACATTACGATTCATAACACTAGCAAAATTAGAGTTGTGCAGTAGCAATAAAAATAATTTTATGGTTGTGGGGCCACCACAACATGAGAAACTATATGAAAGGGTCACAGCATTGGGAAGGTTTAGGATCACTGCTTTAATACATGCAACATGTGTAAAAAAAAATCTGTACACGATTTGAAATAAAAAACGTCTGAACCTGAACACTTGGCCTCTTGTTTAGCAATTATGTAGCTAATATGATTAGTAGCTAAAAATGCAAAAGCCGTGTAAGTATTAAAGCTTCTGCCTCACTTATTTTTCTTAGAAAATTAATCCTTATGGTTTAAGAACTTTGGTCCTTTATCACAAGATGATCTTCATATTTAATTGTGAATATGATTAATACACAGTCTTTTCCTTGGTAGGTGTTTCTGTACCCAATAAGTTCATAGACAGATGGTTTCTGAAGTGTTCCCAGTATAGATTCGAACCTGCCTGCAGAGGAGGATGGCACCCCAAGATTAACGAGGGCAGCATGATAAAGCTCTAATCGAATGGTGCCTGCTGTGTTAGGTAGTCAGAGGTGAGGGGAGCTGCAGTGTGGCTCATGCAGATTTCATTGAGGGTGTGGTGCTTCCATTGTCCATGTGAGGGAGATGGAAGTCTTCCTTCTCCAGAGAGCATGTGTATGTGTCTCAGGTGGCTGGACCTGGGAGGTCATGCACAGGTCATGCCTCTGTGTGATTGAAGCAGAGGGATAGACAGCTGCAGGGTGGCAGGGGTGGGCAGGGACATGAGCAGTGTCCAGATGAGAAGGGTAGGCATTGGCTTGTCTGAATGATCTGGGCCCCTTTTCTTGCTTTTCCTCTTTTTCTGCAGATTACCTGTGAGGCTTTTATTGGGGTTAGGCAGACCAAATATAAAATACTGGTATGCACACGTTCCTAGTTTCATTATCGATTGGCAGGTACCATAAACAAAGTAGGTCCTTCGGGAAGAAGTGGACCCACTGGGAAGACTGGATCCATGTTGGGTCTTCCTTTGCCATCCACAACTATCGATCCTGGGACTAGGATTTGTCTTCCACTGTGCTTTACTTTTATTAACTCCATGAGAATATATAACTCTAATTTATTGGATTCTTTTAAAATCAGGAGTTGGTCATATACTGTCTTTGTTGAGAAAATATGTGAATTAGAATATCTGGCTTGTTGGAACCGAAATTTATATTATTTACTTTGCTGCTCTAGCAGTCCCTCTATAGTAAGAAATAAATTAAGATAAATATAATTTATAATGCTTTTCCAGTATTGAATTGAAGTGCAGTTGTATGTTACCCCAGGAATGGAAGTTGTATCTGGGGGATTTTTACAGTGGGGCATGCGTCCTACCTCTTGTTAACAACCAAGAATCGATTCTCCTGGTGCTATAAGAGACAGGAATGTGGTCCTTGTGGAGGAAATCTGTTGTGTTAGAAATTGGAAAACAATGGAGACCTTTTTGTGAAGAACACAGCATCCAATTCATATCTTGCTTGAGTGGAGACAGTATCTCACTTCTTAGGAGAGACTTAAGACCTGTTATAGATTAAAGATATGGACTAGTTGCCTGTGTTGGTATAAGCTAGTTTAAATAAATAAACGGAAGAAGAAAACATTTGACACAGTGGGGATGATTCTAACATAGACTGATAGGATATTCTGCATGGGAATTGGTGATGGTTTTCTAGGTAGGAAGATGATAGTGTGGTGCACTAAGCAGAGAGATGCATGGCAACATCTTCACAGGTGAGAATGCTGCAGTGCCTTGGATTTGTCCACCAAGAGATGAGTGCATACAGAAAACCATGATTATATATACATAGCAGAGTTTTATTTAGCAGCAAAAAGGAACTAAATTTTGTAATTTGGGGGGAAAATAGATAGAAATAGAGATCGTGATATTAAGAGAAAAAAGCCAGAATCGGAAAGACTAGACGCCACGTTTCCCTCATGTGGAACCTATGTTCTACATGTACGTGCCATAAAAGCAGAAGGGAATGAGTAAGGCGGGATGGGAGGAGTAGGTGAGGAGAAGACGTGAGACGTGCCTGTGAAATCCAACACCCTGGGACAAGGAACACACCGTAGCAAAGCAGCAGTGTTTCAGAAGGACCTGCGATTTATAGATAAGTCAGATTGGCAGAATATTACTAGGTGGGGCTAATGTGGTTCATTATGATAGCTTCACCTTCTCTGTATTTGTGAATGTTCTATTTAAAGCCAAAAGTTTATGTTTAAGCCAAAGTGAATGTTTTGCCGTAAAGAAGAGGATGTAGATGGCCTGGTCCTATCCAGTTGGTGACATTTACAGGACACTTGCCACTCTTCCAGCCTCTTGGGTCATAGTGTTTTGCTCCTATGACCCAGTAGTTAAGGGAGGTTTCTCCATGACTAAGCTGAATGTCCTGTGTTTAGGGGTGGGCAACATTGTGCCATCCCAGGACGTGGGACCTTCTGAGAAGCTTAAGCCTCGAGTGGAAATGGAAACACCAAGATTCCACATCGCCTGGCAGTTTTATAACTTAAAGCGGATGAGTGTGGTATGTGAGATTAGGTAGAATGACCAGTAAAGTGGCTAGGAGAGGGTAGAATTTAAACATCAGGCACGCTACTGCAGGTCGACCTCATGGTGCCGTCACTGGCTTTCCTTTACCAGCTCAGTCTTGTGCTGGAAACACAGCCCTCCCATTTTGAAGCCAATGATTGAGGCCATTACAATGGGTGTAAGCCAGAGTGGGTGCATGCTTTCCTGACTACCCTCACACCTGACACCTCTGCCCTTCACAGACAACAGGCAGCGTAAATGAATTGGCTACTAAGGAAAGTGAGCTCTCTGAAGCAATGTGGACTTGTTTGCTTCTTTGAATTATCCCCAGTAGAACAGGATGTTACTGTGTCAGCTCAGAGGCAGATGGGCTCATCTGTTTCTATCTTCACCTCTGCTGTTATTCGTATTTAGAGCTATGCCCTTCCTCACAGGATCTTCAGATGCTTAGAAGATGGCCCGCAGTTATCCTGACATCAATTGCTACTTTGTGCAAGCAGGTAGAATAAATTAGGCCTCCCTGTTCTGTAGTCTCTGTCAGTCATTTTCTCACAATGGGATGATCTGTGATGGCAATGGACTGTAGTTTTATAAGAAGGAGCCTTTGAGTCTCTGTGTGATGTTCAGTTGGTCCAGCACTGTCTTGTGTCTTGCGTTTTAGTTTAGGATTATTCTCTGATTTTATTTATTCATTTGGTGACACTTTCTGTGCCTGTGATACAATAGTGTTGTGTGTGTTGGTACTGGTCGCTCACAGAGCTGGGTTTTCTGTCCCTGCATCATCTGTTGGTCATGGCCTTGAAGAGCCATGAAGGTTTGGGGAATGAATCGGGGCTTCTTAATTTACTTGCTCCCTAGTATCCCTTCAGGAATTCTGTGTGGTTTGTTGCTGGGCTTGGGCATTCCTTTCTGGAGGAAAATGTGGAGAAACATGTAAGGAAGTTTAATTATGAAACAAAGTTTGTTTGATCAAATTTTTCTATGGGCATCAGACAAATGAGGTTCAACCAGCAAATGTATATGTAGATGCCACTAAATGCAAGCGATTGCACTCTTCAGAGCCTGCTCCTTCTTGGATCCAAATTTTCATATAACCGGGACTATTTTCCCTGTATCTTCATAATTTTGTAACAAGGACCAGCTTAAACCAAACCAAACCAAACCAAACCCAGAATCCGTCATTTTATAAAATAATAATGCACAGAGATTAAGCTCTCTGACAGTGAGAAACTAGAAGGCAGAAATTAGCAAATATGAACTTGTGTCATTAATTGTAGTTCTTTCTTATTTTATAAATTTTATTATAAAAACTTGCAGTTAAGTAAAAAACATCAAGAAGATAATCTTTCTGATGTTTTCATTGCCAAATAAATGACAGTTATTATGTGGTAACGTGTTTTGTTAATAGCTTCACTTGCTGGAGCAAGCCATTTGCAATGCCTTGAGTCTCCACTGTTGAAGCCACTGCTAGAAACGTTGGAAATCCTGACTTGTTACTTTTGTAGCAACGGATGCCAGTGAAAATAAGTTGATGCTTTTGTTTGTTTTTCAAGATACACACACACACACACACACACACACACACACTCTCTCTCTCTCTGAAGCTGATTTAGACATACCAGAAGAGGGCATCAGATCCTATTACAGATGGTTGTGAGCCACCATGTGGTTGCTGGGAATTGAACTCAGGACCTCTGGAAGAGCAGTCGGTGCTCTTAAGCGCTGTGCCATCTCTCCAGCCCGATGTTCTTATTTTGCTTCACTGTCATGTCAGATTTTAGAAGCCTCATTCATTTCATTTTTAATGCTTGTAAAGGGGTGGGCCACCCAAGTTCACATTATGCTTTACTCCCTGGAAAGGTCAGACCTTTACTCTTTTTGTTTTTTGACTTGAGTACAAATGCCTGATTAGTAAAGACAGTCTAGTGAGTGCTTCTTCTCCACACTTGATGTCCCTCCAGCAGAGCCTTCCTGGGATGCTCCAGCATGGCTTAACAGTTATCTGATTAATGACCGGAGAGGGACTAGAGAACTCAGGAATTCTCCCTTTCCTCCTGTCTTCTGGGGATCCTTGCATCACTATAGCCCTGCCCGTGTGAGGGAGAAATGTACTGGTCAGCATGTCTAGGACCAGATAAGTTTTGTTTAAAGTGTGTGCACAGTGACAGGCTACTCACAGCTGAAGACACAACCCTGGACATTAAATTTTTTTGATTTTGTTTTTTTGTTTTTTTTTCTTTTCGAGACATGGTTTCTCTGTGTAGCCCTGGCTGCCCTGGAACTCACTCTGTAGACCAGGGTGACCTTGAACTCAGAAATCCACCTGCCTCTGCCTCCCAAATGCTGGGATTAAAGGCATGCACCACCACTACCAGGCTCTGGACATTACTTTTGAAGTGCAAAACTGTTGTTTTGAAGCCGAGGTGATGATCAGGTTTACTTCCAAGTTATTATATGACTAAGGAGAGAGAGAAAAATGGTACCCACTGGAGCTCCTTGAAGCCCAAAACAGATAGAAATGAAAGCACTCCTGTCAACCCAGAAGACCTTCCCACATCCTGTAAATTTTCAGAAACATGCAGACTTACCTATTTATGTGTGTGCCACTGTGATGTTCCTTTGCACGATGATGAATGCTCTGGTTTCTGCTAGATTTTTCTACTGATCAAATCTTGATGGTCTGCTTGGCTCTTGTAATTGGCTACACACTGTCCTCTACCATGGACGTCTGTTGATTTTACAGTCAGAGAATAAGCATGCTTCACCTGAGCCTCCTAAGCACAGCCCTGATAAGCAGTGCAAGCATCAAGTGCTTCTAAGAGACACTGGTGGTGACTGCTTTCCACCTTCCTGTTTCATATGCAATGGCCGTGCCGTGTGCTGTGTGCGCAAGTGTGCTGTGGACCTCTGTGTGGGCTTCCTGTTGGACCTTTACTCTCTGTGTGCTTTTTCCTATTGCTGTCATCTAACCTGGAATATAAGATACCAAAGCTTAGAGTAGTGCTTAGTACTTTTTATGAAGAAACCCTTTGGAATTCACATACATGAATTAATATAAAATGCTTTTGGAACCTGGGATATAGGTTGATAAGTAGGATGCTTCTGTATCAGGTACAAGGTCTGGGGTTCAGTCCCTAGTAGTAGTGCATAAATTAGACAAGGAAGCTCATGCTGAAGACTTAGGCAATAGGATCAGGGGTTCAAGGTCATCTTTTGCTGCATAGGAAATTTGCAGCTAGTCTGAGCTTCAGGAGACCTTGTCTCAAATAAAAGGTTTGTGTGTGTATGTGTGTATGTGTGTATGTGTGTGTGTATATATATATATATATATATACACACACACACACACACAATATATATATATATATATTATAGCTGAAATATAATATCAGGACTGTTTTCTACCTAATACTTTTCTGTGTTTCGATTTAGTTTCGAGTCCACCAAATTAATGCCTTAGGATATGAAAGGGTATCAGCTCAAGACACCCCAAGACCAGGTTCTCAGCACAAAGTAGATTTATTTGCCTTAGACGGACAAAGGGCAGGGAATTAGAGACAAGAGATAGAGGATGAGGGAGAAGGGAATGGGTGAGGGGAGGGGTATTTGTGCTGGGGGGGGCATCAAAGGACCGCTGCTGGGTAGAGAGGAGATGGCTGGGGGGGGGGA
>JADRCH010000029.1:8673336-8704467 GCA_019843965.1 Rhynchomys soricoides
ATCAAAGGACCGCTGCTGGGTAGAGAGGAGATGGCTGGGGGGGGGGAATCAAAGGACCGCTGCTGGGTAGAGAGGAGATGGCTGGGGGGGGGCATCAAAGGACCGCTGCTGGGTAGAGAGGAGATGGCATGACCTGTGGGAAAATGGCAGTTTCTTAAGGTAAAGTTTATAATCCTGTGTTAGGATGAGGTGTTTAATATCAATCTGATATGTTAATTAGGGGAGCTGAAGGGAGCTTTTTGATTGTTGGACTTCAGTACTTTGATTAGCTGGACCTTGGTGGTCACCTCAGGAGGAGGAAGTGGCCGAATAAGAGAACAGACCTTGGTTCTTAGGAATGAAATATAACTTTTTTTTTTTTTTTAGCAAGGCAGAGGGAGTTGGGGGAGAAGGGCAAGGCCTGCCAATGTCATGTTCGCCAGGCCCTAGATGTCCCAATGTCATGTTCGCCAGGCCCTAGGTGGCGACAGTCCTTTCAGGGTATCTCTCCAGTCTGTGTCCTGGTCACTGATCAAAGCTCATTCTTGGTGAAAGGTTTACCAAGGTAGCAGTGTTGACTGTCTTCTTTGAACACTGACTAACTAGGCCCCCTAATCTTGGTAGGTGTCTTCTCATAGCATGAATCACTCACCCAAGTTATCATGCTTAGTGCACCTTAGTTACTTCTCAATTTGCTGTTTTCTCTGTCCCATTTCCTTAAGGATTCCACTTGGGGATACTCACAGCTTCCATTAACAAAAAGCCTGAGGATGCCAGCTCTGGTGTTGCTCTTTTGCTGGGTACCTGCCTTTTGTTTGTAAATATCAGTAATGTGGTTGTAAGATGTAGTGAGCGGCTCAGTCAGGTGGCAGCAGGAGAAACAGAACCAATAGGAGACTCAGAAAGATAATTATTGCACAGAGTAGGCTCAATCAGCTGCAGGACCGCTGAGGGTAGGCTGGACTCCACGGAGCCAGCTATCAGAAAGGGCAAGCTGGGGCCCTGAAGCAGGATAGAGCTGTTACAAGGACAGTTTTTTTCATAGGAGTCCTGGCCCAGCTTGGAAGGCTTTTTCATTGATTGGATCAGGCTCAGCCAGTTTGTTAAGGATAACTTCCTTTGATTTGATTATGGGTTTTAATCACATAGACTAAATACCTTCATGGCCTCACCTAGATCACCTTTTGATCGAGTGACTGTGGACTATGACGTACCCAGATTAGACAAGAGAATGGGAACGGGCCACTCCTTGCTTCTCTGTTTCTTGGGAGAATCCTTCTGGTCCCAGCCCTTAGTTATACTGCTCTCTGGGAGACAGTAAGCCTGCCGGGTCATCTTTCCCAGTCCCCACCTCTCCTTCTGAAATTGAGTCCCCTTATAACTTGCTGCAGAATCCAGGCAGTTTCTCCTCTGCCAGAGCCAAGCATCATTCTCCCCTTTTCCTTTGGTTTTATGAGAAGGTTGTCTTCTCAATTTGAGTTATTTGTCTCACCACGGCCGAGTGTTTTCATTGTTCTTCATTAGCTGAAGTTACATAGCAGCCTGGCACCCATTCCAGCAGAAGCTTCCGTTTGCAAAGACAATAGTTGCAAAATTGGATGCTGCTTTCATGGCTGGTAGCGGTTGTCATTGTTCTGTGTCACCCTTACTTGGAGGAATGCCACATAGGAAAATTGATGGGATTAAAACAGAATAGGAAGTCTAATTGCCTCTCTGTGCTGTGCTGCCTCTTTGAAAGAGTTCCCTCCATTCTCTTTGAAGACGCTACCCTTTCATGTTGGATTTCCAGAGTTACACAATTCTTTTGTCCCTACACAAAGAGCAACATTTATTTATTTATTTTTTTGATTCTCACAGTAGAAAATGCTATAGGATTCTGAGGAAGTTCTGCAGGGTGTCCTTCAGTGTTTGGACTGACCCATTATTAACTGACCGATGTCGTCTGTTTCTTCCCAAGCTTTTCCAGTCACCTATAGAACCCTCTCAAGTCCTCATCTCTGCTGCGATTTATGCTCTGGAGATAGGGATGCGGAGTTTTCTCAGGGCAGTGTGAGCTGGAGTGTAAAAGGTGTTGATAGGAATCAGTGAGGATAAGGGCCAAGATTTAGCAGGAGCGGCTTATCTCTGGCTAATAGCAATAAGCTTTTCTCCTTCTTCTTGATGTTTTAATGTGCAATAACATGGTCAGATGGAAATAATTTGTAAGTGTGAATTAAAATGGGATTTTTTTTTTTTTTTAGACCCAGCACATCTACAGTTGGAAGAAGCTATTGTAAAGTACAGTCAGGTCTGTTGTCAGGCATAGTGAGGCTTATCAAGTACAACTCTCTCATCTTCAGAGAGTCGCAGTGTTCAGAAGGGAAAAGGAAACTGAGTATATTCCTTATCAGTCTTTACCTTGATTATTCTTTTTGGTGTGCCACGTGACCATAAATACAGTGGCTTCAGACAACAGCAGTTCTTTCAGAAGATCTGCTGTTTTCCAAGGGTCAGGAGTTAGGGAAAGCCTTGGCCCCTTTGCTGTCTGGCCTCACAGAGCTGCAGTTACACGGGCTTCCTGAAGACTGAACCTTCATGGGGTCTCATTGGAGCTGTTTGCTAGCCTAGAACCTGCAGAGCACACAGGGTGCTTGCGTGGTTTCCGAGCACCTTTGCCACAAGTGTTTACGTCACCATGCTGAAGTTCCATGAATGAATGTATAAGCTATATCTCCACATCATTGTTTCCTGACCTAGGTTTAGCAGCCCCGCTTTCTCGAGTCTGCTTTGTTCTGTCAGCCCTGTGTGACACACTAACCCACTCAGTCAGATTCAGGCAAAGGTGCTGGACTCCGGTTACGTTACCCAGGCTTCTCTGGAACTCTTCACATAGTTCACATAGGCCTTCCTGCCTTAGCCTCCTGAGTATCTGAGAACATGGACACACAGGTCAGGTCAAGGTATGTGTCATGCACATGTAAGTTAGCAGAGGCAAGGAAGTATGCAATTCGCTCATATCCTGGCTGTGGTGTGTCTAAAAGGATAGAGTGGAGAGTGAGTCCTAAAAATATATTCTCAGGCTAGAATCTCAAGAGATTTGACCGTTAAAATGTCTGGAGTCATCCTGTAGCTCAGAGTGAGAAAATAAGTGTGTACTGCTTGACACAATATGAAGGCTAAACTGAGGGAGAGTCCAGGGGCTTGGAGATGAGCTAGCATTGTGTTTAATAGGAAAGGCAGCACTGGTGTTGAAGGGGGTGATGGTGGCAGTAAGTGAAGACGTAAAAGCTGCAAAATGTGGTGTTTGATAGACTTGGCTGTGAGGAAAAATTAATTCCATTAATAATATCGCCTTTCAGGTCTTGGGTGTTTATTATGAGGCAGGCGTCATGCTGGTAGCTTCAGCTGATCTTGCCTTTTGGCCGCTATGATGGACGTGGTTAATGTGAGGGAAAATCTAGAGGTGTTAATGAGATAACATTGGAGAATTGTCAGAAGGAGGCTGTTCGTAGAGTTTTGAACCATGGACTTGGAAGTCAGAATTAAGCAGTGCTCCGAAATCATCCTTCGGGATGGAAAGGGAGGCTGTGGAAAAGGCCTGTGGACTCACAGTCACACTGTCTCATGACAGCGTATAGGGGGGAGAAGCAGCCATGTTTATGGTTAGGACAGAGAACAGAGAGCAGACACAGACAGAGGTGGATGAATGATGGAGGGTCAACAGCACGAACACAGAATTGAGATCTTGAGGTAAACGGATGGGTGTAGCCATACCTGCAGAATGGCTGAGAGTTGGATATACAGGCTGACCTAGCAGGCCTTCTCAGTGCTAAAAAGACTAGACCAGCCAGCCAGAGGAGGGGAGTGTGAGGCATGAGGCAGTGCAAGCCTGGAGCGTCAGCCTAGGCTCCAGGCTGTGTGTGATTGCAGGCAGGAGAAGACAGAGCTGGAGGGGACCTGAAGGCCAGGTGGCACATTCAGGACAGAGATGCCATGAGAGCTGACACCAGGGTTTGAGCCCTGGAGACAGTGAAATGCTTACTGCTAAACCCCTACCACGTCTCATTTTGTTTGTTAATTTTTGATAACTTAGAAGGCTTTTTGTTTGCTTGGCATTGCCTCAAGTATGTTAAAAACAGCAATTAATTAGAAACAACTTTAATGCTTCTTGTTAGTAGAACGACTAAAAATAGAAATATGCTTGTGTTGCTTTCTGCTGTTCAGGGAAGCTGGGGGGGGATGGTGGCTGAGGTGGCTAGTCCCCTATGATAGGGTACAGGGCAGGGTCAGGCACGTGGTATGTCTGCAGGGGAGAAGAAGGTGAGTTTGGGCTTCTCAATAATAGCGAAAATTATTCCAAGGAGGTTCGAAGACTCAGTGTCTAGAGAGTTTTGTGGCAGAGAAAGGTGTTGATGGTGGTTGGTCAGTGGCTGGGTGTGCCAGCTGGACCCATGTTCTTCCTTTGCTCAGTAGTGTGCTAGAGAGATGTACATTCATTTCTGTGGTCAAAGGCTGTATATATATAACAGGTCTCTCTATTGGCTCCCTTATAGATTCTTTATCTTTCCTGGTCTGAAATCAGGGGCTATGTAGAAAGTCATACTTAAAAGATGCCACAGGAACCTTTAGAGCATGCTGGCCACTTGCCCCACCATGCTGTCCTCTTTTGCCTGCTGCTGTGTTGAATATTTGCCCTAGATACCTGCTCAGTGGCCATGTGAACTGGCCAGTGAGCACCACTGCTCCCCAGTGTCTGTTTTCCATCCCCGCCCCTCCCTAGTGGGAAATTGAAGCTTTGATTCCTTTCTGTAATGAATTGTAGTCATCGAAAGGGAGATGAAAATAAAGGCTCCCCTCCTCAAATCTTTTCACACTCCTAAGTCAGAAGGGCACCTTGTAAAACGATGGGGGGAATTTAGGTGCTTTGACTCCATGAGGTAGAAGTTGTGGCTTTGCCCTCATAAACTCCCTCTGAGGATGTAACTTGTCACTGTCACATAAACACAACATGAAACCTTGCTTTCAATTTTTGCTGCAGTTTTATCCCTAAGAGTGAGCTGAGGCCCACGGCCCAGACAAACTTGGATTTTTATTCTCAATACTGTTAAAGCTATATTTTCCTTGATAAGTTTTGGGATGTTCTTGGTTCTGGTTACGTTACTGTATATACTTAACTAGTTTGTTCAACCAACAGCTGGTTAAAGGCCCATCCTATTATGTCTTTCAATAGCCGGGGCTATAATCCTAGACATTGTGTTTTATCTCTTCTCTTTCAGCAGATAAAACTAAGAGAGAAACAACTATAATAAAGTAGACACAGAGGGGTTAGGTATCGAATTCTTTGCAGTTGGATTCTGCTTGTAGATCAGAAACTGACAGATTGCAGGAAGGCAGCGCTTGGGGGGAATAGGGCATGGTCTGTGTTTCAGAGCACGAGTCCGAGCTGTTTACAGGAGGAAGGAGATTCATTTTGTGTAATTTAATAGAGAATATTAAATTTATCAATGATCCATGGTTTCTGCAAATTTTCATGAAGGCTAAGTTTCATTTTGTTTTTGGTCTATGATTTTATTTGTCTTCTCATTTCTTAGTTGAAAATCTGTTTCATAATTGTTACAGCTGTAAATCCCTTGCTTTTAAATGTAGTCCTTAACAGATACCCCTCATCATGATTAGTGTTGCCAAAGAAATTAATTGTATATGTCAGTGGAGAATCATTTCCTCTTCCCTTACCCATTTCTTGATAGTTTGGAAATGAGCAATCTGTTCATTAAGTGCATTTCAGCATTGATTTCTGTAGTACTTTGCCAGCATCTATAAGAACCATTAAAATCACTAACATTATAATAGGGGTTTTTGCAGCAATTCAAAATCCAAGTGGGGGAGAATAACTCTGTTAAGCACGGAAATGCTCACTGAGTATCTCAAGGTGATTTTTGGTTTTTGGTTTTCTTTTTGTTTTGTTTTTCTTTGGAGTGCTAAAAACTGACTGCATCCTTTAAAAGTTAAATTATGAATAACTTTTTAGTTCTTTTGAATTTTTTCTATTGGAGCTCAAATATTTATGAACAGGCAGTCAGAGTCACTTTCAAAGATGATACAAGATAATGCAGCCCGCCTCTGAGCATGTGCTGTTCATGAACACTACTTACTTTAAAGCTTTCAGTATTTCTCTTTTGTTTAGTGGCATGCCTGTGATATGGCTCAATGTTTCTATTGTAGAAAAGTAGTCTTTGTCCCGTCACAGATGTGTATGAGTGCGCACTTGTGTGTGCAGGTGCATGCACGAAAGGGGGGAGAGAGAGAGAGAGAGAGAGAGAGAGAGAGAGAGAGAGAGAGAGAGAAGCTTAACATACAGTTATGGTTGCCATTTCTTAAATAATGCCCACCTTTCCTTTTTAAACACATGATCCTCTACTGGCCTGGAACTACCGAGATTAGGTTAGGCTGGCTCGCCAACGAGCCTCAGGGATCTACCTGTCTTCATCTCCTCAGCACTGGAATTGTGCATACCGTCACGCAGAGCTCTTTTTACATGGGTTCTGGGGATCGAACCTAGGTCTTTGTGATTGCAAGACAAAAACTTTTCCCATCTAGCTCTCTCCTCAGCCCCACATCACATACTTTGAAAGTCTTTCGAGCACATCCTCCAGACAGCTTCTTTCTGAGTTCATTGACATGGCAGGGGGATGGGGAGGATGAGAGTCTGTCCCAGACTTTGTTTGTTGCTTTGATTCTCCCCTGTTCCCCTGACAGCTGCTTTTCCTTGGGTCTCTTCTGAGCCTTCATCTCCTCCTTTGTGAGATGAAGGGGTGGAGCAGCACAAGGTCTCCACAACGCTCTTCCACTTGAAGCTCCTCTGAATCGGTGGCCCGCCTGCTGTCTGTTCACGTGGTGCTTAGCTGTTGCGCTGCTTTGTCAAATTACAGCTTAAATTACTATAGACAGAAGCCCGTTCCCCATTGTCCTCTCCTTGTGAAAGCTTTTCCTTACCAGCCACAGCACACTTGAAAGCATGCCCTATGGTGTATATGGTACACTGACACCCTGATGTCCAAGTTGAGGATGAAGAGGATGTGTTTGTCATCTCGCAAGTGGCAAATGTGATAAGACGAGTGTGTGCTAGGGATAGCCTAATGCTGCTTAGTTTTGCTCAAGTAGGTTGAACAGAATCCTGGGGATACAAGTGTAATGTCAGGCTCTGAAAAAGAGCAAGGTAGCTGTGGAAGGGGATTTGCTCTGTGGACATAAGGTTTTAGATTGCTGATACTCTGGCCTAATGCAATTCATCAGGTGCCCAGATTTCTCTGCCTCCGCTCAGTCCGAAGTGCATTTCCCTAGGCAATTTTGAAACGTGGCGCACGACTTTGTGTCCTAACTAAGTTTCTAGCTTAAGTAAAAGTGAAAAAGCAGTCTTTATTTTCTTTTAATGGTTCACATGCGTGGTAGTCTTTAAAATGTTTTTTTGTTCTATGTGTGATACTAATGCATTTCAAGAAGACAGTCTTTTTGGAAGGATGTTGAGGGCGGGAGTCTAAGGTGTATTGTCTTTTGGTTGTTAACTTTTAGTTATCTGTGGATTGATATCCACTTGGGTTACCTTTCAGAGTCTTGTGCTTGTACTGGATAACCTCAGTAGCAGTACCAGTGAGTGCTGTGTCCATCCACCCGTGAAAGTGTGGCTTATTTTGATTCAGGTCAGGCGAGTTCCTGGGTCAAGCGGTCACCTTCATAAGACTGAGGATGGCGACTGGGAGTGGAGTGATGATGAGATGGATGAGAAGAGCGAGGAGGGGAAGGCGGCTGCCTCCCAAGAGAAGGTAACCGCCCTCTGCCACCACTGGCCAGCCTTCCTTGTGGCTCTGTGGAATTGCATGGATGTTAATGGACGTATACTTGTTTTGCAGTCCCGAAGAGTAAAAGAAGAGACACCAGAGGTGAGGATCGATGAGTATGTATGTATGCATGCATGTATGTACGTATCTGCATATCTACTTATTCGATCTTTAGTCCCCTATTGTGGTAGCAGAGTTTGAGCCATTGGGGAGATGGTTCTCAAAATCTCACGGAGTAGGAGAGAAAGGACAGACACATAGATTTTATTGGCTTGGATTCTGTCTGAGCTCCCTTGGCCTGATTAGACTGTGGCAAATTACTCCAGTCTGTGAGCCTCTGCTCTTTCCCATGGTATGGGGTGATCACAATGCTTACGACGTACGATGTCATGAAGACTGGAGGCATCGCATTGGACACACTCAGGAATCCTTGGTCCTCACAGGGAGATAATTATTTCTAGCTTGTAGTGCTGCACAGTTTGGAAAATACTGAAAGTATACAGGTAAAATTTGCCTCATACTTTAATTATATATATAAAAAAAAAGCAGATGTCCAGGTCGAATGCATGACTCTTGACCTTTAAATGCGCTGGGCAAATTAGAGGTAAGTGAGAAACACTCTCCATGAAGCCTCTGAGGACTGGTCATCTTTTGACTGAGATCATTTTTACTTCTTCCATATGATTAATTATCCTAATGCCTAATGATGATCATTGCATGCTAATACTCATAGAGGAAATTTGAGAATATTTAAACAGCTCCAGTATCTCACAGTCAGTAATTAATACCTACCTTCCTAAGGCCTCATTACAGAACTGGAAAACTAGGGCCTAGAAATGATACCTATCCAGGCTTCATCCTTTTATTTTTTAATTAGCAGACATTTCCTTTTGATTAAGTGAAGTACACCTTACCTTGGGTTTGAAGTAGCAGTGGCTGGCTGTGATTTTAACAGAGCAGCTGCAGAGCCACAGGCCACACTGTGCCCTGGCCTCTCTGGGCACCCTGCTCTCTTCATCCCATCAGTGGTGAAAGGTTCCCACTGTGCTTTCTCAGGTTCCTGCCACCAGTACTGACTCCCTTTCAAATCCCACCTTCCTCCCTGTGTGTTCTTTGAACTACTCTCTGTCTTCCACACTTTACAACTTTGCTCGAGGAAGTTGTTCCCTATGGTAAGAACACCACGGAGCCTCCGCAGTGGGACATACTGGGTACCAGGTCGTATCAGGATTTTAGAACAATTATACCTAGCTATCACTAACTCTACCCTCTCTTGCCCACGTTCCCACTGTGACTAGAGCAGAGCACAGAGTTGAGGGTTTTTCATTTGCATCTAAACCGTCTCAAATGAAAAGTATAAGTTCTGCATAGATATAGAGCAAGGGAGCATGCTTCACGCACTGTCCTTGGCTCACAAAGTGTTGCGGTCCAGTCACCTTTGGCTAGAAAATGAAGGCAGTATTTTATTTATACACATGTCCCCTTTGCATACTGAGTATACTGTTCCTGTTTGCTGGCAACACGAATATCCAGGCACTGGAGTAAAAACATAACAAAGAGGTATGAATCGGCTACAATATTTATGCGATCAGAAAGGGAATAAAAGATCACAAGGCGGTTGCTAGTTGACGTAAAGTTCAGCAAAAGCTGCTCCAGTACTACTGTGTTTAGACAGAGGGAGAGATGTGGTGTTTTACCAGTCCTCTGCTTGTGAGAGGCCATGTGCCATCCTTAGCAGGCTAAGGAGCACATGCAGGCGTTGCAGCACCTGCTAGAGATTGGTCAGGAAGGTCTGAGTAAGTATTTGCCTTTGGGGCACCAAAGGACCAAATTTGGAGGGTCTATCTTGGAGAGAATCTCCAATCTGGACTTTTAAGCTTTCAGAGTTCAGCTGGCTTGCCTGAAACTCATAGCCCAGCACTTTGAAAAATTGGCCCAGTTTGAAAAATATGATCTTCTGGGAAGCTTACCACTAGTAATTAATAATTTTGCAGCAAATGGATAATTACCCTCTTCTATTTATCATCTTGTTCTACTTGGAGACAGAAGTCCATGGAGACTAAAGTTCATTAACAACAATACTAATATTAGAACTAGGGAGAATTAATTGATCAAAAACTGAGCCCATACCTTATGTCTGTGTGGAACTGTGTTAGACACCATGGGGATTTATGCACCAAGAGGACAATGGCTGATTTCTGGGGAGCTTTTCTACTTTTTTTTTTTCCGAGACAGGGTTTCTCTGTGTAGCCCTGGCTGTCCTGGAACTCACTCTGTAGACCAGGCTGGCCCCGAACTCAGAAATTCACCTGCCTCTGCCTCCCGATTGCTGGGATTAAAGGCCACACTACCTGTCTCTGGGGAGCTTTTCATCTTTGGGGAAGGGTGTGAAGGAAGGCCTGGCCAAGGACTTGAGTTTTTAAGGAGTGTTTCCTAGCTCATGAATCTTACTGACAATTTCTAGCTACTGTCCACTATTGTTTTGTTTTTGTTTTTTGTTTGCTTGGTTGGTTTGGTTTGGTTTCAAGACAAGATTTCTCTGTGTAGCCCTGACTGCCCTGGAACTCACTTTGTAGACCAGGCTATCCTAGAACTCACAGAGATTCTATTGCTTCTGCCTCCTGAGTGCTGGGACTAAAGGCATGCACCAACACTGTTTGGCTTTGGCTTTGATTTTTCTTTTGGGAAGTGGTTTAGGATTTCTTTTTGTCAGATTCTGAAGTAAGTACCTGTTACATGACTCTGGTCATTTTTGCTTCACTCTCTTAATTTTCTGTTGAAAATGAAGCTGACTTTATTTAAATCTAGTTCTCTTTGGTTTCATTTAACTGAGGAAGGCCATCAGCAAGGCTTTTATTTAAACAGTTCCCTTTAAGAGTCAAGTTCGTGGGTAGAAGATGTGAAGACTTGCTGCCTCGCCTCCAATCCCAGCAGGCAAAACCTTGGAAAAAAAAAAAACCAACCAGTAGAAAAATTCAACCAGTAGAGTTGAATTTCTTTCCTCGTTTAGGGTTAGGTCTAGGCAACTCTGATTTTTAACTTCTGATTAGTGGCTAGGGTCTAGACAACTGACTATGAAAACTGCAGAAGTCATTCTGAATCCAGATGTGAAGAATGACATCCCATAATGAATAAAAGAACGAATGAATAAATAAATAATAAAATAAGGAAGAAAACATTTCAGAAATCAATGAAAAATTGTCTTTGACTTAAGCTAAGCAGATCCTACACGCAGACTGTTGAAGGGCTTTGCTGTCCTGTGTTTAGGCTAATTCGGAAAGTCTCTGTTTGCTGGCTCTCGGATCCTGTTCTCATTAGAAAAGTACTTCAATACGGATTTGGACTGAATTAATTATTACCAGGTTTAACTGAAGATTAAACACATGTAAAGATTACATTTATTTCTGTTGATTGATGTTTTTTTTAAAACTGCCACTAGCTTTTAATACCATTCTGATGAAAGGTGTTTCTCTGATACTCAGCAGTTCCAGACATGTTTTTACTTCTGTGTAAAGGCAGAGAGAGGCCTGATTTCTTCCCCGAATATATTATGCTGACTCTTGTCTGTCACAGGCTGCTCAGCCTGGGTTGCAGCTGCTGCAGTTTAGTGCAGGTGGTGGTCCTTCAGGATACTTGTGACCAAAGCTAGATATGTGATCAGAAATCTGCTTCCAAACATTAGCTTTCTGTTTTAGAATAATTTTCTAAGTTTATATTTATAATTTTAATTTAATTTATAATTTAAATATAATTTATAATTTTAAAATATTTTCGTAGAAATACTGCGAAGATAGTAGACTCCTCCCCCAGTTTCCCCCGTGTCAAATTATCACATTATCTGGGCATATTTATCAAAACTCAAAAATGGATTCTGCTACATTATTATCAGCTAAGTTTCAGAATTCTTAATAGATTTCACTAATTTGTCTACTAATGTCCTTCTTCTGCGCTAGTGGGATGCAATCCAACACAACACATTGCATTTTCTTACAGTGTTTTTAAAAACAGAAAAAGAGAAGATAAGGTCCAGTTCTGAGAAATTGGGAAGCAGACAATGCCTCTCCAACCCCCTCCACTCCTCCCCCAGCTCTAAAGTGGTTGCCTCTCTTTTACCAGGTCTGAGGTCCCTATCAGGTTCTGTTTCCAGAATTATATCCAACATTCATTTCTAGTTTTCCTTCTTTCTTTCTGTCAAAATGCATATCCACCCAACGACTTTTCTTGTAGCAAATTGTTTAGGCAGAAAGCAATCCAGTCCAGTTTCTATATTGTTGGAGGATGACTGCTACTAATCTTGTCAGCTTTCTTGTGGGTTTCAGTTTAACGGAGTTGTGGGACTGTGTCCTAATTTGACAGGGTTATCCCACAGTGGTAACAGTAGGAACTTCACTTGATTGTTAGTGAAGATGTTGTGTGGGGAGCTTTCTCCTACCCTGAGCACCCCTGCATGCTTGGAGGAGTCATGTGTCCTGTGCTAGAAGTGGCTGCTTCATGGCATGCAGTGAGAAGTTGCAAGGTGTGTGGTCTTTCTGTCCAATCACCTGACTGGCTCTCCATCCTGATAATGGCCCAGGAGCAAGGGGTCAGGGAAGGAGGGGGCAGACTGTGGATCAGCCTGCACGATTCTTTGAAAGGGTGTTTGGTAGAGGGCCTTGTCCTCTGCTGGTAAGTGGTTCAGAGATTCGTTGTGTTTCTAAGAGTCATGTTTTTGTAAACATGTTGTTATAAAACTTTTCAAACATAAAGTAAAATTAAATCCTATTACAGTGACATACCAATGACCATGTTTCAGCTGTCACTTAAGTTGCCTTTCTATGTTGTGTCCTGTTCATCCAGTGCCCACCTTAACTCTTCCATCATTCCAAAGTAAACCAGCATTAATTACTATTACTTAATTAAATAATTAATAATAACTAATTAATAACACTTCTCACCGTCACTTCAGTTTGAATGAAGTTCTCTTTGAGTGAGCACAGAGAACAAGAATCTTATACTCTTAGACTCGAGAAAATGCTTGCTGTGAAGATTTCTGCTGATTTTAGTATTGGTAATAAATTAGAAATAAGATCTCAATCCTTTGTTTTCACTGCTGTTTCTCTTTGAGTGTGGTGGGTTTTGTTGTTGTTGTTGTTGACTCTTTCAAGTTTATGCCCCAGAGTAGAGATCTCAAAAGTAGAGCTTGAGGTGGAGATACCTTAGGACCAGACTAGAAATCTTGGGTGAAAAGTTTTGCCTTTGCAGTTCCTTTAGAGAAATGGTTTTGATGTTTTTCTACCGTGTTTACTTGTCCAAGCAACAGTGAAACATTACTCAAAGTAATGATGTAAAAGGCAGGTTTGCTCACTCTTCGTATCTTTTCATTAAGGCCCCTGGACCTTAGATGGAATGATACTCTGAGATCAAGTTGTTCTTTTAAAGCATACTGTTTCTCATAAACTGTGTGTGTCATCCCAGGATTTAGTACTCAGACTCGCCCCTTTCTCCATGAGATTCTGAATGGCAGAACAAGTGGGCTCTGTAGTTTAAGGGTGGCCGGGTGAACGTGGGACATACTTTATCTAGATGTTGTTGCCTAAGTTCTTCCAAAAAATATCATCTCTGGTGATCACGATGTAATGTCCCAGTCACTAACATCTCCCTTTGGCGTCTTTGCTTGTCATGACATTGGTTTTCTTGACAGATCTCGGTGAACGCTGGTGGCATCCCTGAGCAAATACAGTCCCTCTCTGTGCACGACTCTCAGGTTGGTTCCTCTGCCAGTCACTTTTATTTGAGGTGCTTTCTAGACAACTTCATAGAGAAGACAACTTCGTCGAGTTTTAGACAGGCAGTCAACTTCAGGGTAGTGCTCCCAAAAGCAGGGACTTAAAAACAGCAACGATAGAAAACATATCTTTAAGCAGATATGGAGAAAGAGAACATCACTGTGAGCCATCCTTTACAAGATGTTCAGTCCTAACTAACAGACATTGGAGAAGGAATAGATTACCAAAGTGCCTCTGGAATCACCAGTACTGCGGGCAGTAAGCAAAGAGAAGAAAATGATTAAGTCTGTTGTACTTTAGCCATTAAACATTGTGGTTAATTGATACTTTTCTCCCTTGTTTCTGATTGGATTTCTGTAACTTCTCCTGATGAATTTTTTTTTATCATTGAGTTTTATGTGCCAATTGATCTCTACAACTTGTCTTATTAAAATAACAGTCTAGTGAATGTGCAGTGCATGTATGATAGGTACTTAGAACATGCGTGACAGGAGCCTGTGCTGTGGTTGTGTTGGGTGGTGAAGCCATTGAGGGAAGGGTATGGACACAGAGACCCAGGACAGGCCCAAGTGTTTTGTATTATAATTGGTATCGTGATTATTTATCTTCCTGTTTTACCTGCTTTTGTATTTTATGGGGCAACTGAGGAGGTGTTTGGACAGACGGGCTTCCTGACTACAGGAAACCTCTCTGAGGTCTCATAGCTACTCCCTTGTCTTTTATAACTACATACAGACACGTAGAGCTTAACTGGTTTGTGCAAGGCCATGTAGCTAGCTACATGGAAGCAGAAGTGAGATCTACTCTCAGTCTTTACCCTCTATCATCCAACTCAGTTACAGATGCCGAGGTAAACTGTAGGGTTAGCCTCCCCATAAAAGACAAGTTAGGCGGGTGTACGGGTCCAAATGCAAAGGAAGTAAACAGGAACGGGGACAGCACGATTAACATTTTATAATTCCTGGCTCACTTTTACATCTCTTATTTGCCCAGCAATCCTTTGAGAGAGGTAGCTTACTTATTTTGTAGACAGAGCAACAAGCTCTGAGAATTACTTGCTTATAGTTGCACAGCAGGTTACCAGCAGAGCCAAGCTTTACCTGAAATCTTTTATTTCAGGAAGTCTGATCAAGCCATAGAGGCATCCATGATGGATGATCTTTATCAGGATGATAGGTGAGAAGTGTAGGGAGGGTGAACATTGATTAATCTGTGTTCTCCCCTGATGCTTATGTTTAATGTACCTAAGGCATCGCATCCTATCTCCACCCCCACCACATACAGTCTGGGAATAGAACATAATGCTTTATGCATGGTGGGCAAGCGTTCTGCCACTGAGCCACATCCCTAGCTCTTGCTATTTTGAGACAGGTTCTTGGTATGTAGCCTAAGCTGTACTTAAATTTGCAATTCTGCTTGCATGACCTGAATGCTGGAATTACAAGTGTCACAACCATCCCTGGCACGGTTCCTTACCTTTGTGCATCTCCAAGGTCCAGAGGATGTTGGCTCTTTGCTCTGGACCAACAAAGTGCCACTTTAGATGGATGGCCTTAATTTGGACTAGATGCTGCAGTATTGTGCACAGAATCCATCCTGTGACTGAGGCTGTCTATACGGAGCATTCACACTCACAGTATGATGTTAATTAAGTATCTTTCTGGTCTTCTAAAAAAGGTCTTGAGAAATCAAAGAAGTCCTTCTGGGATAAGCACTAATCTTGAAGTTTCCAGAAAGATCTATAGGAATCATGAGATATCAAGATTGTGTTTATTCTTTTTCCAATAAAGCTTACAACATTGTTTGTGGTTTTCTTTTCAAAGGGCCAACCAAATGCTAATGAAGACTACAGAGAAGGTCCTTGTGCAGTCAACCTTGTTTTAAGATTAAGGTAAATAACATTATTTTGCGTCATTTTTTTCTCTACAGTGTTTTGACCTCCTCCTTTATCTTTTCATAATATTGGGATAAAATGAAAATTTTAGCTTACATGATTTTCCCAAACAACAATGTATGCCACATTCCTGGAACTAATTATACTCCTTTCATTGCTTGCAAAACGATAAATAAGAGAAACACATTTGAAAGCATCTGTAGGCTCTACATATACTTCATTGCATTTTTCTCTCCTTGCTTTTTTTAATCTTATTTTTCTTTTTTCTTTTTAACAATGTAAGATCACAGTAAGAGATTTTTAATGAGTCTCTTTCACACTCCGGCAGTCAGTTTCTGACAGGAATAAACCATGATTGTACTACGAGTTGCCTGTTCAGAACATTTTTCGGTGGCAGGTTTGATCAGCCACTGTGGAGAAATGACAGATATATTTTGAAAGCACTTTCAGTCTTGTAGGAAATGGATACAAATATGGTGCCTGACCCTCCACAGCCTCATGAATGAAAGCCGTTTCTACTTTAAGACTTTGTTCAACCTAAAGGTCTGTCTTTGCAGATGTTCTTTGTTAAGGATGTGATACCTCGAGAGGAAGGAAAATTTGGGAAACTTAATTGCAGCGAGCCTACTTTGCCGGGTCAGTCAGGATGCTGTCATGTTTCTGAAGGCGTAAAGGGGAGTCATGGGTTCTGACAGTTTTACATACAAAGCTTTTGTGGTTAATGGGCATATTCACAGCTGTGGCTGGGAAAAGTGGGTGTACAGCAAGGCCAAGGTGGGTTTCCAACTCATGGAGTTAGCATAGTCCACAAGAAGAGACTGCCATTGCTGTGATCACCCTTCCCTTCTTACGGTGTGCAGACTCTACCTTCTAGGGCACGCCACAGGAGTACTTGGTGACATTTAAGTTAGAGTGGATGTTGAAACCAAAGACTGAAACTATTACAGTTCAGTAGCTTTGAGGAATATGTACAATTAGTGACTTTAGCCATTGCCGAAGAATGAAGTAAGCCATTTCGTGTTTTTGCCTTTGGAACCAGAGTAGAGATTTATTTATTTACTTATTTTTTATATCTTATTTACATTTCAAATGTTTTCCCCTTTCCAGGTCTCCCCTTTGGAAACCCCCTAGTAGAGGCGGGGGTTTCCAGAGTAGAGATTTAAATATTCAAATTTAATCTGTTGTACATCTAATTCTCTGAAGGAAAAACCTACATCAAATGAAAAGAGAGGAAGGTATATATTGGTATATATTATTGAATGTTGGTATATATTATTGAAGGTATTGTACTGATAGTTTTATGTCAATTTGACATTAGCTAATGTCATCTGAGAAGAGGGAACCTCAATTAAAAAAATACCTCCATAGCAGGTTGTAGACAAGCCTATAAGGCATTTTCTTAATTAGTGGCTAGGGAGGGCTGTGCCCAGCCCATTACAGGTGGTGCCATCCCAGTGCTGGTGGTCCTATATTCTATAAGAAAGCATTGCCATGGGGGGCAAGCCAGTAGGTAGCATCTCTCCATGGCCTCTGCATCAGCTCCTGCCTTCAGGTTCCTGCCCAGCTTGAGTTACTGTCCTGACTTGCTTTGATGCTAAACAGTAATTTCCTCTACAAGTTGCTTTGGCCACGGTGTTTCATCACAGCAATAGTAACTCGAAGACAGGTGTATTAGACTCGATGATGTGTAAAACGTACCCCAAATGGTGACATGAAACAACGCCCCCTTACTGTTTCATCGTGTTAGAAGGACAGGGCTGGCTTTGCTGGATTCTCCAATATCTTATAAGACTGAAACTAAAGTACTCTGCCTACTGACGTTCATGGTCTTCTGCTAAGCTCACCCGGGCTGTTGGCCAAACTGAATTCTTTAGACCTACAGACTCCGGCTTTCAGGAATACCTTACTCTCTTTAGATCAGGAAGACAGGGTTATGAAACAGGCTGTATTCATGAGGAAATAGAAATTTCAGGATCATTCCAGAGCTCTGGAATCCCTAGAACATCCTTCTAAATAAGGTCACATTAGAATGTAGACATCCTGGTGGAAGCTAAGACTCAAGCTTGAGGCAGAGTGAGTAGCACTGGCAAGGGTTCTGTGGGGGAAGCACTGATGAGCAGTTATAGAAGTTCCAGGAGACCCGTATGGGCAGAGAGGTGGGCAGGGTATGAGGTCAGACTTAGTGTGGGAGCCCAGTCATACAGCCTATGTAGCTTCTGGAAAAGATTTTTGCCTTCACTGTTAAGAGAGTCAGAAAGTCTGTGAGCAGAAGCGTCATGTGAACTGAATTAATCTTTAAAACAACCACTGCAGCCCTGTTGTGGAAATATATTTAATGTTTTTACAGCAATGTGCTGCTCAGTTTATTTTCTGGCCCTATTTGGTGTTGTGTGCGCTGCTTTGTATGGGCTGCTTTGAATCCATGGCCCCCATAGGCTCATAAGGAGTGGCACTGTCAGGGAGTGTGGCCTTGCTGGACTTGGTGTGGCCCGGTTGGAAGTGTGTCACCCTGGGGGTGGGCTTTGAAGTTTCAGAAACTTAAGCTAGGCTTAGTGTCACTCTCTATTCTGTCACCTGCCCATATGGATGTAGAATTCTTTGCTACCCTCCAGCACCATGTCTGCCTGTGTGTTGCCATGCTCTTCATCATGATGATAGTGGACTAAAAGTGCTTTCCTTTATAGCAGTTGCCATGGTCATGATCTCTCTTCCCAGCAGTATAAACTCTAACTAAGACATGTACGTATTTGCTTAATTTGAGGAAGTTTTCTTCTGTGATCTTATTGAAGATTCTATGCCATTGACCTGGGAGTCTTCTCATTCAGACCAGGGTGGTGACTGATACAAGCAGTGTGACCATTTTTGGAGAAAATATTTAAAGATTACTCTAGGGTTTGACATAAAATATTATTAATGGAGTCCTATTCATTATTGCCTGAGATAGACAAGAGAGTTGGAGTTTCGGGTTGGGGTAGAATTAAGAGCTTTGTTTTGGCCACATTAGGCCTGTGGCATCTATTAGATGTCAATGTACATATGTCAAGTAGGTTATTTGGATTGTTTTAATCCCAAAGATGCAAGGAGAAAGACCACCAACCCAATCATTATGGCAAAATTAATCAAAGCTAACATTAAATTAATTAATTAATTAAAGCAAGCTGTTTAATTCATGAACGTGGACTGCCTCCCCTAAAGGATAGGTTCATGAGGTCAGCCTTGGAAATGAGGAAGACAAGGTTTATGTAGCTCGGGGATAGAGAGTTTCCCAACGGGGGATTTGGCAGGAAAAAGCTGGGTTACAGGAGTAGAACATAACAAGTTGGTCATAACAACCTCCTGAAACAAAGACATGGTTGCAAGGTGGTCATAGCAAGGTAGTCATAACAACAAATAGTCATAACAGCCTTTGAAACAAAGGTAGGGCTGCAAGATGCTCATTACAAGTTTTTGAATCAAAATCATGTTTGCTGTTTCCTGGAACAAGCAGTGTAGAACCATTAAGGTTAAAACTGTTAACTCTTTAAACTGTTAAGGTTACAGGTTGGGTATAGCCCAATTCTTGAGGGCGAAAAGGCTTAATCATAAGTGAAAATCAGCCTTTGTCTTTACTATAAGATGGCCTGTAAGTCTCAGGGAGGCTGCGTGCTTTCAGGGACCTAGGCTCACAAATGGAATTTGAAATGTCTGATGACTTGACATTTAAAGCTGAGGCTGGCACAGTTGATGCCAAGGTAACAATACAAAGATTGGGAGGGAGAGAGGTGTGTCTCTAGTTAGGATTTATATTGCTATAATAAAATACCATGACCAATAGCAACTTCTAGATGGAAGAGTTTATTTGGCTTACTTGTCCAAGGGCTATAGTCCTCTGAGAACCACCAAGGCAGGAACATGGAGGAGAACTGCTTACTGGCTTTCTCCTTACAGCTTGCTCAGCCTGCTTTTCTATGTAAAAAAAAAAAAAAAAAAAGATGACTTGCAATGGGATGGCACCACCCACAGTGAGTTGGGCCCTCCCCCATCACTAGTTAAGAAAATATCTCCACAGGCTTGCCTGTGGCAATCTGAAAGAGGTTCACTCCTCTCAGCTCCTCCCCTCCTCCTTCCTTCCCTCCCTCCCCCCCACCATCGATGCCACCCCCACCCATGTTGTTGTTTGAGACAGGGTTTAGCTATGTAGCTCTGGCTGTTCTGGAGCTCACAGTGTAGACCAGACTGGACAGAGCTCTGCTCCCAAGTGCTAGGATTCAAGGCACAGGCCACCACTTTTTCTTAATCGAGTCTCTTTTTTTCCCCAGTAATTGTAGCTTGATTATCAGGTTGACAAAAACAAAAACAAACAAACAAACAAAACAACAACCCTGTCTGGACAAGGCGGTACCCTTGTCTCACCTTCTAGCTTCTGCTGAGATGTTAATTTTGAAGGCTTGAGCATGTTTGGATCTTGTGCACACTCTCACAATTGCTGTGTGTTCATTTGTGTAGTTGCTATGTTGTGTCCAGAAAAGGCAGCAAATGCCTACAATTTTTGTACCCTCTCTTCTGGGAGCCAATTCTTGAGCCCTGGCACAAGGGAGTGATATATTTCTTTTGGAACCATTTGGAGCTGAGCACTCTACAGTCTGGTGTTCTCCAGATATAGATGACTTGTGGGACTCTGTTAATGGCCATCTACCACACAAAGAACCTGGTTGAGACTCTGGCTTAAAAGCACTTGGAGTTGGGTGTGTAGGGAGGTAGTGGTCGATCTGAGGGGAGTTGTGGGTATGATCCAAGTATACTGCATGAAGTTCTCGAAGAGTTAATAAAGTATTATTTAACACAAAAGCAAAGATTAGAAATGAGAGAGTTGGTTCTCTAATTAGAGTGGAAAATATGTTTCCAAAACAGAGGGCTGAATATTCATCAATTACTGTTAGAATACGGAGTGCGCTGAAAACAAGTTTGGTCCAGTGTGATACATTCGTGGTTTTGGCAAAGACAGGCTCAAACTGAGTTTAAGAGACGATGACAAGGGGAACTGTGATACTTCAAGAGCAGACACATTTTGTTTGTCCAGGCAGTCCTCATTGTACACCTGTGCACCCAACAGCATCCTCCTCTTCCTCTGCAAAGACCCACATTGGATACCTGTGTGCCTGTCGGCCACCTACATTCAAAATGTCATCTTCATTCTGAGAGTAGAAAATTGGGAAAGCTTCTACTTTGAAAATATGCAGTCTACAAGAAAAGACAAATGCATCGTGGGTCTGGGTAGGATATGTCTCCTTTGTTCCCTTATGTTCATAGACAAAAGACCAAGGAGGCAAAAGTCAATTTTTCATTGAAGAGGATTAACTATCTTTTAAAATGGATAGGTTATACATAATGTATAAGGTATTTTAAATACATTATACATAAGATTGGGCAAATGTGTTTAAACCTTTGGTCTCTGTGTCAAGTGTTGATATGGGTAAAATGTAGATTTCCCCTTATGCACTTCCCCAGTCTTTTCTTCTCATACTGTATATATTTAGGTTATATGTATTATGAATTATGTATCATAGAATAAGGCACAGACCCGAAATGTTCTTGGATTCACTTCAACAGGATGACCCCAACTGTGACGTCACCTTCTGTTTCACCTAATGTCAAGACACGTTTATACCATTTTTGGATCAGTCAAAAAATTATACAACTATTTTAGCCATTAATGTACTTTTAATCAAATAATAAAATGGGGTTGGAGAGGTGGCTCTGTGGTTAAGAGCTGTTTGCTGGCCTTGCATAGCGCCCCAGTTTGGTTCCCAGCGTACACATTGGTCAGCTCACAATCAGCTCCAGAGGATCCGATGGCCTGTCCTTAATGCCACAGATACATCTTCACGGCCCTGCACGATAAAATTATAGAAATCTTATTCAAAAGTAGTCATGGGGACTACAAAGATGGTTCATCAGTCAAGAGCACCAGGTGCTCTTCTAGAGGATCTGGATTCAATTCCCAGCACTAGCATGGTTGCTCAGAACCCTTTATAACTCCAGTCCTAGGGAATCTGGTACCCTCTTCTGGCCTGTGTGGGTACTGAACACATGCAGGCAAACACTCATACATATAAAATAAAAATAAAGGAAACATTAGTAAGTCACATATTTAGCATAAAACATTCAGGTTTTATAAGCAAGTCATTTATTTGGGAATATGATAAGTTTATCAGTTGTGTTAATATGTTAATTCCTTTGTGTTCACTGCTGTTCATGCTTTGGCAGCTCAGCTCGGCTGTATAGATTGCATTTTAAAGTTTACAGATGTCAATCACATCAATTGACGTATGTAGATTCTCTGACTCAGTGTGTCCCATTTATTTGCTCATAGTGAGTTTAGTTTGTTCTAATGTAGCAGCAACATCAGATGCAGATGGACCAGCCAAGGCCCTAGGTGAATACACTAGCTCCCTGTTAGTAGGGGAAGGCTGTCTCTGGAGTAGAATTCTACCTTAACAGAAATTCTAAAGTACAACAAATCACTACCTTTATTGAATTACTGTTTTAATCTCCTCACTAAAAAGGCACACTGCAGGGAATACGCTTAGAAAATTACTATTCCAGAAAGCACGCTAATCTGACAGGAAGTGCTGGCTGCCATTTTAGCATGAGTACACCAGAGTTCTTATCCTGTCATTGTTCAGGAGGAATTAGTTAGTTTTCCAGCTGGTGAAACAGGGTTAATTGCATAATTCTCCAGTCAAGTGGCCAGGAGCCTTGATTAATCGCCCACCCTGGGGTTAAATACTATGGGCACTGAGCTTGGTTATCCAAAACTCTTTTCTGCATCCTCCCCTTCCCTCTTCAACAAACTCTTTATTTGTCGATTTCCTTGTGCAAGATTTTAGGGAAGAGACGAAGATGAAGGTGACAAGGTTTCTCCCCTCTGAGCGGCCTCCTTATAGACAGAGAGATCCGGTTCTGCACAACAACAACGTAGAAAATGATAAGTGCAGTAGAAGACAGATTAAAGAGAGAGCTGTGAGCAGTTAGGAGTATGTGGGGGCTTTTTGTCTGGCTGTTATCTTTGGTTTGCTTGTTCCCATAGTAACCAGTGTTTATGATTTCAGTAGCTCCATTTTTGAGCCCAGAAATAGGTAGGAGGCATCTGGGGGCAGTGTCAGGCTGCTGGCCTCCAAAAGAGTCTTGCAGTCTTATACTATTTCCAACAAGACTCCTTTTGCTTCTCAATGAAGTGATCACGTATTGATTTGCAGGTGACAGTTATTAGAAGTGCAGCTCTCTAGTCTGAAATATATTTGCCAGGTAACTTAACTCTTTGGCTGTTCTTGTCCAGATATTTTCTTTTCTTTGAGAATTGGAGGAATTGTTGTGTGTTTATCATTGGTGGTGTACCTCTGAATGGCGAAGTGCCCAGTATGTGCCAGACACTAGGATAAGCATGCTATGTGCTTTGTCTTGTTAATCATTTACATTGTTAAAATATCATTACTGGTACTGACAGCTCCCAGGTAAGAATGCAAGGTTCAAAGTCATGCAGTCATGTGTCCCTTCAAGCACCAATGGTCATAATCCTCACTGTCCTGAACGCGTGAGTCTTTGTCCTTCTTCACTTGACCCTGCAGTCTTGCTTTATTCAGTTCTGTCTTGAATGCATTTAGAAATGAATATATTCAGGACTGCTAAGCCTTCACTCTTCTCATTAACACTCTGTGTGAATATTCTTTTAACAATGTTTCCTGATAAACTATCATTAATGTTGTGACAGAAATGCCTGAAAATATTTTTCTTGGGGATGTTAAAGGTGATGACTGAATTGTCATCTAGTGGGTGTGGCGTTGGGTAATTTCAAAAGCGTGTCCCATTACTTGCCTGATTTAATTTTTCCTCTCAATCTACACTTGCTACTGGTAGATGAAAAGGAAAGATCTGAACTCTTACATGGATTTCCTGTAGTCCTGATGCTACTTTGCTTAGGCTGGCAAGCATATGGGTCTTACACTAATCTAGTGTCTTGGTGCTGTGATACAGAGTGTACTGGCTGGTTTTTGTGTGTCAACTTGACACAAGCTGGAGTTATCACAGACAAAGGAGTCTCCCTTGAGGAAATGCCTCCATGAGATCCAGCTGTAAAGCATTTTCTCAATTAGTGATCAAGGGGGGAGGGCCTCTTGTGGGTGTTACCATCCCTGGGCTTGCGGTCTTGAGTTCTATAAGAAAGCAAGCTGAGCAAGCCAGGAGAAGCAAGCCAGTAAGGAACATCCCTCCATGGCCTCTGCATCAGCTCCTGCTTCCTGACCTGCTTGAGTTCCAGTCCTGACTTCCTTTGGTGGTGAACAGCAATGTGGAACTGTAAGCTGAATAAACCCCTCCCCCCCCAACTTGCTTTTGATCATGATATTTGTTCAGGAATAGAAACTCTGCCTAAGACACAGAGAGACATATAAATATATACAATGCAAGGCTGTATAGGGTGTCATATTCTGTGTATACAAATTGTACCTGCTAGTAAACATGGTAAATGAAGGATGGTTTATGTTAAGAAAGATTTGGTAAGGTAAAGGGAGCAAACTAGAAGATTGAAATTGACTAATTGTAAGACTCCAACTTAAATAAAATGTATATTTAAGCCAGAAGACACCGAATCTAAATATAATTGGCAATAAACAATGTATAGCGTTTCAAAAAGCTGTTACTATCTATTTATTTATCTGTCTATCTATCTATCTATCATCTATCTATCTGTCTGTCTATCTATTTTCAAGCCTTATATGGTCATCGTAAGACAGATAAAGCAAGAGGCAACAAAAAAGCAAGTGGCTGCAGTGTAGCTCAGTTGTGGGAAACTTGCCTAGCATGCAGGAGGTATGCTTTGCTTACTCACACCTTACTCTGCAGTCCCTTGAAAAGAGGAAAAAGAAGATCACTCATACTATTATCACCTCATAATAAAAAAAATATTCTAAATGCATGTTTATACAGGGTTTTCATTTTAAAAATACTATTTCACATGCATTTTATTTTTTGGTAAACTAGCAAATGCTTGGCTAGTCTGCTTTGTAACATGTCTTGGGTTCATTTTATATTGATGAATTTATATCTGCACATTCCTTTTTGATGATTTATTTATGTTTTAATTGAATGAGTCAAGACTTACAGTACTTACAAATATATGTTATGGAGCTGCAGTACATTTACCTGCCATCCAGGAGGCCCTTGGGCTCAATCCCCGACCCAGGGGTTGTGGCCATTATTTGTTATTTGGGGAATTCTCCGGTTTTGGAGAACCCATGCTGTATCATCAGGAGGACCTGAATTTTATCCCTCATACACCTTACTATAGTATTGTGTGTGTAATCTAAGTTCTAGGAAAATGAAGACTGTAAGATCCCTAGAGCTCACTGCCCAGTTATCCGAGTCTAATTGGCAAGCCTTAGGCACCAGTAAGAAACCCTGTCTCAAAGACAAACAAAAAACAATTACAAAAACAAACCCAAACTCCTGAGGAACAATATGGAAGGTTGAAAACTGGCCTCCACATGTATGCACACACAAGTGTATGTGTACACACACACACACACACACACACACACACACACAAACATTATTGACACATTCAAGCACTGTACATACATTATGTATTACATATTGCTTATACTGTGCAAGAGTACTGAGGAAAAACCAATCCCATTTGCACTAAAGTTTTACCTTACTAAAAATGTTCTTAAATTGTGAGGAATTTGTAGATATATAACAGAGTAAGAGTCATAGCACATGGGGCCCTTGAAGAGCTGGTTGTGGCCCATGGGTTATCTGAGGATGCCAACATCCCTGCAGCAGTCATTGTGTGACTGAGTCCTGCGGCAGGATCTAACTAAACAGCCTGCACTGACAAACTGAAGCAATGGATGCTGCCTACTCATGATTTGTTCACCAGAAGCTGAACACAGAGATCGGGGCTCATCTTGAAGTTTTGCTTTGGGGGTTATTTCTAAATGACATGTTATAACCAGTCTTGCCTTGGCTGCTTGCTTGGAGCATCCTGGGGTATTGGGAACTGCCATGCAGGGTTTGATAGTTGAAAGAGATGGGAAATTGACTGAGTTCTTGGTATTTTATATAGCGTTCCATTTCACACACAGAAGAAATGTGATTCTTCAGAAAAGACTTCGTTTTACTGACTTTTTATATCCTCACAACTCACAGGATTGCTTATATAGACAGTTCTTCAATTTTAATTTCCAACGACCAGCCTCTCTGCTTCAGAGGGCTTCTGAGGAAGGGATGTTTGAGAGTGGCAAACAAACCACTTAAAGTTAAATTGTGGGTACGTTTACAGACTGCTCTTTTTTTGTGTTCTGAGACAGCTTTCTCTTGCTATTCTAAAGAACTCTCTGGACAGCTCATCTCTTACAGATCAAAAGCCCAGTCTTTTATTTACATATTAATTCATTTATTACTCCAGATTCCCTTTTGATTATCCTATGAATCAGCATCCCATGACCCATCCCCTTGATTCTTAGGAGACAGCAAGCACATATTTTTAAAAAAACATTGCTAAAGAATTCTGAGATCTGCCTGCTTTTGTTAAGCACAGACAATAAGCTAGCTGGGTGGGACTCCACTCTGAAATTACCATCCCTCCCATGCCTGGGCCTGGACCTAAACTTCCTTTGTCCCAGGCTGACTTTGAGTTCAGGAAACTGCCTGCTTTTGTAAGCACAAATAAAAAAACTTGGCTGGGTGGGACCTTGCCCTGTGATCACCACTCCCTAAATCTCTTTATTTCCTTCTTTAGGATCTTTCTGACAAGCTGGCTCACAGTGCAGCTGTCTCTGTCCCTTTAGATCTGTGAAGCCCCTTATATAAATCATACTGCATTCTTGTATTTCACTTAGTTGAGACGTTATATATTTTTAAACTTATGTTTTCAGAAGTTTTTCCCACAGCCTTAAGGGCTGTCATGAAGGTCTTAGCATTTACTATTTTGCTGAGACATTAGCCACACTCCCTGACTCATGCTGTCATTGATTATCATGGCATTGATTATTATAAACCTTGGCAGAAGGACATTCCTCAAAAGAGGAACTTGAAATTATGTACATTATTACACAAACAAATCTTATCCCTACAGCAGCCATCAATACCTGTGAAGGCCCATGCCATGCTGGCTGTGTTCCAGGGGCAGGAACCATGTGATGCTGTCCCTTACATGGACAAGCTGGACTTGGGCATTTTATATCATAGCACAAAACACAGTCACTTACTAGATTTTAGCCATAAAAACTTCCAGTCAAGTTGGTCTGTGGGTATAATCTCTATCCTTTGTTCTTTTAAATATTTGCATCTAAAATAAATCTGGAGTCTGTGCTACAGACTCTGAGGACTCTTTTCTGTGGGGGAGATATCAGAGAAGCCACACTGAGTGTGTGCATCCCTGAGCATCCTTTGTCTAGTGTGGATTACCCAATTTGCATTACTCCCCTAGTCTTGTCACCAGAATCTAGTGCCTCTTCTATTACAGGGCCTCTAGTCTTAGTGCTTACTTTTTAAAGTACCAGTGTAATATGCTTCTGTCCCCAGACTTCTCTGATAGTATGCTCCCCAGTGTGGCAGTTTGAATGAAATTGTCCCTATAGGCTCACAGGCAATGGCACTATTTGAAAGTATTAGGACATGTGGCCTTGTTGGAATAAGTGTGGCCTTATTGGAGAAAGTTTGTCACTGGGGTTTGGGGGCGGGCTTTGAGGTTTCAGAAGCTGAAGCCAAGCCCAGGGGCTCTCGCTCTCTTCCTATTTCCTACTGATCCAGATGTAGAGCTCTCTGGTCCTTCAGCACCATGTCTGCCATACTTCCCATCATGTTGCTAGTGGTCTAAACTTCTGAACCTGTAAGCTAGCCCCAATGAAATGTTTTCTGTTATAAGAACTGCCAGTCATTGTGTCTCTTCGCAGCAATAGGAATCCTCACTAAGACACCTGGCAAAACCACCATCCCATCTTCCCATTGAAGAAACACTGAAGCTGTGTAGTTCTAATGCACTGTACCTCTTATTTGACCTTTAAGTAGCTAAAAAGCGGAATCCTTCATGCACCTTTAGGGTTTCCTGTGTCTTTTCAAGGGACCTCTCGTGTCACTTCAGAAAAGTGGGTGGATCGTGCCATGCTCCATGAGCAGTCAGTGCCAGGAACCAAGCCCCGATATCACGCTGATGCTTGGGGCAAAGGCTGTCCCACCTTGTCATGATTCCACTGTCAGTCCAACCACCACGTGGGTGGCAGGTGGCCTCTTATGCTGAAGTGGGGTGGGTCACACCCTGAGAATCACACCTCTTCTGTGTACTTCTGCTCCACTCTTACGAGCCTTTTAAGGTCCTTGTATGCAAAACCACATCTTAAAAGTAGGAGATATCTTCAGAAGTTTGGGTGACATTTAAGTCAGTGTTAATCACCTGATACTTTGACTGACAACATCCTGAAATTTAACAAATGCCTTCATACATATTTTTCTCCTTTCTGCTGCTCTTGCCGAGTCTCTCTTCCTTCTCCTGTTTTATATTCCACTCTTCTAACTGCTGCTAAGGTAACCTTCTGCTCTCTTACAGTCTAAAAATTCCCCCCAGTTTTACCAGGGGCGGTTGACTCTTAGGACCTGTCCCTTTGATCGAAGCTGAATAATTCTAGAGACTGTTTGCAAAGTTATTTCTGTTCTCAGCTACCATATCCCTGGAGATAATGAGGGGTAAGATTTCTCCTTCAAATATTGGGTCTTGGAATTGTAACAAGCGTATTTCATTTGGGGGTTTTCTGTGTATTAACTTTTCTTTCCCAGCAGAAGCAGACTTCTTGGAGTATAATTTCTGCTTCATTTTACAAATCCTCAATACACTAGAATACTTTGTCCTTCTTGGTGAAATTCATACAGTTAACTGGTTGTGTGTGGGAAGTCTCTGCTGACCAGTGAACTTCTTTGGGTGGTCTTGGTACTCATCTGCCTTTGCAGCCATTACAGGTTACTGCAAGCCTTGTAACCTAAGACATCACAGAATGGTCCTCTTCCAGATGTGTGGGTCAGAAGGTCACTGTGTATAGGGAGGTCTGTGGGGATACTTTCTTTCCTCATCGTCCCCAGCTTCTAGATAGTTCTTGTGTGACAAGTCCTAAGCCAGAAGCTGGATGCCTCTCTGTACCTGTTATTTCCTCTTCCGACCACAATGAGGAAGTCAATATTGCCAAGGGCCCTTATGGTTCAAATACGCTCTCCAGAGTAACTTCAATCTAAAATTCTCTAAACCCATCCTCTGAATTGAGTGACACACATGGGCTTTTGAGCTTCAGCCCTGGATGTGTTTAGGTGTCTGTAACTCTGGTGGTAGAGAAATAATACATTTATCTTCAGTTAAAGGTATATAACATTTTTCCTATTTCTGAATATATATCTATATATCTATATATCTATAGATATCTATAGATATATCTATATATCTCATATCTCTTGCTGTTTCTGAGCCTGGTAACTCAAAGATAGGTAGTGAAATTTCCTGACTTTGCATTATTATTATGAAACAGTTGAGGAGTACCCAGTTTTTATAGCATGTAACATGCTACAAAGAGAACGGACATGTGTATGATTCTTAATATTGTATGTCTTTATAATGTACCAGAAACAATTGAAGGGAAATTGCCATCACTGAATGTACTAGAAACAACGGTAGGGAACTTACCATCACCTATCTCATGTCCTTTAAGGGTAAGATGATAAATGGTAATTTGTAGTAGTATGTTTCTAACAGCGTCTCCAAGGCAGAGGTTCAAACCCATGTAGTTTTCTCCTTTAGAATCTAGCATCCAGTTATTTGGTAGTATATATCTGTAAAGTGTATTAAATCTTTCATAGTTACAAAGAACCACTTCACTCCAAATGGCAGATTATTTCCCAAGGAAGACTATTAACATAGACACAGGGTGAGAAATAGGGTACAGTCGAGGAATCCCAAGTTTTCAGTCAGGGACGAAATGATCACTATTATGGATAGAATTTGTTTGCTACCTAACTCCATGTAAGTGTTCAGAACGCCTGCCTTCTTTTCTGTACTTCTAAGGGTGTAGAATAAATATTAAAGTTATTTTCATTTACAATTGGAAAAGTAAATGAACCAAAACCTCAAAACACCAAAACTTAAAGAGTTAATAGATTTGACTGGAGTCACACTCCAATTTCTTATCTGAGTAGAAATTCCAGTTTGTGTTATCTGGTCCTGGAGGATCCTCATTTAAAAATTACTTAGCATAGCTGAGAATGAGAGGTAAATACATACACAAATACCTTGGCAAAGACTGTTAAAAACCTTATGCTATGGTGTTTGAATCTTATTCTGTTGTAAATGGAAAATATTAAAATTTTTGGAAGAGATCTGATAAAATAGTTGTCAGGCCGTTTGATAAATTTAGAAAGTCAACTTTATATTCTTCTTTGGTAACACTGAAACGTTAGAAATGTATTCCATTTGTTACTTGGATTTAGCTGGGAAGGAAATGCTCAATATGGAAGAGGATTGTTTTCCAGCCTATTGTCCTGCAGTTCCTGTCTTCTGTGAACTTATTCCGCATTGTTTTCTGTTGAGCATCATTGGACAGGTCAAAGAATGTCTGGGCTAAGGCCCAGTAGTTAAAAAGATACTTGATGAGTGTCTTAGTTAGGGTTTCACTGCTGTGAACAGATACCCTGACCAAGGCAACTCTTACAAGGACAGCCTTTAATTGGGGCTGGCTTACAGGTTCAGAGTTTCAGTCCCAGTAGTATCAAGGTGGGAACATGGCAGCACCCAGACAGGCATGGTGCAGGAGGAGCTGAGAGTTCTACATCTTCATCTGAAGGCTGCTAGCAGAATACTCATTTCCAGCCAGCTAGGGTGAAGGTCTTAAAGCCCACACCCACAGTGACAAACCTACTCCAACAGTGCCACACCTTCTAATAGTGCCACTCCCTGGGCCAAGCATATCCAAACCATGACAGGGAGCATTGTCAGCAGGATATCGCTAGTTGTTGCGTTTGTAAGTTGTGAAGAGCCCTGTCTTGACAGCAGTTTGTTGCATTAGGACATTGAGATGACCATAAAAGTTGATGGAGTTGATTTAAGTCAGTGGGATTCTACTGAGGGGGTATGTGGGGTAAAGGAAGCCATGAGTCTGATCACTTGGTAACTTTACTCAAGAAATAACCCAGGGAATTCCAGAGATTGGACAAGGATGGCAGCAGAATCTGCATTTGGTGTCTGGATGCTTGTGGCTGGTGGTCAGGTGGTAGGAAAGCTGGGAAACAGATGTGTAACTGCAGAAGGCTTGAGAGTCCATAGGAAAGCAAACAAAGGGCAAAGCAAGAGACAGTTACTGGATGGCACGGCCGTTGACATAGTGTTTTTTCAGCAGATTTCATGTTCCCATTCCCTGAACAGTGCCAGGGTCTACAGGTGACCTAGGAGTCCAGGTATCTTGATCCAGGTTCCTCAAAATTGATGATGATATTCGAACTGAGAAGGAGGTGGGAAGTGACATGGTGTTAAGGGACTGTGGCAAAATGAAAATCTGTCTTTTGACAGATTTTTTATCAGTTTTTTTTATTACCAGATACATAGAGTAAGCAGAGCTTATCTCTCAGTAGTTCAGCATCTAGCACTATAGAAATACAGGGTCACACC
>JADRCH010000029.1:8704477-8721221 GCA_019843965.1 Rhynchomys soricoides
TCAGAACTAGCACTGTAGAAACACATGGTCACACCGGTCTCAGAACTCCATCAAACCTTTTGTTGTTGTTGTTGTTTAAGAAGATTAAATAATTCTTGGCTTTTGGCAATCAGTGGGTCCCCAGTGAGCCAAGTAGGAAAATAAACTTTAATTTCAAAAGGAAAATAGGAACTTCAATATAAGTATCAAGAAATTTGTATATCAGAGATATTGTCTGGTACACCTGGCCACAAAACACTTGTGGGAGCCCTTTTCAAAATCCTATGCCTTGAATTTTCTTTGCAAAAATAGGTCTATTTTCTAAAAAGTTCATGAAGGTACCTGCCTTGGGTTAAAAAGTGGACCTTTCTCCCTGACACATGGTTCTCTCACACAGTTCCTTTCTGATGGCCATTGGTAAGTCAGAGCATCCTGCATCAGGACCTTGGAGGCAGCTCTTCCTGCCCTATGTGCAGGACAGTGGACCAGCTGTTTGTGTGATTGTGTGATTCCTGGAGACACCAGACTCTGTTTTCCTGGGATCTGGCTCTGGTTTTAGAGCTTCTTGCAGAGGGACAGATGGAAGGTCAGCCTGGTGAGAAGGCAGCTGGGGTTCTCAGCCTCCTTGCCTCTTTCTCTTTATGATTCCATTACAGGGCTTCACTCCCTCCCCTGAGAGAAAACGTCTTTCTCTGAGAGTGTTCAGATGAAATATTAGTCCCCTAAAAGGCTTGAAATGAATGTTTATTACCACAGCATGGGCTGTACCACTTTAAACTCTCACACTGTAAATCACTTGAGATCCGAGCCAGACTGGCCTTTGACTGCATTAGCCTAACTGCTCCGTGGCAGGGAAGTGTTGTGCTTCACTTGCAGTATTTTTAGCAAAGTCCAAGTAAGCCAAGAAGAACGTTTTGTTTGTTTGTTTGTTTGTTTGTGAGAATATTCTATTTCTCTCGTCTCTCCTTTCCCTGAGTAAAGATCAGAAAGAAAATGGGGAGCTGTAAACATTGGTACTAAAACATACTTAATAATCCCACATTTATTTTTTTCAGTCTGTACTTGAAAATTTTAGCGTTTGTTAGGCCTACTTGTAAAGGGTCCTGTTGGATCTTCCTTCCCCCTTCAGCATGGTGTTAGCATTGTGAGCACTGTCCTCTAAGATGGTTATACCCTGGTTGGCTCTTCCATAGAGACTTGGGTGGGGTAGTCTGAGGAGTTCTAGAACAGGGAGCTTCTTCCCTTCAGCTGAGGAGGTCAGTGACAATCCTTAAGAGGACAGCAAGGGTCAGAGGGCTGGAGTGCAGTTAGCTTCCATATTGATCCTTCACCATACCATGTCACAAGTGTTCGTGTACAGGCATGCTCTAAACCCACCCCTTCTTTGCACCTTGCTTGTGGTAATGGTTACTTGCTCAAGGAATAAGGGATCTCGAAATGCCTGTTCCCTCCTTGCAAGCATCTCTGTAGCTATAGAGTCACTATCTGGGGGGCAACTGTAGTTGCTACGGGCAGTGTTATGGGACCTAAAACTTGGCCTTTAACAAATGTATTACACTTCTGTTTAATAATGTAGAGACATCAACACTGGAAATAACAGATAGCTAGGCAAAGGAGTGTATGGTGGATGTTCAGGTAGCATAACTGAGCATAGCATCATAGCGTACTGACTGTCAGCGTGACCAGGGGTCAGCTAGGTCTCTCTGCTGTGGTCGGAAGGGCTTGAAACAAGAACCTTTCCCCTGCCCCTCAAAAGCCAGCTGCTTTTATGTACACATCCCTGCACAGCTCAGAAGAGAGGAGCCACATGAAAATGGAGTGGGTGGATATGGAGGCCCCTTGGGAAGCCTTCTTTAGGGAGTGGATGTCAGGTGCTCTGCTGCAGGACTTCCAACTGTGCTCTGCAGATCAAAAGGGAGGAGATTCTCAGTGGGCAGACCACACAGTTTGGGGACTGGCTACATTATATTTACTAGACTAATTTCAAAGTGATAAAAATTCTTTTTATTTATAATTTCTTTTTGTCAGTCACAGTTTACTATACAAACAAGTACACATTGGGTAGCTCTTACCTGAAATGCTTCAGACCAGAAGCATTTTGGATTTCAGAATTTTTTTTTTTTTTAAGGTTTTGATGTATTCATACATACATCTATATGTAAGTGTGTAGATACATCATGAGATATCTCAAGATCAGGCCTCGGGTGTAATCGCAAGATTCACTTAGGCTTCAGAGATGTGTATGTGCACAGCCGGCAGTTAATTTTATACAGTGTGTTTTTACTGCACCTGTGTCTTGAGTCGAACCCATCAAACGATGACAGGTGTGCAGTGTTCTGCTCGTGATGCCACACGAGCGTTGAAGTTTGAGACTTTGCAGTGTTTTGTTTTATCCCAGTGGCCTTGGACTTCCAGTTGCATACTGGGTGATAAGGGAACATCAATTAGATGTGATAAGGCACATCTAATTTTTCTGTCCTGTTCTCTACCACTGTATTATTAGCGTTGAAACTACACAAAGGTCCATTAAGTCTAAGGTCACCTTAAAGGGAGGTTATCTCTGCTGTTAAACTGATGTTCTCAACAGTATGGCAAAGACCTCCCCCTCCCTGTCCTGCCCCTCAAAAGTCAGCAGTTTTTATTTATACATCCTTGCATAACTCAGAAGAGAGGAGCCATATAAAAAACATTTTAACATAGTGCACTGATGACCAAGGACTTTCAAAGAGCATCTCCCCAGAAGGGAATGATCATAATCTTTATAAATAAAGTACTATTCTGTCCCGTCTCCATCTTGAACAGTTGCTCTCTGCTACCTGAATCCTCATAGTGGTGCCCACATCTATTATTATGAAAAAAATAATTTTGAAAGTGGGGACTATTTTATATGAAGACATCCTCACTCGGGGATTACTTTACTGCATAATCTGCAGTCTCCTGACAACAAATAAAAACTGGAAATTAAAATCTTCTTACTTTAACATATCCACAATAATGCTGCTGGAGGCTCAGGGTCAGAAACAGCAAGGAGATCAAAATGTTTAGGGGGAGAACGAGCTGGGCCCACAGCAGACAAGGTCAGCAGCCAGGGCAGGGCCTGGAAAGACACTGTGGTGGTGTGAGTGGAGGGAGCCTGGGTCTCTGCCAGCGGTGGCAAATGCCTATGCTAGGCTGCCGACTTAACCCTAAAGTAGTGTTCCCGTCCCTGCCAGGTCAGTTCTGCAAGGAGCATCTGCAGAGAGACTGCACATTGGCATTGCAATTCTGCTTGAGGGTTTAAAGCCGCTTCGACAGAGTTTAATCAAACAGGAAAATAGGTTTAGCTACGCTGGCTGGGAGGGGGTTCTTTCCATACATGTGCAGTTAATTGCTTCTGTTATTGTGGATTGCTTTATTTCTTTTCAATTAAAAAATTAGAAGTCATCGCTTTCTGGATTAGACTTGCTTTCATTAGTTATTGGTGAGTAGTTTGGCTCTTTTTTCCTTTTTCCTCTTCTTCCTAACAATGACTAATAAATAGAACTCAGATTAATTAATTCCATTTGTTCCACAAACATTTTGATTTAGTACGAAGCATATGTCAAAGGCTTGGCTGGAAGTATTTTTTAAGAAGTAAAGTAAACAAGTTAAATGCTCAAGGAAAACACACAGCAGGTTTCTGAACAGCAGCAGGCTTTGAACTTTCTTGTGTCTTCATAGCGAGCGAGGTTTCTGGCCATGGAAGGTGAGTTGGGATGGACTCAGACAGTGAAGACTGCAGGTAAACATAATAGCTCTTAACCAGGGACACATGACTCAACTTGAGACCTTAGACTAAAGCACTAGACACCCTCTCGGATTTACACTTCATTCGGGGCCTCCTTTAGGTGCAGCTTTTGTTTAACATAGGAATGCCAGCCTCTACCCTAACCCCTCTCTTGAGCTGAGCATGACCTGGCTAGAAACAGAAACTGGGGGGCTACAACTGTTCTGTTTGGGTTGAGTTTACAGCAGAGGAGCACTGCTCTGAGTATAGGTTGCTTTTGAAGGTTGTCTCTGAATAGCTAATGCTTCCATAGATATATGCTCATCCCTACGGCCATACCACCCCAAACACACCCTATGTCACATGACAGGTGCTGATCCCATGGCCAAGGGCAAGAATGGAAACCTACGTGAATGGTAAAAATCAGTCCTGCTTTTGTTTTGAATTTGTGCTACCTACTCGTTGACATGATCAGAGGTCCATGGAACATATACCAGGAGAGGAGGTAGACACTGATTCAGACCAGGAGACCTGAAGGGAGGTGAACATCAACTCTCTAATAAAAATCATGCATTTAAACACCGAAGCCCCACAAGCTTCGACCCACAGTCTTGATTGCCTGGAGTTACCCAGCAGCAATCTTTCTGTTGGCTTTTCACTGAGTGCTTTCTTTCTTTTCTCTGATTTCTGGAGTGCTAGGCCTTCCCCTAGATTCTGTGCCCACCTTGAATAGTGAAATGTCCTTGTGAACCTCTTGCCTTTCCTTCCAGAGCTTGGCTGCTGCCTTTGATTTTCATCGTTGAAATGCCAGAGTTTAGAAGCATCCCGCCTGGGCCAGTTTTGAAGCCTTCTCTAAAGGATGCTGGTAGACTTGGAGACATAAATTCCATATAAAACCATGGCTCTTTCATGCCACACGCATTTTAGAAATAGGCTAGTTACTGCAGACGAAGGTGTAAACATTGGAAGAAAACTGTTCAAATGGTGGCATTTTAAACTGGCCAAGACAAGCTTTTAACCAGGGAGTTTTTGCCATATTTGTTGAAAGCGGTGTGTGAATAAGGACTTGGAAGAAGGAGATTGCCGTGGCATAGCCTAGAAAAATCCAGAAGTTGAAGTTGAGTTAAGCATTGATGAGGTGGGAAATGAATGACTTGTGTCTACTTTGCCTCTCTCTAAGGAAGATAGGAGGCGACCCCTCACACAGCTACGCTGTGCAGGATGAAGCTCACATGCGAATGAAGCATCTCTCGAGAAGGAGAAGCAAACTGGTTCGGGAAACATTGTGCAGTTACAAATCACTGTGGAGCAAAAAGCCTGGGCTCTTTCGCAGCCAGGAAATTAGAATTTCCTGGTTCTCCTCTCCCAACACAAGAAACTTGTTAGATTAAAACATTGTATAGAGGCAAGATTTTTCTTGAAACCAAATTCAAGAAGTGTTCATCTCATGGTCCTTTCCATGAAGATTCTTGGATAGCAGCACAGATCTTGGCCTATAGTATTTCTCTAAAGAGTGGAAAAAATGTTCTTAAATAGCATTTTCTTAGATTGAGCTTCCTCAGAAGCCAAGGGCTTATCTTCATTGATTTATAGCATCAGGCTGGCTCTTCATGGCCCAAACCAGTTTCTTGTCTATTTTGTTTCCTGTGATGAGCTCTGAGGAGAGAGCCTTGGGCTTAGACTGGAAGAAGCGCTGTTGGCAGGGAAAGGGCCGCAGTTGGCTCAGCAGAGGAGACCTGACATCCACCAAGGATGCTGTGAGCTGCATGTGGCTTGAGAAGAACTCTCATGTTTACACATCACATGGCAATTAGAAGAGTTACCATTCTTAGGATAATTTAATATTCAGATTTTCATATCACCTGGAGAAAGAGGATCCCTGCTCATGGTGCATAGAATGTAGAGATAGACCATGCACATTTTCAAAAACAAAGTACTTCTCCCTAGTACTCAGTATAAGTCACAACTGTAAACCCTACAACAAAGATGAGATCTTATTAGCAGGGAAATCACTGTTCATACAGGATGGAATAGTAGCGTGCTGCCCGCAGACCTAAGTGAATCCTTTGAAACTTTAGTGCCTTTTCGTCTACTTATATCTCTAATACTTTGGCTGCAAGGACGGACAGGACTGCATGGTTTTGTTCTACTTGTAACAGGTGTCTACCACAGAATGCCTAGAGTTAGACCATGGAGTGTGTTGAAGAACTCAGTCTGAAGGCTGGCATGATTCTGGACCTGCCGCCTATCATCTTTACACTCAAGGTCGAAGACCAGTGCTGTATTATTGTTCAGAGATGTCCTCCGAGCCTACCACCATTCCCAATACATGGAAATTCTTAAACACTTTCTGTTGAATATAAATTAGGGGCTGGAGAGATGGACCGGCTGGTGAAATGCTTGATGTTCAAATGTGAGAACCTGAGTTTGAATCTCTAGAGCCCGTGTAGGAGCCAGGGATGGCAGCCCGTACCCATAATTCCAGCACTGGAGTGGTGGAGATAGGAAGATGCCTGGAGATCACTGGCCACCCATTTTACCCAAATCATGTAGCTCAGCGTTTCTCAGCCTTTGGGTCTCCACCCATGTGGTTCACTTTAAGCCACTGGAAAACAGACATTTACATTATAATTTGTAACAGCAAAATTACAGTTATGAAGTAGCAATGAAAATAATTTTATGGTTGGGGTCACCACAACATGAGGAACTGTGTTAAAGGGTCGTACCGTTAGGAAGGGTGAGAAGCACTGAGCTAGATGTAGGTTCAGTAAGAGACACTGCCTTAAAACAAATGGAGAGGAATCAAGGAAGATACCTATGCCAACCTCTGGTCTCAGTGTGTACACACTCATGCACTTACACACACATACAGGAACACACACAAATATATACACATACTTACACAAAAAATGGAGACGGCACAGCTTCTTAACTTCCCCGTGTGTTATTTGAAATGGGCATAGCACCAAAGTATTTAAAACCAGGGCACTATCTAGATATATTTAATGAAAAGGAAATTGAAAGATGCTCCTTTGAAAGTCCAGTTTGATGGTGTGGGTGCGTGCGCTAAGACATACATTATTCACGAGACTTCTGTTGTGCATAAAGCCTAAGGAACAGTAAGCATAAGGCCTGTGCAACTTTATTGTTTCACAGTCGTCTGTACTAAGCAGACAGTTGCCATCACCCTGTTCAATTCAGTGAGTACTTTTAAAGTAAAGTGTGTGCTCAACAGCGAAGTGGTGGTGTGTCAGCTGCCTAGAGCAAAGAACCCTTAGCAGTGGGCAGAGAAGATGGACACACACATTTGGTTCCGGTCTGATGAGTTAAGTCCTTGATAATAGAAGGTTTTCAAAAATAGAAACGTTTTCTCAGTTGATGGGAAGGCTTATGTTTTTAAACCTTAGCTCGATTATCGGTTTTTGAAAGTCTTCACTACTCACACAATGAGTCTTTGTAATGCAATTTGATATATCTATCCTTTTTAGATGATTCCACCCCCCTTATAAAAGCAACACTTGTTCCATAGAGGAAATTCACAAACCATACAAGGCTATAAAGAACATGACTACCCATTTGGGCCGCTTCTCAGGAATTAATGCGATCAACATTTCTATGTATTTTCTGCTTTTTCTTTTACATTGGGTATCTTTTTAAATTTTTCCAATTATAGTGCATAAGCAATTTTGTGGTCTGCTGTTTATACTTAGGATTATTCCATAACCATTATTGAATGTTATTATAAATTGTTTCTATAAACAAAATTTTAATAGCTGTATACATGAGTATGTCTTTCTGTTATTTTACTACAGTTTATTAGACTTCTCGTCATTAGAGATCTAATTTGATTCCAGAATTTTACCATCATAAGTAGTGTTCTAAAGGCTGACTTTATATAGAAAACTGTCAATTTTCTAATTTATTTCACATAAAAAATTCATTGATGTGGAATGGGGTCAAGGGATATAACCTTATTAAATATTTTGGAAACATGTTGCCAAATGATTCTGTCAAAAGTGGTATCAGTTTATACCCTGACGGCAGAGAAGGAAGGTCTAATAGACTGTATCCTTACCAGCACTATCCATTTCCCATTATCATTTTGTAATTTTTGCTAATTTAATTTTATAGATTAGCCAGGAATCATTGAATTTTATAGCTTGCATTTCTGCTGAGCCAAGTCTTAAAATCCTCAGGTGGACAGAATTGAGGAGCTCATGAAAGACCTTTGGGCTGTTAATGAGTTTCTAATCCACTAAAATAATTCACTCTATATTTAAAAATAGATATCTCTTTTAAAAGTTAAATTTACTTTAAAAGTTATACGTACTTTAAAAATTGTACATAAAACTGTATATATTTGTAAGCAAATTGATGCTTCTATTGTTTCTCTAAAAGAATTCATGCTGTGTCCTCCTATGCGATTTAATCTAAACCAGGCAAGCTTAAAGCTCCCTTTTGAAAATGTTTATCATAAAGCAGAGAAAGAAATTAAAATTATTCCGGAGCACTCTAAATTTCTCCTTTAAGAATGAAATGTTATGGTATCAACTGTTCACCTCAGCCCCTTTCCTAGCCTCTCCAAGAAGCCTCCTGCCTAGGATGCCCCAACCTCTGCCTTACTCTGCCAGTGGTGACGGGAACCTTGCTGCAAGGCATCCTTACTGGCTTGGAGAAGACAGAAGTAGGTGTCCAAGCGTCAGTTAAGTAGGTGAATGGCAACCGGCAAGAGATACCCAGGTCACTCTGAAGAACCCTTTTATTAACATCTTTGCTCCAAACTCTGTCTGGTTATACAACTGATCCTTCTTCCCAAGGAGGATTATGCCCATCTCTGGAAGCTCTATTGGTTCCCTGCTGTTCTCTCATTTCTAGAGCCAAAGTGAAGAGGCATTGAATACATGAAGCTTATCTAATGCCTGGAAGTGATCAGTAACATACCCCTGTGTTTCCAAAGATGCAAGGTTACATGCTCTGACTCTAATGCAGTCCTGTAGTATAACCTTTTAATGATTAAAAATTACACAAATGAATGATTTGGGGGAACCTGAATCAGTTTTCCTCTCTAGTTACATCATTTTCCACTCCAGCCAGCAGCTCCTTTGCGTGGATAAGCTTAGTCTCCGGGATTGCAACGTAACTATCTGGGCTGATCTGGGATGTTACAGCAGAAAAGCTTGGCTCATGGTCAGCCTGTCCTCATCAGTCTCAATGGAGAAAATCTACAGAGTAGCTTTGAAGTTCCTTAGCTATCTTCCCCTCAAGTTAGGAGTTTAATAGACTTGACTTTTCCTTACGTTAAGCATTCATTTTCTGGTTGATACCAGGTAGTGTGAAGATTCAGAATTGGGGCTTGGTTCAAATAATTGGGATTCTCTTTAAGAAATGTTTATATTTAAGGAGAAGACAAACTAATGTTGGAGTGGCAGTGTATGATGGAGTAGAAATTTTGTTAGGTTCTGATGTCTGAGATAAGAGCTCTCTTCAGGACAGAAGGCCATGCTACCTCATGTACATTAGCTTTGTTTCTAGCTCCAAATTCTGTGATAAAAGCCTATAAGTAAGCTGTGCATTTCTTCATTCCTGTGTGTTCTCTTTGAAGCCTAGAACCTTTCTGTGCGCCCTGTCCAAATCTAAGCTGAACGCATGAGTTTCTATCGCCCCCGTTTTTAACTCACTCATTATAATTGTTTTTAAAGATTTATTTTATTTATACGAGTACACTGTAGCTGTCTTCAGACACACCAGAAGAGGGCATCAGATCCCATTACACATGGTTGTGAGCCACCATGTGGTTGCTGGGAATTGAACTCAAGACCTTTGGAAAATCAGTTAGTGCTCTTAACTGCTGAGCCATCTCTGCAGCTCTAACTCACTCATTATTATGACTTCGATCTTAACTTCCTAGAAAGAATTGAACATTTCTACTTAATTAAATGTTTTTGTTGAAGTTTGAAGAATTAGGTTCAGTATGTATTTTTGCTTGTTAGATGTTGTGTAAGGAACAACTAAGACACTCTGAGCTTTCAAAACCCACCCACTATCATCTTGTGGGTTTAAAGAGTAGTTATATTATTTTCTTACTATAATTATTCTGAAATTGAAAGGGGTGTATAGGAAAGAAACATCTTAATTCAGAGAGTTAAATGAAACTAAATTGCACATTTCCTTTCCCGTGGTTTTCAGGATGAATTCAGGGCCTCTTGCATGCTTGCTAAGTGCTCTGCTACCGAGTCAGTTCTTCAGTCCATGAATCGTTCTTTGTGTCACAAGCATCCTTATTTCCATCTTTTGAGACTCCTCCACTGTAGAAATCTTTTTTCCTTTACAGCCAGTCAAAAACATGAGCAACCGTTCTGGACCTAGGGTGGTTCAAGGCCAGATCTAATCACAGCCAGCTTTGAGACCAGCTCCTGTCGTCCTTTCAAATACACAGCTGCTTGGCAACCAGGTCCACACTCTAGTTCATAAAAAGCCTTTCAGGTCATTACAAAATGTTTTATTAATGGGCACATCAACAGGATAAAGGAGGTCAGTATGCTAAAGTGCACATAAAAATGAGAATTGTAATTTTTTTTCTCTCCCACTTGGCTCAGCAGGAGCTCCTTTTACTGTGCTAAAAAGTTACATAATGAGGAAGGCACCCGCTGCTCGTTTGGTGAGCCAAACAGATTGCTAATGTGGAGGGTACCAAACATGTAAATGTCATCTTTCTACACTCCATGCTCTCACTGATAGCCAGGCGTGATTACGAGTGACAGACCCATAATAGCAGTTATGATGCAAGTCCCAGTTAAAGAGCAGTGTGGGTCGGGAACACTCCCAGAGAGGCTCAGGAGGCTGGACAACACAGCGTCTGTGACATGTGTGCCCCTCTTGTGGTGCCCATGAAGAAAGTCAAAAGGACAGCTCACACCATGGACCTGGGTGCTGCTCTTGCATCTCCTTGGTCTCAGAATTCCCTAAGCTGAGAGACAGGAGCCTATGCTTGAGCCATGTTTTGGAAATAAACATTTCTAACTATGATCGTGGAACTAGGGTCTTTGATTTGAGCAAATAAAGCCAAGTATGTACATTAGCTGTAACAGAAAGAAGTGTGAGATAGATTATCAGGAGAACTACCTGCGTGTTGTGGGTTCATTTTGCACTGTGATCATGGTCACAGTTCTCAAGTCAGCCCAGTGACAATCTCTGCTGCTTTCAAAAGCTGTGCTAGAGACCAGTGTCACTTCTATCTGCAGCTAATACAGTCCTGTTTTTTTTTTTTTAAACAAAACAAAACAAAACCTTGGTGATCCTTGAGAAGATGTAGACCTACCCGCCCATAAAATGTCACATTTATGCTGGGTTTATGGTGAGAAGCTGCTGTAGCACTCACTGGAAGTTTGATATGTACACTTGCTCCGGTTGGTTGGGTGAAGGATCTCTTAGTTATGTTTCTCATTTCTGTGACAAAATATCCGACGAAAACCCCTTAAGGTGGTGTTTTAATTACTTTTAAACTGCTGTGGCGAAGCACTATGACCAAAGCAACTTACAAAAGAAAGCATCGTGTCAAGGGCTTGCTTACAGTTTCAGAGGATGAGTAGTCCATGACTGTTGTGGTGGGGAGCATGGCGGCAGGCCGGCATGGTACTGGAGCAATAGCTGAGAGCCCATACCCAGTGACACACCTCCTCCAACAAAGCCACAGCCCCGAATCCTGCCTAAACAGTTCCACCAATTTCTAATTAAACAATCAAATAGATGAGCCTATGGAGGCCATTTTCATTCAAACCACTGTGAGTTTGAACGGGTTATTTTGGCTCAGGGTTTGAGGGACTGCAGTTCTTAATGGTAGGAAAGGCATGGTGGCTGGGGCATGAGGTGATTGAAATTCCCCATGTCCATAGTAAGGCAACAGGAAGAGCGACATGGTGGTATCCAGCTCATATTCAGGGTAAGTCTTCTCCCCTTGGACTCCCGACGTATTCAGAGTTGTGTTTCCTATGTCATTTTAAATCTAGTGAAATTGACAGTGAAGACTAACCATGACAGATGAGGAAGATTATGGGACCAGGACTAGAACCTGACATGTAGAACTCGGTGGCTGAATGCTATATTGATCAACACCTATATTTAGGTGTTGCAGAGTGGGTGTGTGTACTTGTCCATCCAAACCGTCTGTAATCAGACCCTCCCATTATCATAATGCTGTGAGCATTTACTGTGCTGACTTCACTGTAGAAATGGAAGTGATGAACTTGGAAAACTGAGCCAAATTCTGTGAGGGCCAGACTATTAGAACTATTACAGCTTCCTTAAGAACCACACCAAGGCTTCTGAAGAGAGCCAGGGAGAAAGACGGAAGGGATGCTGCTACAGAGACGCATGCCCTGTTGCCTACACACCAATCACAGGACTCTGCATATGCCCAACCATCCTGTAGCTCTTTGCACGAGTGGCTTAGTAACAGAGTTCTAAAAGCACAAATGTGGCATTTCTAAGATACTATGCATACCCAAGTGCTGACTAGTCCAAGCTAGTATATCCTAAATTTTGTCTAGATTGAGCTTACAGTCCCAACTGTTGGCTTTGGGTTCTGCTCTTGTCAGAAATCCAACTTGTGCAGCAATTTTAGTGACTTTGGCACAAAAAGTCTTTGTTGTTGATATTAATTTGTTTGTTTGTTCCATTTGGCCACATATATACCTAGGAACGTTGTCAGGTGTGTTTGCATTTCACGTAATAGAGTACAGCAGGAAAGGGGTAATGTTACACCCATTCAATCAGTTTAATTTAAAAAATACTTACTGAGCATTTACCTAGGTCCCAGGTCCTGCTGCTCATACCCGGGAGAGTTGTCACATGGCATAAAGGCCACACTGCCCCTGCTCTTAGATCATGTGTATTTATCGAGATGGCTCATTGCTGATTCCTGATGGCCTTATCATCCCTCAGTCTTCCTCGTGGACATTCAACCATTTGCCTTCTCTAATCGAATACTTCTTTCGCATCAAATTAAAGTTGACAGTGAATCAATGATTACCTCATTTTGTCAGAAACCGATAGAGAGGAGCTCTGCCACTGCATTAACCACATGTGAAAGGGTCCGCTTGGCTGTGCTTTGGAAACCCCTTTCCTGCCAGGTCCAGGGACCCTAGTCTTAGTGGCTTCTTGAAAGCAGACGGATAGAAATTTACTGTAACTAGGCAAATAGTATATCCAGCTCTGTGGAATGAGAACTCTTATACATTCCATCTGGCTTCTTTTTCCTTGAGTCAGAAGGTCAAGAAATCTAAACTTTTTTTTTTTTTTTTTTTTTAAAGTACTAGTGATTAACAGCTTGGATGCTCATAGGTGCACTGTGGAACTGTTGGGCATATCTTCATTAGTGTCCTTATGTAAGAATGCATTGCCCCTAGTTCTTGTTCTTGGGCTCATCACGCAGTTACACGCATGAGAGACGCTGCTCAAGCTTTTCCAACTTTATAAATCATATGCATTATTGCTGTAAAATATGGTATTGGCTATTCTTGTATTATGCTGATCAAAAAGTCAAATCCCTTTGATTTTTTTAAGCACATAAGATAATAGTGAATTTATTGGAATAAGAAAGTTAATGCAGATTTCTTGTTTCTCTGGCTGGCTAAATTTAAAAGAATTTATTAGCAATTCATTTCATATACTCTTGTGGCTTTATTAAAATTCTATGGAATACATACATTTTTGTTCTTCTTGTTGCTCCTGTTTGGAGGAGAGCCTCATTATGTAGTTCAGGCTGACCTTAAACTCATGATCCTTCTAGTGCTGGGACCACAGGCCTGGCAGCCATGCATGTTAGCTCTATTTAACATTTGTGCAGGATCACCTCTCCTCTCTTCTGGATGTAGGAGATTTGGGAATTCCAGGTTTGCGTCAGACATGCAGGGTGCCCATTGGAAATTTAGACATTTTTCAATATATGTTCCTTTGGTTTTGGTTAGCTGTCTGTGCCAAAAGTTCATAATGCCCTTGCTCAAGAGTCATCCATGCTGGACTGCAAATGCATTTGCTTATAAGCTACCTTGAAGTACACCAGCGGGGAAAATACCCTCACAGTTTCCTTGAAGCGCACAGAGCATGCTGTTTGTCACAGATGTCTCATGTATATGAAGCGCCTGTGGTCAGTACTTAGACAATCAGGACCACTTCAGATACCTGTCAGATACCACAGTCCCGCAATGTCTCCATGCAGCATCTGATAAATACGCTTATGGCACCCCAGGAGAGGTCAGGACAGGCTGCCCTTTCCTCTGCATTCTCCAGGCTTCCTCTGTGCAGGTAAATCACCAGGAAACAAAGCACCTTGGCTATATTATTTCAGCTTCGAGCAGAAACGCCATCACTCAAGTAAGATTTAATATCATGCCTGCAGCATGTGGAAGGAAAAATGTGCATCTTTTGCTCCATATAGTTGAAGACATTTATATGAAAAAAAGTTTCTGTCTTTTACAGAATAGAGTTGAAGACATTGTTAGGTGTCCCTTTTGAAAGAGAGTCTGTACAATTTTTCCTAGGTCTCCCTTTGCCTGCTTTAGCAGCCAGCCAGGCTCACTTATTTCCCTACTCACCTGGGGCAACTGTCCTCTTACATAGACAGCAACAGCACTTTCTTCCTGTTGTTTAATTTCCGTTTTCTTAATTAATCAATTCATTTATTTAGTTGCTGTTCTATGGCTCAGATGCACCGACTTGTACCATTGTAGGCAGACGCTCTACCCCGAGTCCCGCCCTCAGCCTCTATATGTTTAACAGCTAAATGTTCATTATGCATTCTGTTTACTTTTGAAATGAGTAACTTGATTTTATAAGAATTAACTGAGTAATAGACAAAGGAAATGATACTTATGATAACTTGAGTTGGTGATGGTTCATGCCTTAAATAAGTAAACTTTAAAAAAAAATTGTGTTCCTCCTGGGATCCTCCAGTGCTGAACCAGCTCCCCTCTCTTCAGTGGACCTCAGTAGTCTGCTTAATTACACCTACTAGGATACTGTGTTTCAGTTCCAGGAGGACATTCATTAACTTTGCCTTAGAGGTATCTACATTTTTGTTATGAAGGACGTAGGGTGTTGGCTTGGAAACCTAATACATTGAAGGGAGGCATCTCCAACCAAGCAGTGATGACTGATTTGTCTGAGTGAGGCGGAATGTGTCCTATACTATTAGGCACATGTTGGTGGGGCTGTTCTCTGCTGCCCTCAGCTGACTTCCAGAAGGGCGTATACAGAGCTTCCTCCCTAGTATGTACACTAAGTATTTCTTCCTGCAGTAAAACTGAGTTTATTCTTTGATCAGACTGTAGTGTTTGTTCTGCCAGCTGGACAGCAGTCAATTTGCTTAAGTCACTTTTTTTTCCATTTATGATCCCAAATAAAAATAAGTTCAGTTTACATATTCGCGTGCTGAAAGGAGTACTTACACAGTGAAAACAGAACTTCATAATCTTGACAGGAAGAAGTCTTTCCACAATAATCGAGTCTCTTGTGATTTATCATAGCTAGGACATAACTCAATTGATTTTGTGGTATGTAGGTAAAACGTTATTAAAATTTTATGTATTATACTATGAAGTAAACAGGAAAAAGTGTTATCACTTTGAAATTCTGGATGGTTGGTAAACGAGTACTTGTTCTATTTCTCTCTCTGTCTTTATATTGAAATTTTTTTTTTTGTAATTTTAGAAAGTAAGTAGAGAAAGCAGAGCTGAGGTTGCAGGTATGTGTGTGGGGGGGGGGGGGGGGGGTAGCTGTACTCTCAGCCTGGTGACTCCCGAGACAGTAAAGGACACCACCAGAGGTTCAGATTACCTCTGGATGAAATACGCTTTCGTAGGGGATCAGTTGTGCAGGTGACTGTTGATGTATCTCAGCACTGTAAGGCCTATCTATAGTTTCTGCATATGCAGCTCTCATGTGGCCATTAGCTATGGCAAAGCAAACAGCCAAGACTGTGGGATCACTATGGACTGTTGATCTATAGCCTGAAGACAATAAGTACTTAAGAGCACAGTCTTTATGAATACATCAAGACACTGTTCTGAAAAATGCTGTGTGCAGTTTGATGGAGGAGCGTGGGTGTAGTATAGTTGTGTTACATGGTTTGTCTGTGTGTGTGTGTGTGTGTGTGTGTGAGCATGCGTGCACGTGCCCGCATGCTCTGATGTGTGCATATAGAATGTATATGTGTTTGTGTGAATATGTGTACAGCATGTATGTGTGGTGTGTGTATTTGTATTTATGTATGTAGAGTGTGTGTGTGTATGCAGTGTGTGTCGTGTGTGTGTATAAAGTGTACATGTGTGGTGTGTGTGTATGTTGAGTGTGTATGTGGTGTGTGTACAGTATGTATGTGTAGTGTGTGTGCATATATGTATGTATGTAGCTTGTGTATGAGGTGTCTGTATGTGTGCTGTGTGTGTATGTGTATATGTGAGGTGTGTGTGTATGTGTGTGTGTGTATGTGTGAGGTGTGTAAGGGTTGATGTGTATGTCCAATACTCCGTATTTTCTTTTTATTAAAAGGACCATTGTGAATGTCTAATCTCTTTGATGTCGGCTTATGTGACTCTTTATGGATCAGTGTACACAAAATTTTTGAAAATTACCAAACTATGTTTTCTAAGTCAAGATCATATTTATAGATTAAAGGAGATATAAGGCTGAGTTATTTTTACCTTAGGAAATCTCCCTAGGTTTTTTTTTTTTTTTATAAGACTGTTTTGTGACAAGTTGGCAGGTACCATTCTCACATTTCTGGAGCATATGCCTCCTGGTACGTGAGGCCTATATGTATCAGGGGAATCTGAACTCCAGCAGACCTTGGAGATAGTGCTGAGATGTTAACAAGAGTCCTCAACTTTATATCTGTCCCAGTGTCTAACTGCCTGTAATAATTCTGCTACAGTGCCTCACTGCCTGTAATAATTCTGCTACAGTGTCTCACTACCTGTAATAATTCTGTTACAGTGTCTCACTGCCTGTAATAATTCTGCTACA
>JADRCH010000029.1:8731438-8763046 GCA_019843965.1 Rhynchomys soricoides
TCCTGTTCCCACCTGTGAGAAGACACTGGCTCAACTGCTCAGAGGAGCCAGAGTGAATAACAGGCACTTCAAGAATTGATGTGGCCTGTCTGTTTACATTCATGAGAAGTTGGGTTTTTTGTTGTTTTTTTTAAGTACTACAAACAAGTACTATAGTTAAGTACTATAACCAAACAAATTATGCTCCTAGACCCTAAGTGTTTGTGGTCCCAGATTTACTCCCTTCCTGATCGTGAGTCCTCTTTAAAGACAAAGATTAGATGATTCCCTGGATATTTGAGTTAGATAAAAGATGAAGTACCTTCTACAAAATAATTGCCATGGGCCCTAATGAGCCAGCTAACTGGGTTTTCTTTTCAAGTGTGTCCATCTGTAATAAGTTTAGATTGGTCTGTGAGACTGTACGACAGCAGTTGCAGTTATGAAAAGACCATCCATTTTGTCATAATATAAACATATTGGCCAGGCAATGTTGAGAATACGGTCTGGTAATTATATAATAGATCTTTCCCAAGTATAAGAAGGAGCAGATTCTTATGGTGAGGTTGCTTCCTTTCTTCCAGTTGTTTAAAATTGACTGCAGCAATGAAAATCTATTTTAATTTTAAGAACTAACAAAGGAATGGATTTCCATCTTGAGGATTTGTGTGGACAAGCTGCTCCCATCATCACTGGCCCATTTGCACTGCCTATGGCAGCCTCATCTGCCCGGGACTGATGAATAGTCTCAACTTTTGTTGCCTGGTGGAAGCCATAGCAGTGACTTGTCTGGTAATTGTCCTTTCCTGGAGCGTGAGCACAGGCCTGTTAGTACTGGTCACACTGTCTGTGTCATTCCTGGTGCTACCTGCTCTTCGGGCATTGTCTGTGATACATCCATGCGTATACACCTCGTGTGCATTACATTTAGCCTATCTGTAAATAGGCATAGTTGTGTATGGCATAAAACAGGCACACAGACCAATCTCTGTTGTCTTTTGAACATACACGCTTTTAATTATTATGTTGTCTGTATACTCTGTAAAGTAGATGCTAAGATGTAATGTTTTAACCTGTTTAGCATCAATGTAGAGCAAAAAATTTCTAGGAAACTCGAAATAATCATTTCATATTTCTGGTCTAAACAATTACAGGTGTCTTTACTTACTTCTGTAGAAAAATGACCTCTGAATGCCATACACAGAAAGAGAGCATTTCCCATCTTGTCCAGCTAGAGCTAGCCATTTGCCGCTTTGATATGATTCATCTGGTGCCCAAGAGACCTCAAAATAGGACATGCTATCCAATTTAATCACCAGGGAGTGGCTATCACTCTGGCACTGGTTTAAGTGCCAGCCCTTGGTGTAGCTGTGCTTGACATGTCCCTTTTCAGCTGCATTCTGAGAGTGTAAGAAATGTAAGATTCAGATATTCTAGCTGCTGGCTAGTCACTTGAAGCATAAATGACTTCCTACTACAAGCCTGTCTGTCGTTCTGTACCTTCATTAAAATGGTTTCCTGTCCTGGAGATCTGGTTGAAGACAGAGATTCTGAGTGCCAGCAGCTTCAGAAAGAGAATTACACTCAGAACATAACCATTTAGTTATCTATCTTTAGGTCTCCTCATGTGGGATCATTCTGTAAGAGACATTTATAAACTTTATTTTTAATCTTTGACAAAAGGAGACGGCCCAAGACAAGTTTACCTTGTGTGGATTTCACTGTTTAGTAAGCTTTCGATGTAATCCCTGTCATCCGTTTGCATTTGTTGCATCCCATTATAAAATGGGAGCAAACCACACCCTTTGAAGCACTGAGTATATACACTGAGTTTGTGTCCTTTCTGGAGATTGAGCAAAGGAGACAAGCAGTGCACCGGGGTGTATGACGAATGTGGAATGTCCTTTGGTGTGGCTGTGTCATCACCACCACCACTGATTGTATTCTTAGTGTCACACACCAGGTAAAATACTTTAAATCCCCCAAACTGTGGAAAGAAGGTCACATGCACATATGTTCACTCATATAGTACACATACACAATGTATGTGCACACACCTACTCTGTAAGCTCATTTACGTAGTCACCACAGCTGATTAATGCTGAGGGTAGATTTCTGCAGTTCTGCTTTGATGTTTGCTTGATGCAGCAGCTCTGTGGTTGGGTGTTCCTTGACTTTGGGAAACACTGTCGTGCTGTTTGTAGCCAGTGCTGCTAGGTGACTGTTAGAACATCGGAAGGCCGTGGAGACCAAGCCATCTCCTTTATTATAACACAGGGTTCTGTAATAGTTCTTTTGAGCATGTTTCAATATGCTCATTCCAGTATGCCATTCCTCCTTGAAAAGACTTTAGATAGAAGTTAGCAGTGTTACCATGCTCATTCATAACCTCTCAATTAAGTAATCTTGGCTGTACTCACTCACTCAAGTGCTACAACAAGCCTGTTCAGTACCATCTTTATGAGATTGCCACCTCCTGTCACTTACTATTGAGAAACTACATTAATTTACCCAGCCACACTTTCTAAGAGAATGAATCTGTTGCTATCAAATGATCAATGTTGTGTTAAGGGAGTTTCTTAATAGCACACATTTAAATAGTTCATCTTAATAGTCCAGCAAGCCCACGGGCTGTTTGTACCAAGTGTACGGTTGTTTCACATCCTACTCATTCAACCTTTGCTATAAATTCTTAACTCCACAGTGACGAGTGATTGAGAAGGACTGATGGCAGCTGGAATTAACCTTGGCAAGAGGGGAAAGCAATGTCATAAGGAACACTTAGATCTTCCAGCGTGTACTGGAGGATTAATTCAGATGGTGGACAGAGAGGAAGTTTTTTGGTTCACCAAAATGAAATATTTTTATAGTAACATTTGTTAAATAAAAAATATATATAAATTACTTGTGGGAAAATATAATTCATGATGTTTCTGGTTTTTTTTTTCCTAATAGGATTTGAATAGATGGATTAAAGTCATGTGGGTGATTTTAGTAAATGAAACATATATTTTTTGTATTGGGCTGGGCTGTTGATGTTTATGTTCTGGCTTCTAATACATATTCATCTCACATTTGGACAGATACAGCAGATGGTGTGTCTCAGGAGCTCTTCTCTGCTGGCTTGGTTGACGGTCATGATGTAGTTATAGGTAAATTGATTTTTAGTATGCAGTATCATTTTGTTGATATAACAAATGGAAATATGTTTAGAAGTAAGATCTTTCATTAAGGAATAATTCACTCTGAAATGTAAAAGAAAATCTCCATAAATTCTTATGTTTTTGTGAAACTGCATGGAGAATCAGATCTAATTTTCTTCAAAGGTGTCTCGTGCATTTCCCTTCCCTTTATGTAAACATGGTTTATCCAATGAGCTATCATAAATATCACAAAGAACAAATCATACTGTAGTTCTGCATTTAGGTTGGAGCAGGCCTTAAAGATCACTCAGTCCAATTTGTTTGGCATCGTGCAGGTAAGGAAACAGATTTGTACTAAAGTTTTATGTTTCTCAGACCATGCAGTGGGGTGTGCAGTCCCTTTACTTTGAGACCCTGGGTCTTTCTACCATTCATCTTTCTTTCTTTCTTTTTTTTTTTCTGTATAAAAAATATATACCTGCATGTAGTTAGGGAAGCTCACTTGAGCCACACATACTGATATAGCAAGCAATCGCAGGCAGATCTGTCAAGGACTGGAAGGTAAGAAGTCCTGTAGCGTCATTTGAGAAAGCCTGGTGTGGTTGCCGCTGCTTGCTCAACATCTCCATGCTCCCTTGAAAACAGTGAGTCTCTGAGGCCTTTAAAATCTGGACTGCCACTCTATATTCCTAGTAATGACTAAGTGATGAAGTTACTTACTATGTGAATGATAGAACACTGTATCAATTGTAATAACATTAATGGAAATGTATTAATGTATTCTTCAAAAATAATTCTTCAAAAAATAGCAGTATTTGAAATTTCATGTTTGTTTTGTTTGAATTGTATCCTCTTTGAGATAGGGTTTCTGTCTTTGTAGCCCAGGCTGTCTTGGAATTCACCATGTAATCCCGGCTGGCCTCAAACACGCAGAGATCGGCCTGCCTCTGCCTCCCCAGGGCTGGGATCGAAGGAGTTAGCCATCATGCCCAGTCCCCTATTCCACTTTTTAAAGAATTCAGTTATTCTGAATAAGTCTTTGATCAGTGATAGTGGGATGTGTGACTCAGGGATTTGAGGTAGATTAGCACCTCTATCAGAACTGGCTTCTCGGAACCTGGTAATATAGATCAGTGAAAAGTAAATTTCTGTATTTTATTTAAATGAGGATACACTGGGTTATAGTGCAAGTTATAATTCTGGCTAAAAACTCAGCATCACTGTCCTATATAAACAAGTGGCATGATAAATGCAAATAGGAAGAATAAATTATTTTGCATTAATTATAGGCAAATTGTAAACAGTTAAAGCTCTCATTCCTTTGCCAAGCAGTGAGTACATAAGGAGACATGCCAGATTCTAAGTACCATTTACACACATACATGCACATATTTATGTATGCATGCGCTTGGATCTCCTCAGCCCCCTTTATCTTTCAGACTTTCCCTTACGGTCCTGTTAGGACTTTGGGCCAGCTGAGTTCTTGCCTGTTTTTTTAGAATGTAAAGTGAAGACTCAGAAAAAAAAAAAAAATCAAGCCAACTTTAGTTTATTTTTAAAAGTTCACCTCTGACTTCTTTTGCTAAACCTTCCAGTTGCTTGTTTAAAAAAAAAAAATCAAAACAAAATTTACCCAAAGAAAGAATGAGAATAGTTAATGCCAAAATCAGGATATACTGAAATATCCATTTTCCTTGAAGAGAACTGTGCGTCATGTACTAAGCAGACAGAATTAAAAGTCAGTTGCTCAAGTGCAAGTGGAGTTTAAAACTCTTTATGTACCCACAAATGCACCCCTGTAGGAATGAAATAAAGAATGGAATTGCTGGGGGAGGGGTGATTCCTGTTCTTTGTTTTGTTTTCACTTAGTGTAGCAAGAAGTGACACATTGAAACATTAGCCACAGGGCTGATGGTGCACCTCTGCACCTCAGGTATGGAGGTTAGGAGGTCGGTCACAGGCATGCACCACAGGCTGAAGGTCTAATCAGTTCTGTGAGGTAAAGGGGGCAGGTTGATTTAGGCACTGTTGTACAGATAAACTTGAGATCAGATGAGGTCCGGAGGATGTAACCTGCAGTCCTTGGCGATGGGGCTTCCTGACTCTGACAGCTTGTCCTGTCCAGGCATTTTAGACAACCTCAGAAAGTGCCGATTCCTGTGCTCTTGTAGGAAACAAACAAACAAACTTACTGTTTTCCCAAAGCAGTAGGTGTCGTTTTATAGTTTAGCTGTTGATTTTTCAACAGATAGAATATAAGCACCTGTGTCGCCACTAATCAGTCTCAGGGATTCTCTGCTGCCTCCTTTGTCACCTTCTCTACTCTTCACTACTTACGACCCAGTAGCATCTCAGAGCTCTTACTTTTCACATCTTCATCTCTCCCTTGACCCTACATCTTAATACAGCTGGTTTTTTCCCCCAATGTCTTATAAGAAAATTTGCTAAAAGACTCATCTCTGCCTTTGTTTCCTTTCTTACTGTGGTCTCCAGCCAGCAAAGTCCAGCCAGGGTTTTACCTGCCTCCTCCACTCCAGCTGTTACTGTCAAAGCCACATCTGGAGAGGACCAGTCTGACAGTGAGGTGACAGGCACAATGCTGGGTGCAACTGGAGTGGAGTGAACAATGATCTGAGAGTGACTGCCACCTCCTGGTTAATTACCTGTCTGTCATCTTTTTATGTCTCAAGTACTGGGCATAGAGGCACGACCTCCATGTTCAGCAGCTCATTTGCGCTTTTAAAAGCTCACCCTTTCTAGTTCCTCACTCCTGGAAGTGAGTTCCTTTCCGTAGTTTACTGGATTCTCTTCATCTTTTTGACCTGTAGACTCTGATGTATTCAGGGAATCTAAGAACATTCTTTCTCTCTAATCCCTTGTTCTTTTGGCATGTCACCTGGCGTGGTATTAATCAACTTCATTCTTTAACTTTCTGACTCAGAACCTTCTTTTGCATTGTAGGCTCACAGCCGGATCCTTTCTTTTTTTTTAAATCATCTTTCATTAAGAGGGCAGTCAGCATCTGAAATTGTAATTGTCAGTCTCCAAAATGCAGCCTTTGGTGTTTCTGTCTTCCCACGTTACAGCCAGATTTACTCCCCCCCCCCTCCTTTTAAAAAATCATTTTCCCTCAGGAGGACAACCAATATCTGAAATTTTATTTCCAGGGTCCAAAACGCAGGGTTTGTTTTTGTTTGAGAGGGTACAGTCCATCCTGACATGGAAGGCATGACAGTGTTCATGGCAGATGGTGCATGTGGCTGAGTCTGGAGAGACCAGGAAGCAGTTCTTGGCCCTAGGTCACTGGTAACCCTCAAGCTCCATCCTACAGATGTTATCCAGAAGGCTGTGTGACCTCCTCCGACAGCTGTGGATCGGTTATTTATGTTTGTGTGCCTATAGAGGGTCATTTCACATTCAAATAACATCCTATGCTAAGTCCATCTCATCTCCCAGACCAGCTATCATCCCCTTGTCTTTACTGGTATCTCAGATTCTTCCTTTGCACCCCCTCTCCCCTGTCAGCTAGAGATGGATAAGTGAATTAGGTTAGACGTAAAGGATCATGTGGTTCCAGGTATGAAACCTGCTTACACTGCCCAGCTCAGGCAGACGTGTGAAGGAACGGGGAAGTAGAGGTGCGGAGTGAGATGCAGAGACTGTGCGGCTCTGTTTTGGATGCAGTGGATGCTTTGGAATTAAAAGCAGCAACGAATATGCAGTCTTGAGACCGTTCCCAAAACCACCGAATCGTAAGCTTCCAAAGGACACGTTTGTGTATGAGTCTCATCCCAATTGAAAAAAAAATTGACCAGATTATACTAATGCTTCACAGTCAAACCCTGTAATGGCTTTCTACCCACACACAGGTTGCCTGTACCTTCCATGTATGTCCCTATCACCACTCAGATTGCATCTCCTCTCTCCACCATGCACATCCTGCCAGCCACACCAGCCTGTAGCACCAGCAGACTACACTTGCCTACCCTCTTGGATGGCCCTTCTGACCATGCACTAGGCTTGCCCTGGGTCTCGTAGTGTTTCGCCAAAGTGCCTTCCTTGACTCCCCTACTAAAAATGATGTCACTTTCCCAGCTCTCTGACTTCATTGCTTCATACTTTCTACTTTGTCTGTTCTTAGGCAGCACGTTATGCTTTTCATTTAGGTTATTATTTGGAGGATTTCTTCTTGAACATAATTTTCCTTCCTCCCTCCCTCCCTCCCTCCCTCCCTCCCTCCCTCCCTCTCTCCCTTCCTTCCTTATTATTTTTGGATAGTTATCAGGTAACGTCTCACTATTGCTGACCCAAGCTTATGATCCACCTACCTCAACATCCCTAGTGCTGGCATTACAAGTGCGCTTGACCACGCCGAGCTAAACATTAGCTTCTTAAAGGCAGTCGATTTTATCTGTGTTCTAGACTGATCCATGAATGTTAGAAGCACTTCACTGTACAGAAGAAAAAATAGCCTTTTCACGTGCTTTTCTTCAGCTTCTATAACACAGCTAACATTTAAACAGATTAAAAATCTGTTTTCTCCCGTCCGTGTTTTTCTTTTGAGTTGGGCAAAAAGCTTACGATAGCCTGAAAGGGCTGAGAGAGGTGATGCCAAGTGTGGTGGAGCCGTGGGTGCTGTGGCTTTTACTACGGCAGAGCAAACACACATGCAAAAGTCTGACTACCTAGCTGCAGGGTAATCTGCCTTCAGAGGGCAACGGTTCACACAGCACAGTTTAGATTGAAGGAAGGCCAGTGTACAGCACAGAATGGCTGATTTCATGGAGAACAAGGGCAGTGCAAAATTCATGCACTGTTCATAGGCGGAAATCATAAACCCACCTCTGCTATGCTTAAAGTTAGCACCACCTTAGGCAAGAAGCAGGCAACACTCTCAGGCCTTGTGTAAATAGACATGCATAAGACGGCACTGCCTTCTGGCTGGCTGTTGCTTAAAAAAGTAAATTCGTGAGACGAAAAGAAAGTAGATGATATGCATGTATAAATTTGCTTATCTTGTCTGCCTAGGTTGGCTATAAAATGTAAATAGACAAGAGCAGAGTCCTCATTCCAGTTATTTTAAAGAAGATTACCAAGGAAAACTGGTAGGGACAACTCAGAAAAATCCCCTCTCCCCCCTGAGGAACAGTTACCCATTGGAAGGGATGTCTCCCTAGGAGGTGGCTATGCAGATCCACATGGCTATGATAAATTTAGTTCTAAATTTTGCGCTGGACTTATGCAAGGTCTTTGTCATTTTCTTTAATGACTTTTGGAATCTCACCAGTAGGATAAAGAAATAGGTTAGGGGTCCTTAGCCAGTATGTTTGTAAGGAGATTGCAAAGCTCCTCAGAGCTGTCCACCAGCAGCCTGCAAGGCCCAGTGCAGTGGTCAGGCACCAGATGCCTGAGCTGAAAAGTAGAGGCTGGTGGGCCAGTTCATACGTGAACTAAGTGCCTGCTGACTGCTTTCACTAGGGTTTCCTGCCACCCAGCCTGGGCTTTCTTTAAGTTGATTTTGAAAGCAGATGTCAGAATTTCTATCTCTGAAAAGGGAGCCATATTTATTTTATACAATTTTACTCTGATACATTTTGAGCCGGGATGTTATCACTATAATGAAGTTTATTTTAATAATGTTTTATTATACTTTAATACTTATATTAATACATAGATGTGGCCTATTTGAAAAATATATGTCCTTGTAAGTTGTCTTGGGACTTCGGGAGATATTGTTCATTATTTCTGAAATAATCATTCTCCACTGAACTCCATGTAAAATCAACTTCCTCTGTTAGAGTCTGCATAAATGTCTGCTCCCCTGCCTGCCCTTCACATCCATAAGCTGGAAGACAAGCCAACCTTGTGTAGAGCCTCAGAAAATTGAGTTTTCACCATTTCATGACATGTGCCTCTCATCGTGGTGCTCTTTCCATTTAGCCAGGAGGCCGGAGCTCCCTTGAATCCAGACCTGTCTTCTCTTACCTTCCCACTTACAGGTGTTGACTTAGTATGATGGATAAAGAAATACACTTTACCCCATTTCTTAGATTTAGCACTGGACCAGTACATAAATAAGATGATTTAGGGCAATGACAACATCGCTGCACCTTTAAATTAAATAATAACGGGCAAAGGTTTTGTTGGCGTTTGTTTGCCTTTCTCTCTTCCCCTCCCCCCTTCTTATTACATGACTTTTAGGAGGGAAATACTCCTTTCCTCTTGGATGTTCTTGACTTTGGGTGTTTTGGATAGTCCAGACAGTGAGATTCCTGTATCACGTGATGCATGTGTGCACTTCCGGGCTCCAACCTCAAGTCCCAGCAGCAGGAGTCCTGGGCAGAGAGGCTGGGAATTAGCACTGTTCATAAGCAGCCCAGGCTCGTCATACTCACACATGGCTTCCTTTCTGTTGGCAGTGTCCTCACTTAATCTCTGTGCCTTCACAACGCCATTATTGTCCTTTGCTTTTCTGCTTTGCTTGGTTATCGAATCTCCTTGGAAATCTGCTTCACAATCATGCCAGTTAACTTTTAAAACTGTGTGTGTGTGTGGGTGGGTGTGTGCGTGTGCACACACATATATGGTGTAGATGTATGTGTGAAAGAGCTTTGTTGGTGTAATTTTTACTCTAATGAATAGTTGCATTTTTACAAAATTAAAACAAATTATTGGAAATGGAGAGATGTCTCAGTAGTTGGGATCGTTTTGTTTGTTTTTCTAGAGGGTCTCGAAGCAATTCCCAGCATCCACATGGCCCTCACAACCTCCTGCAACTCCAGTTTCAGGAAATCAACACCTTCTTGGCTTCCTTGACCACCAAGCTTGTACATGTTATAGAGACATACATGCAACCCAAACATATACATTTATTTTAACTTAAAAAATACTAATATTACCATTCATGCCATAGTAGACCCTGCATGTAGGTTCATCTTTTGTTTTTCTGAGTAATAGTTAAGCAATTTTAGGCTCCAGAGTATGCAAACAACAGAATCTTCGATCACTTGGGAACATGTGGTGAGATGTTCACAGCTGTTCTCCCATCTCTGTTTAGCGTTGTTCAGGTCTGTTCTGAGTGATTGGAAGTATTGAGCTGCATTGGACTTTTATGACAAAGCCTGTAGAAAGAGTGAAAATCTCTTACATTCAGTTCAGTGATATTTCCGTGGTGTTTACTAATGTTGAAATTGAATGAAGAAAAGTTTTTCTGAACAAAATAGTCTGTATTGCACAATCATGTATAATAATAATAATAATAATAATAATAATAATAATAATAATAATAATAATGGTAGTTTTTAGAAAAGAGGATATCTCCTTACACACTCTCTGGGTTTAGGCAGCTTTGGAGACAGTTAGAATAATGTCAATAAACGTAGTTGAATGGCTCTTGATCAGAGTTACTTGTTGGGGAGCGGGTGGCTGAGGAGATAGCTCTGCACTAAGGGTGTTCTTCCAAAGGGCTTGGGGTCAGTTCATGGTGCACACTGAAATGGAGGTCCACAACTCCAGTTCCGGGGATCTGACGCCCTCTTCTGGGGAGTGGGGCATAGACCTACATACGGGCAAAACCCTTGTACACACATTTTAACTGTGTGTGACAGCTCTGTGAAAAATGGGTGTTGCCTCCCCTGTAACCTCCCCTCAAAAATGCACACTAGAGAGGAAACCCTAGGAATATAGCCATTGTGTTAAAGGCTTTGCGTTTCACTGTGATCTCTAATTTCATAAAAGATCACATACTGGTTACAAAGCCTACATATGCAATTAATGTGATAGAGGCTTTTCACAGCACATGTATCTATGAATATATAACAGAACAGATACTGAAGATGTGTGATTGCTAACAAGCAATGTGGGAAAGCCTTTGCATGTAGCAGTACTCACTGAAATTATGAGATAAAGCCATAATGCAGAGAACCATCATGAATGTAGTCAGTGTGGTGAAGTTTGCACTCCATGATATCTTTATGTAAGAGTAAAACCTTTACTTTGTAACCAATCTGTTAAAGACTTTGTGTATCACAGTAGTCATAAAGGACCTGAAAGAACTCATACTGAGTGGAATCTGTAACTGTAAAGGATTTGGTAAGATCTTTAGTTAACGTACTTACTTCCAGATACACAAGATTATTTATTCTGAGTGTTCAAGCATTATGACTTCCCTCCTTTGTTTGTACTTGTAAGCTCATATGTACTTGTACATAGGTGTTTGTACTTGTAAGCCCTGTGAATTTAAACAATAAGATAAACTCTCTTCAATTACATGAAACATTTCTTTTAAGTCTAAAGCTTTATGAGTGGGTATTAGTGTCTTTTCTTTTGCTGTTGTAAAATATAAAACATCTAAAACAACTTAAAAAAATAAAAAATAAATTAAATTTAAGAAACAAAAACAAACAACAAACCCTCTGTGTTGGATTTAATATTCCAGAGAATCAGGCAATGCTATACTGACAACTGTCCTTGGGTACTTTTATTTAAGTCTAGTAAACACTGGACAGTTAAATATGGCAGGGTTCTGATTTTTAGCGAAGTGCTACTGCCAGTTCATTGTAACTCAGGGCTCCTGGCTCTCTGAATACCCCCTTTGCTCAGTAAATGTAGGAGTCCTAGCACGGGGAGGAGTTCGATGCTGCCCGGGCCCCCACTGCACAGACACATATACAAAAACAATTTTCCAAAGCATTGCCTCTGGATAAAGGGTTGCTGACCTGTCCTTCTGATTGATGGGTATTATGTAGTTCAACACTACCTTTCAAAATCTACACAGGTGCTATTTCTAGGAAGTTCTCCTATAAAATGACATGTTATGTTCCTAAAGATATTGTTTCTATATTACAAGATTATGAATCAGAACAGCAGTAAACTACACTGTGAACTTACACTGTGAACTCTGTTTACCAGTTAGCACTGCCTCTTTTTATCTACTGGGGAGATGGGTACCGTCTACAGAAAAGCCCTGATAAAAATAGTCCAGCCAAGATTTATCATTTAAGTGAAGTAAGAGCTTGCCAGTGGCTTAGTCTAAGTCCCCAGAGTCCTGCTCTTCCCATATACTTTAAATTGTCCTGTTTTAATCAAAATGTTAATCTACCTTTTAGTTCTAAAATCAGATGTGTGTTAGATTATGCTCAGTCTATCCAGACTTTCTGACTGATGGCTAAGCCCCATATTGTCAGTCTTTTCTCATGACAAGGACATCTTTCTGATAGAACTGATTAAAGTAGATTTATTTGACCAAGGAAGCTTGAGTTTAGTCCTTGTGGTGATACACCTTTTAACATCACAAGGTGTGTCAGACTTAAGTAAGTCATGTTGAATTGTTCACTTAGTAGACAAAATCCATCTTTGGTGGTCAGCTATGTATGTGTGTATGTGTGGGTGCACATGCTTATGTGCATGTGTGCATGCATGTATCGTATATAGTGTGTCTCCATTTCACCAATCTCTAGGCTTCTGTATAACTATGCCAATAATAGTACAGAATATAAATATGGTCAGTTGTACTTATTAATAGTCTGACAGTTCTCTCACCACCAAATGAAATTTTACTTCTGTTTTTTAAAATTGTCAGTGTATCTCACAGTAAATTCTTATGCAACAGGAAATAAAGCTATTGCTTAGCCAATCAAAATGCAATTAAGATCCAAGAAAGAAAATAAGTCCACACGTTGGGGCGCAGTATTGGTTAATGTCACTGTGTTGAAATCATATCCAATTATATTTAACTTGTATCCTGCATCTTGAATTCGATTACCATTTTCGGACAAAGACCTTCTTGGAGACTCTAGGAAAACCTAGCTCTTAATCTTCTACCACACAGGTAGAAGAAGCATCCAAGAAACAGTGTGTAAGAATGCTGTCGCCCCTGAATTCATTTTAAGGTAAAGAGACACTTTCCTGGTCACCTTCCAACAGATTGACCATCCCTTGTCATAAGACCTATGCTCTGCCAGTTATAAAAGTCAACATTGGCACACATTGTCCAATAGCACAGGCTGTACTTGGTAATCCATGACATCTACCTCTCAGGGCTGGTCTTCCTGTAGGATTCCGTGCTTGGTGAGCTACAGGAGTATTCAATGGAAACCATAGCCCAGAAGCATCCAGAGACACATAGCTGCAAATTTCTGGGCCTGGTGGTGAATCCTTCTACCTAGAGCTCACTGCAGCAAACAGTGAAGAAGCTGTCTATTCATTTGACTTGGAAAACAGTTTTTTCTACTTTATTTCTTAACAGCAAAATGCCTTCAGCCCTTAGTGAGTTTATTTAGCCGTGAGATATACATTACTGAAAATGAGTCTATCTTATACAAAGCATCTTTTCAGTAATAGACCCCTTGGAGGGCTAACTTATAACCAGCTCTTAGACTTCTTACCATCTTGTGTTTGTTGGCCAAGGCTCTAGAAAGCAGTATATCCATGGCTTAATTCTTGCTTGGTCTTCCTTTGCTGTGAGTGACTGTTGCTTCCTTTCACACAGGTTTGGTTTTGTTTTGTTCTCTCTCTCTCTCTCTCTCTCTCTCTCTCTCTCTCCCTCCCTCCCTCCCTCCCCCTCTCTCTCTCATGTTTTTTTTGTCAATGGTCCTGATTCATAAGATAATAGCTACATACAATGATACACTAACCACTAGGAATAAAGAATACAGCTCAGAAGACATAGTTTAGACGCTGCTACTTTTAAGATGTATAAAATGTGATAGATTATGTTGGCTAATGGGCTCAGCCCCTGGCATAGCAGGATTCCAGGGCCTGTCAAGACTTCTTTGAAATATAAAATTCAAAGTTGTGTTTAGTGTTTGATAAATGTATATCACATATATATTATGAGTATAAGTTAATTTAGATTTTTTCAGTGTGTTTTTGTGTCAAAAACCTATACTTAATATAATTCTGAATAGTGACTTTATGTTGCATTAGCAATGACAGCTTAGTTTTCTAGACATAGTCTGAAATATCAATGTAGTTCAAATATCTTCAGATTAAATAGTTAGCCACTATGAAACGACAGGATACTGCTGGGAATTCCTGTCTCAGGGGTTCTTAAATTGACGATGCAATGCTAGTGAGAATGTGGTGGTCTCACTGGCTCCCATCCTTTTCACAAGAGATGGCTCAGCAATGTCATCAAGTAGCCTCTGGATGCCAGTGCCCACATCAGGTGTGCTGCTTCCAGAAGTTGTCACCGCACTCCTGTTACTGGTTGTATATCCTGTCACCTAGAGCTTGAAGCTCGTGTAAAAAGTGAATAAAGCATTTCACTCACCCTGTGCAGGTATACCTGGTGCACAAAGCAGCCAGAGTCATTACCTTTGTGAAGCCTTCAGTCTAACCTAAGAGCAGGCATTCAGTAAGCCAGTACACATTTTACCTGTGAGACTGCCATCCACAAGAGGTGCCATTATGAAGGGAACACTGAGTTACAAGGACAGTTATGGACAGGGGCCTCACTTGGAGTTAGGAACAAGGAAGTCCTACCTGGAAGAGATGTGTGCTTGAGTCTGTCTGTGTTGAGCACATGTGTAAAAAAAGAATGGACTCAGAATACACAATCAGAATGGCCTGATCTTATAAGTAGAGTGAGCAAGGGCCAGATCATAAGGGACCTTACAAAGAGCCACCAGCCGTAATGACTTGCAACTAAATCCAGTTGCTCAACTTTGAGACACTGTATAAAACAGAAACTCTGTGTCTTCCTTGTTCTTCTCCTGTAAAGAAAGGCAAATTAATAGTTTTCTTTAGACTCATGTCATTATGCAGAACACCTCAACATACAGTTTAAGCTGGATCCCTTTATTGCATAAATTTGACTCTGTAAATGTTTGTTCCATGAACTTTGTTTTTATTGACTAGTGTTTTTTTTTTTTTAAATCCCAAACATGTGTATAGTGAAATCTGCTTACTCGCACCCTCTCAGTCCCCACAAGTCCCTTTTCCATGTTCATGTCCTTTTGTTTTGTTATAACTCATTGATTTTCACCTGAAACAACTAAGTGGCCATGGGTTTGGAGCTAACAGTTGAAACTTGGTGGCTTCATCATTGGTAGACAACTGATGACAATAACTGTCTGCCCCAGAATCCATCAGTAGCCAATAGTTCAGCATAGAAGGTAGGGTCCCATGAATCCCTCTCCCAGTACATGATTGGGTGTTGGCAAATCCAGTCTGGTCCAGGGCCAGTGCAGGCAATTTGCACTTGTGAGATTGTGCTTGCAATGGCTGCATCATGCCTTCCAGGTTGCTTTGCAGCCCTTCTTTCCACCTTCTAGCTCTTCCATGATGTTTTCTGATGTGTAGAGGGATGAGATACAGATTTCCTGTTTAGGGCTGAGTACTCAACCATCACTGTTCTCAGAACCTTGAGCAGTCCCAAGTCTCTGAATTTAATCCCTTCACTACACAGAAAAGCTTCTCTAGGAGAGAGAGAGAGAGAATGAGAATGAGAATGAATGAGAGAGAATGAGGATGAATATCTCCCTAGGGCTTATGACCTTTCCAGCCATGGGTTTTTGACCTGGCTTTACAGTACCAGACATAAATTCCCTCCTGTGTAACAGGCCTCAGATCCAACCAGAGAGCAGTTTGCTATCCCGAAACATTCTTACCTGGCAAGTTGGCGTTGTAGATCCCAAGACTCACTGTGGGTAAGACTGTTGATATACCACAGCCCCCCTCCCTGCTCCACACACATGCACACATGTACAGCTAATGCAGCATCCTGTATAGCACCTTTGAGCACTGTGAAAACTGCCAGACAGAGGACGCTTCCCTCTCAGTTCCAGCTTGATTCTAATGTATTTTGCAACCAAGGCATGTGGTGTTTTCAATAATAAGGTGGGCAACCAAAAGGAATGGCAAGAGCCTGCATTGTTTGGGGGCATTTTGGGGTCTTTCCTACCAACTGCTAATAAAGATGTGTCTTCCAAAGCTGGTATTTCTAGAACCAGTAATATCTAGGCATGCAGAAGATCTCTGTTATAACTTATTTTTTTTAACTTGTATCTTTAATTAGCTTAACAAGTAATAGGTTTCTATATGGATTCCCCCCCCATACATTCTTCGTTTGAAGTAACACTCCGTCTTAACTTCCATCAGCCCTCACTCCCATCCTGCTTAAACCTCTTTCTTTCCCATGATCCCCCTCTCCACTTCCATGCCATCTATGTTCTGCTATGTCCCACCTCTTAAGACACATTCAACACCCTCCTACCCCCAACCCAAGGGTGAGGCAGGTCAGAACTACAGAGGGACAGAATGCAGTCCTTGAAGACTGGAGAAACTAAAGCTGAAATGATGTTTGAATTTCCTAGATTCTCTTGTGTTTGAAGGCTTTGGAAACTAACCAGTAATTGAATGTTTGGGGACCCAGAAGAACTTCAGAGATGCCACTCAGGAATTCTCTATCCAGTTATTCTATCAAAAAGAAATTAGAATATTGAGAAAAGAACACACAGGCTTTAATTGCAGACATTTTCTTTACATTAATTCATGACCAAAGGGCTTTCACTTATATTCCCAATGAGAATGCTACATATTTCCATTTCTTATTTTCACATAAATTACGGTGTGGGCTGAGGTAGCACAATATGTACAGTAAGACTATTATCACCATAATCGAGTACAGAATGTATAAAATAGTCATGTTTGTCGAGTTAAAGTAAACCTGCCATTTCAAGTCCATTAATTGCAGTAGAATTGAGTGAATTTTCAGGGACTAACACTGTAATTACCGAGATGAAAGTGAGCATTCAAAGGATTGCATGTTCAGAATGCAGGCTTAGTAAAATAAGCTCGTGTTTTGGGCCCCTTTGTCCTGGTAGACTGGGTAGCGGGGCTTGGGCCATGTTTGCTTGTGATTTCTGGATTGTCTATGAGTTGGTAAAGTTGTCCGGTCTCACTAGTCATTCCTTTGTCTCCATCTTCCCTTTAACTGGCTTTATTCCCTCCATAGTGCTTTCAAAGGAAAAGGCTCTGAATGCTTGTGATCAGTAGAGATAAGCAGTGCGTTTAGTGGCGTGGAAACAGCCATGCAGGCTGTGGTCTCTGTACCTGACGTTCTTAATTCCCTGAATCCAGGTTGGTTCTGGTGAACTCCACAACCACCTTATTGGTTATTCATTGAGCCTGCTGCTGTCAGCGTCTTAAGTGGCTACATGGTCTTCCATGTGCTGTGCTGTCTGAGGCTCCCCTATTCCAAGCTCTTAGACCTCTTAGAACTTGAGAATTTCAGACTTGAGAATAGTTTTTCAAACTTTTAAATATTTGCTTATGTATAATGACATTGTGTAGATGAACCCCAAATCTGATCCTAAAATTCATTTATGTTTTATAGTCACTTTACAGACATAACCTGAAGGCAATTTCATACAATATTTTCATCGTCTTGTGCCTGAAACAGATCTTCAAGTTTTGGTATGGTATTTCCAGCTTGTGGCATCCTGACAGTGCTTAAAAGAGTTTTGAATTTGCAGCATTTCTGACTTTGAATTTTCAGATTAGGAATGCTCAACTTGTGAGCTTGTTGTGGTTAGCTTTAAAATAGCTTCATCTTTATTTGGACATTTGGGGACTACTGAAAAGACTATGTGGCTCAGCGAAGGAACACAGCCTTCGAGATGAGGCAGCTCCCATGACTCTGTCACTCAGCATGTGCAAGTCTGGTACTTAGTTCAGCTCTCTGGTCTTCAGGGCTTTCTGTACTCAGACCCCGGGGTTCCACGGACTGCTGAGCTACAGGAATAGACTAGCCTCTCAGGCTGGGGCAAGTGACATCTTGTCCTTTATGTTTTAGGGCCAGTTCATCTGCCTCTTGTACAATGGTTGGAGAATGTAAAGCAAAATGGTGGGCTTTGCAACTACAATAGGCAGGAAGTGCCAGCAGGGGACGGGGAGTCTGAGCTAGCTGTAGACCAGTGAATCACAGTGAGCTTCATGAATTTGTCTTGTTTCCTTGGTGCTAGAGGGAGTCCCTTTCTTTTCTTTGCCCCAACTCAGGCTGGAAGGTGGTGTAAAACTAAGAAGAAAGTATGCTAAGGAGGGATGGGCAACTAGATAGGTGACTTCAAGATACCTCCTCTTCAACTTTTCTGGTTTCATCCTTGTGCACTTTGATCCTGCTTACAAGGACCACCCATGCACACTGATGCAAACTCCAGAGGAGATAGGAGCCATGCTAATTCCTATCCTGAGGCTCACACCCTAAGCCCCAGGCTGATCAATGAATTATCATGCTTTTGCCATGACCTTTTTTCTTTCCTGGAAGTTGGTCATAGTCCAGCAGTTCACAGGGTCTCCATAGCAAACATGTATTTTTTTTTTTTTTTTAAAGGAATGGCTCTTAGAAGCTCCCAAATGCCTATCTCCTCTGTCAAGTCAATAGTCTGTGTTGACCTAGCATCCATTGCTGAATAAACACTATACTAGTGCAGGGTTGACATCCCTGTGACCCCTTTGTGGGGTATCAGCTGTATTCACTGCAGGCCTTGAAATCTTCTCTCTAAATAGTCTTAGCTCTTCTAAAATGTCCTCCATAAAGCACTCACTCTAGGTGTAGATGATCCTTCAGAGAATTTATTAGATCACTTTTACGTTATGCCACGCTGATGACACATAGCTTTCCAGGATGCTATTGAGACACATTATTTGCAACCCACTTTCAAAAGCAAGGAATATTAAAGAGGAGGAAAAACCAACATGTGCCTTCAGCTGGGGCTTGTATTTTATAGGTGAGTGTCTCACACTTGACAGGAGAGCGACATCTAGTTTGTTTATGTATTTTCCTTTGGATTCCGAATGCTATGTGTTCTTACTTTTAATCAAGAATCCCTCTATTATGGTCGGTGCACAGTTGATGCTTCTTTGCTGATTGTGTTGTTTTGTTCCGTTCTCTTAAACTCCATTTAGTATGCAGGAATTTATCCTTAATTATATATTATAGGCTTTACCCTGACTTGAAACCATGACTCCTTTTGTTTGAATATGTTAAAAAAAAATAAATCCCAGACTGCAAAAAAGGTGATTTTTTTCCCCCAAAATTACTGCAGCCCACATTTTCCATTTGAAGTCTTAATTTAATCACAGTGCTCACGGAAATGAACCTAGGCAGTCTTAATTGAGTGCCTCTGTGCCTATGGAATACTTTTCCTCTGTTGGCATACCAGAATTGAAATTCATGGAGCTTTGAATTTTTACCGCAAAGATTCTGAGCCACCACTCAGTCGATAACCCACCTGCATCCTTTTATTCTGCACTCTGATTCCAGTGAGTGTCACTTCTCTAGGCTTTTGCTGTCATGCAGAGGTTTCACTCTTAGAGCCCAGGGCTCCCGTCTCTCCTACACACGTACCTTGCTTGGCCTGGACAAATAAGATGTTGGAATTGATTGCCAGCATTTAAAACTAGGACAGATAGATGATGGAAGAACACAGCCTTGGTCTTTCTTAGAAAACCGAGGAGATCCAAATGCAATTGGGCAAACCTTCTGCCTCTCCTCACCCATGTGCAGTGCTCTTTCCGGAACCCCAGAGACAACTCTGCAGTCTTGTAGAGTGCATTAGTGCTAACTGGTGCTGTCCTGGTCTCTTTCTACACAGAAAGCATGCCATTCACACCAGGTTAGAATACGTTTCGAGCAAGGACCAAATGTTCCAGCTGATGAGGCTTCAGGTCTAAGAATGCTGCTCAATGGCTTTGTAACAACCCCTCTTTATGTCATTGGGAGTTTTCGATATTCCCAGACAACGTCTGGGTTCGAAGAATAACAGCATGGGCCTCATGGTCCGACTTTGGAAACCGGTTCATAGCAGACTCTTGGAATATGAAGTTCTAAGCTATGAAGCTGTTCCCCTAAGGAGAAGGAGGGAGATCTGTGCTTCATGACGATTGTTTCAAAGTATGCACCACAAGGGCCACTCCTCCTCTCACAGTGTCTCTTAGACAGATCCTCTGTGATTTGTTACTATGAATGAGGTGTCCACTGTGGGATCAGTATGTGTTCCCATCCTAAAATGGAAGATTGTAGTATTCACCTACATACCAAAGCCAGATATCTACATACTGAAGCAGCAGCCATGACAAGCATGTTCTAGCTTGGAGATGGTTGTGGCATCATCCTAATATCCTTTAATGCCCCTGGTGTTTCTTATTTGACCTAACCCCAAAACCTCTTCCTCTCCCACCAGACACAGTCATTTCATAACTCTTCCTTCCCGTTTCTGCTCAGCATCATTAAGCCAGGTCAGCATCCACCCTGTAGACCTCATCCGAACTTTTGATGACCATGGCTGAAATACTCCAGTGTTAGTAAGAATATAGGCAGACACAACCGTTAAACTAACCATCTCTCTTTGGCTTTGTTTTTCTAGACTAACTTAAATGTCTGCCCTGATAACTTCCATCACTAGGGAAGTATATGTACTGGAATACTTGTATTTTTTTCCAGTAATAGCTTACTTGACTATTATACCATTTAAATAATCAAAAACATCGTGTGGATTAGCAAATTTTAAAGGTTTATAAAGTCTGCCAAACACATGTATCACAAATGTTTGTTACTTTGACCACCTATGTAATCTCAAAGGACAAAATGACCATGACTATGTAATACTCGAAAGCCCATGGAAAGCCTTACCGTGGAACCCCATCACTGCCCAGGTTTCTCATGTGCTGTTGCCACTTTGGACCCCATTTGAACACTACAGCTTAGAGTGTTAACTTGGAGATATCATCATTTCCATGTATTCGTTGCAAGGGAGAGGTCACATGTTAGTGAACTAAGTAAGTTTCCGTGTGCACAGGGGGTTTTGCTTGCTTTGTTGACTATTTCCTAGGACACTAGAATAATGAAATATTTACTCAATAAATATTTGGTAGATGAATGAATGAATTACTAACTTGACTCCAGCACACAATTGTGCATATTATAAAGATATACGGGGCTGGTTTTGCTATTGGATTTTGTAGGTCTTAATCAAATTTCTGGCATTTACTAGCAGCAAACGCTGGGGTTCACATTTGAACAGTTGAGATTTATAGACCAAGCAAGATAGGCACTCAGAGTTTCTACCTTCCAGAATTATTTCTCAGAAGCCAGAAGTTAGATGTGCAATCGTTTTTTACTGCATTAGCCAGGCAAGAATGAATTCATCATTTTTATCTCACCATTTCTCATTAAAAGACTAATGCCAATATCTCCCACAGAACAGAGCCCACTTTGAGCTGGTGTTAAAGTAAGAACTTAGGTGCACATTTGAACAGCACACGGTGGACCTATGGCAGATTAACTCCTTGGAAATGGAAAATATATACGTCTGAGTGACCTCCAGCCAGCCAGAAATAAATCCTGTGCATAATCTTGCCAGCCTGTCATTTGACCGTGAACAGGGCCCTCATTTGTCTTAGGACAGCCAGCAGAGCAGGTGCCCAGTCCCTGGCAGTCTCCTCTGTTGTTCTAGGCAACCGAATCTTAGATAAGTTGGTGCTGAAAGTGTGTCAGTGTCATCATCCTTTGTCATTAAAGGGGCCCTGCCTGCCTTTCCTGAATATGTGGTGGTGAGGAGTTCTCCCTTTAGCCTATGATAGATGTTTAGTTGGTCTTTGAACTTCCTTTTGATTTGTTCTTAAGCTTCTGATTCTTTGCACTTTTTCAGTCAGGTCTTGCGCTTTTACATGCCGCCTTTTCTGCACGTCAACAGGAACTTTGAGTGTGCTGTCAAGAAGGTTGTAGCATGTTCTATGTACACCTGGCTAAGCAACCTTGATCCTGAGTTTTCCTCTCCTTAGGGCCCTGTTTATATAACTGAGAATCTAATGGGTGACTGATGTGTTTTCTTTTGACTTCAGATTTTCCTGCAATTAGCAAAACTCTCTGTCTATAATGTACGTGATGCAAATAACCCTTAATTGGACTAAAGTGATTATTTCGTTTTTTGTAAAAAAAAAAAAAAATCTGTGTCTGTCTCTCTATGTCTCTGTGTGTCTGTGTCTGTCTGTCTGTCTGTCTCTCTCTCTCTCTCTCTCTGTGTGTGTGTGTGTGTGTGTGTGTGTGTGTGTGTGTGTATGGTGTGAAAAATTGCAGACCTAAAGTTCTTTTGAGTTTCTCTGATAATCTGCACTGAGAGTCCGAATCTTGACTCTACTACCTTCATCATCCATCGCGCCGCCCTCTAGCTGACCCCTCGAGAAACCTCTCTTGGGTTAAAATCCACCTTTTATTTAATGTCTTGGATTTGTGTTTCTTCTTGTTGTAAAAAAAAAGTGGGATTAAGTCAATGAACCAAGTACAACCAGTTCCTTGGGGCCAGTGAATTGGAAGCCTTGGGTGGCAGCAGGATTGCCACCAGAGCCAGTCTACAGGATCCTATATTCTTGGTGCCATTTGTTCTTGGGTAAAGCCGTAGGCCATGGCTGATTATTTGTTACCATGGCTACTTCTCTTAATCACGACCCATAATCAAACAATCAAGTAGCTGTCTGCTCCTGAAGTCTTCCAGAGGTATCTGTCTCAGTATCCCCAAATGCTGTCATTCTTAGGGTAGTTTAAACATCACATGATCTCTCAGGATTTCTATATATAAATTCCTAAAGTTGATGCTAAAACCATGTGACCTGTACCACAGTCATCTGTCCTAATGGTGGTTCCCCATCATGTGAATGAGATAAAGGCTCACCTAAGGAATTTAAGATTTGTTCTTCCCTAGACCAGGAAAAATGTCTTTTTTTTTTCCTGAAAACAAGAAAAAGACACAGAAATAGCAACAAGAAAGTAATCCCCAGAGCAGCTTCTCTTTCCTACAGCTTTACACTGAGGCAGCTGTCAAATCCAGAGTTATTGAAGTGTTTGGAAACTCTTGGCTGAAAGGCACTAACATCAAAAGTGTAGTGTTTTATGTTGACGATTATCAGTTCTGTCTAAAATGTTCATAGGCGGAGAACATGGAGGTTACCCCTGCCTCCCACAGTTCACTCTTTGGATCACCAGAGAGATCTCCACATCCTCCTCCTGACTGTGTTCCAGGAAGAGGGTCAGCTATTATTCGAGACAGAATTCACACTAACTCTGGCTTTTTGATATAGGACCCCATGTGTAGGGAGGGGCTCTTGTAGTGTCTCTCAAATCCTGGCTCGCACATGAGCTGCCTACCTTAAGATACATTTACTTTCTTAAGAAAATGTAAATGCCATAAGAATGTAAATGTCAAGGGACATCTGGGTTGTTTCCAGTTTCTGGCTATTATAAATATGGCTGCTGTGAACATAGTGGAGCATGTGTCCTTATTATATGTTGGAGCATCTTCTGGGTAGATGCCCAGGAATGGTATAGCTGGGTCCTCAGGTAGTAAATGTGGCACATTTACACAATGGAGTACTACTCAGCTATTAAAAACAAAGACTTCATGAAATTCGCAGGAGAATGGATGGAACTTGAAAATATCATCCTGAGTGAGGTAACTCAGTCACAAAAGAACAAACACAGTATGTACTCACTGATAAGTAGATATTAGCCCAAAAGTTCGGAATACCCAAGATTCAATTCACAGACCATATGAAGCCTAAGAAGAAGGAAGACCAAAATGCAGATGCTTCCGTGTTTCTTAGAAAGGTGAACAAAATACTCACAGGAGGAAATATGAAGAGAAAATGTGGAGCAGAGGCTGAAGGAAAGGCCATTCTGAGACTGTCCCACCTGGGAATCCATCCCATACACAGCCATCAAACCCGGATGCTATTGTGCATGCTGGGAAGTGCTTGCTGATGGAAGCATGATAAGCTGTCTCCAGAGAGGTTCAGGCAGAGTCTGACAAATACAGAGATGGATGCTCGAAGCCGTGGGGTCCAGGATGGAGGAGTTGGAGAAGGGACTGAAGGAGCTGACGGGGTTTGCAGCCCCATGGAGGGAGCAACTCTGTCAACTGGCCAGACCCCTGGGAGTTCCTGGAGACTGATCCACCAATCAAAGAATACACATGGAGGGACCCATGGTGCTGACCACATATGTGGCAGAGTAGGGCCTTGTTGGCCATCAGTGGGAGGAGAGGCCCTTGGGCCCTAGGGTGTTCATTGCCCCAGTGTAGGTGAATGCAAGGGAGGGAAGACAGGAGTGGGTGGGTGGGTGGGGGAGCACCCTCATAGAGGCAGGGGGAAGGGGGATGGGATAGGGGTTTCCAAAAGAGAGACCTGGAAAGGGGAAAACATTTGAAATGTAAATATCAAAAAAGAAAAAGAGAAAAATATTCCTGCTTAGGTCTCACAGGCTGTGTGACTTTGGGGAAGTCACAGCATCTTTCTGTGCTTCAGTTTTCATCATAAAAAGAGGACAATGCTATCTCAGACTCCACATTGCACGAATTTAAACCCTAGCAAGTGTGTATTGTTAAACTTTAATAATAGGTTTATTTATTCTGAAAATTTTTATTATTCCAGCATACAGAAGTCCTCAACAACAGAATAAAGAGGTGTCAGTTCACACACTTTCCCAACAAGCAGTCTTCAGAAGCTGATAAAATACATGTTTCTCCCATGAAGAAGCATAGGATAGATAGCACTGGGGAGGTCTCATTTCCTGGGTGGCTCGCTGGCATCTGAGTGACCGATGTAAGCCCATCACCAGGCAGCTATGAACAGAGTTCATCAAGGAAGGCGAAAACAGAGTGTCTAAAATTGTGTCTCAAAATTGGCATGTTTTGATTATGTTCATAGTCTACAGCCTTCTGCACACATCTTAGTCACCGTGGCTGCAATGAAGACGAAGGAGGTGATCAGAGAATATGAAATGGTTGTACAACACAGACAGTATTGTTCTCTGAGGTGGTAAATCTACGTCCGCTCACCCTCTCCCCACACACTCAGTGTTTAGGGTTAGATGGGGCAGGTAACAGACATGCTCACTCTATAATAGAGTTCCACAAGCTGAGACCTGCATTTGGTTTTTGGTTTGTTTGTTTGTTTGTTTGTTCATTTTTTCCCTGTCTTTTGAACCATGGGTACTCTTGAGTTGTAGCTCACAGCTTTTTGGTTGGTTTTCTTCCTTTCTTCCTTTTTCCAGCAGAAACGGAAAGCTAGATTAGCCCAGAGTTAATGAGAACTTGCTGCCTCAACTAGCATCAGAATAAGCAGCTCAGGCTTGTTCTCTCTCCGGCTACACATAGAGCCCACAGCCCTGGTTGCCCTTTTTACTGCTGTCAAACTTCATCTGATTTTTCTTCCTTGGTGCATTATTGATGATCATCCCCAAGTCAGCATCTCTTCACTGGCTCCTCTTCTGTTTGGACTGCCTATGTCACCTCTTCATAGTCAGCCTTATTACTGCACAAGGCATGAGCCTCCTCAGCCACAATCTTCCACCACAGCGTCCCTCACTCCTGCTATCAGCAGCTCTGTTTACCTGAATACAGAACTGCCCAAACCTCCTGGTGCAACCTCATGGTGTCTCTCACCATACGTGATGTATTTGTTCGTGTGTGTGTGTGCGTGTGTGTGTGTGTGTGTGTGTGTGTGTGTGTTTATTCCCCACATTAGAGTGTGACACTCATTCTCCTCACTTTCTCTGTTACTAGTCTCTGTATATTAGTCAGGATTCTCTAGAGTCACACAACTTATGGGTAATCTCTGTATAGTAAGGGAATTTGTGGGTGACTTACAGTCTGTAGTTCAACTCCCCAACAATGGTCAGCTGCAGCTGTGAATGGAAGTTCAAGGTTCTAGCAGTTTCTCAGTCCCACAAGGCACGCAGGCAAAGAAGAGAGCACGTCTTCCTTCTTCCAGTGTTCTTATGTAGGTCTCTAGCAGAAGGTGTGGCCCAGATTATAAGTGTCTGGATCTGGGACATGCTTTGTCCCAGATGACTTTGAACTTGGAGATCTCCCTGCCTTAGTCTCCTGGGATTCATAGCCACCATGCCTCAAGATCTCCATGCCAAGATCCAGGTCAGAAACTTGTATCTCCCAGCCTCCAGATCAGGATCACAGGTGAGCCTTCCAATTCTGGATTGTAGTTCATTCCAGACATAGTCAGGTTGACAACCAGGAATAGCCACTATGCTCTGCATGTAGGATGTCTAAGGCTGACACAGAAGAATGGCGTCCTCTGTCTATTATAGCAGGAATGAAACTCTGAAATTCAGTTTTATTATGTTTCTGGTGTATATGAGGAACCTGTGGTATCTGATCCTGATGAAACACATCGTGGTATTTCTGAAAGTTCAGCCATCCGAATCGGAAGTCTGATATCCTGATAACAGTTCTGATAATTAGGTCCTCCCCTGTGTGTGTGTGTGTGTGTGTGTGTGGTACTTATTAGCATTAATGTGTGCATCTGTGCATATGGGTTCACATGCCAAAGGGTGTGTTTGTATGTGGAAGCCGTGGTTTGATCACAGATGTCTTTCAGTTGTTCTTCGCTTGCATTGTTTGGAGACAGATCTTTTGCTGTCCAGGGTTCATCAGCTAGTGAGGTGTGTTGTCCAGTGTGTTTCAAGGATGTACCTGTCCCTCCACCCGTACTCTGAGCTCTGAGGTTACAAATGCCTGCCTTCACCCTTAGCTTTTCTGTAGATTCATGGAGGATCCAAACTCATGTCCTCAGAGGACTATGTCCGAGACTTGGTTCTGTCCTAACTTGTAGGTTTCAGGGATTGAACTCAGATTGTCAGGTTTGCCAAGTGCCATTGCCCACTGAGTTCTGTTGCTGACCTCAAGAGTAGTATGTCCTGTGCGTTATGGTTGGTGCTGAGTGAATATCTCGATTTCCAAAGGCCTGGAAACAAATATGCTATTAATAGTTATCCTAATATGGATTCTTTAAGACTGTGCATTGGATTACTATTTAGATAATCACTCCTCCCGCACACACACTATTTAATGTTGTGTCTTCACCGAGAATTCAATGAGGAAAGCTTGTGGTTTCATTTAAGATGCACTGCTGGGTAATCAGGTTGTAGCCGGTGTACTGTGGAAAGGCATAATGAAGGAAGATTGGAACTTCCTTCTATCGACCATTTCAAATGTCAGATAAACCGCTTTCTCCAGATCACAAGTGAAGCACACACAGCCCAGCATGGGGATCAAAGGGCTGAAGTCACTGATCCCAGATGGCTCTTCCATCATGAGGACACATTAGAGCTGCTCTTCCTCTACTGCATGTATTCAACAGAGAAGCAACTCAGAAGTTCTTTCCCAGGAAGAAGTCTTTTCTTCTGGAGTTGTTTAGTACCCCCTCCCCTGCCTCCAAACCTCCTGCATTGTTGTTAGCACCCAGGGCTTCCCACATGCTAAGCCTGCTTTGGACCTATGTAGCTGGAGCCCAGGCTCAAGTACACAAACTTCCTCTAGGCTACACTGCCAGCTTACACTTGTAGCCACTTAGCTGTTCTCTATTGCCTTCATGATAAGAGAACAGTATCAGAAGGGGCAAAGAATGCCCTGATAGAAGATTTATCAGTTCAATTAAGGCAGTGCGCATAATGAGGTTCCCTGATTGCTCCATTAGCAAATCAAGTTGCCCCAACTATACTTAGATTCATTAGAGGGATTGTCCGTCCTGTGCTTGGGGGTGTCTAAGGATATATCAGGCAGGGCTGTGTGTGAGAGAGAGTCCCCAGACAAGGACTTCAGTACCCGCTTTAATTTCCATTTGTTTTCTAAATATCAGATTCTGTGTATGAAAGAAAACACATGATGTATCTGACTTACTGGACATAACATGATGGGCTTCAGTTCTAGCAGTCTTTCTAATGGCATGACTTCATCCTTCTTTGGCTGAATAATACTCTGTTGTGCGTATATCATATATCCATTCATCTGGTACGTTCATTCCCTCTTCTTTCAGTTCTGTACCTCGGAGGGGTATGAACTGAACCATGACATAATTCTGTTTGCAGGCTTTTGAAGAACCTCCTTGTTGTTGTCCATGGTGGCTATTCTCATTTACCCATCAGCAATGTGGAAGAATCCCACCCCAACCCCAAAATGGGCCAGCATTTGTCATTGGCAGTGTTTGCTTGTTTGTTTGTTAATATCAATTCTGAATGGGATGAAGTGGAATTTCAGGTCCTTCTGCTTCATCTTTGTCTCGTGAGCTAACGGTAGTAAACATGTTTTATTTACTGCCCGTTTGTACTTCTGTTTTTGAGATCTGTTCATGTTGCTTGTGTGTCTTGGAGACGAGACCATTGTAAGAGGGAATTTTTTCTCCACTTCTTAAGCTCTTACATTCTGTTGATTGTCTCCTTGGCCATGCAGGTGCTTCTGAATTTGATACAAATCCACATACCATCCCTTGCTTCATTTCCCTATCTGAGTCCTATTCTGGAAACCGTTGTTTGCTTCAATGGCTTGAATGAAACACTTCCCCGATGTTTTTACTCTGGTGATGTCAGGATTTAAGGTCTTACATTTAGACTCTGGTTCCTTTTTAGTTGACTTTTATTCATTGAGAGGGTTAACTTGCTTCAGCCCAGTATTCTCCATGCAGCACCCGTGTTGAAGAAGAGATCATGCCAACATGAGTTCTTGATGGCTTTCTCAGGAATCAGTTAACTGTAGATGTGTTTCTTCCTGTGTCTTCTATCTACTCCTATGTTGGTTTTGGGTGCTTTGTTTATTTGCCCTCTCCCCCAAATTAATCCTGCTGGTTTTGTTACTGCAGTATATTTTGAAATTAGATATTGGGATGAGAGTCCATCATTGCCCTTCTGGCTCAGGACTGTGTTACCCAGTCAGAGTCTTTCACGCTTACTCACAACTTTTAAGATTTTTTTGTTTTCAGTTGGATATTGCATTGAACCTCAAGTTAGTTTTTGATAGCATATTTTTGATAGATATTTTTATTAATATTCTGTTGATCCATGAGAGTGGGGAAGGTAGTTTTCCATCTTCTATTGTGTAGTCAGTTTCTCCAGTGGCTTTGTTTGGTTTGGCTTGGTGTGCTGTGGTTTTTTGAGACAAAGTCTCAGTATGTAGCTCTGGTTGTCCTGGAACTCACCATGTAGACCAGGCTGGCTCACAGAGCTCTGCCTGCTTCTACCTCATGAGTGCTGGGATTAAAGGCGTGTGCCAAGCACCAGCCTCTTGCTTTATAATTTTCACTTCCTTGGTTAGTTGGGTTTAGTCATGGGCAAGCATTTTGCTTTAATTCCTTGTTTGTGGTTTGTTGTTTAGAGCTTGCTTGCAGAAGGCTATCAGGAACAGTATTGTTTTCTTGATTTCATTCTCAGTGATTTCGTGGTTGTTGAGTAGGAAAGCTACTGATGTGTACATGCTCATTTTGTGTCATGGTATCTTCTCGATTTTATTTGTCTCTTCTTAGACTCTTTTGGTGGACTCTGTACTTTTCTAGGTACAAAACCATGTCATCCAAAACCATGGATGATTTGAATATTTTCCTATTATGCCCCCCCTTACCTGACTTTTTTTAAAAGGTTAAAACAAGTGCTATATAGAGGGTAAGAAGGGGCAAGGGGCAAGGGGCAAGGGGCAAGGGGTGTGTGTCTCTTTTAAACCTAATTTGAGAGGAATTGCTCACATTTTCCCTGTTCTGTAGATGCTTCTGTTGTGATATGGCCTTTATTTTTTAATGAAAGTTGGAGTTTTATTGTCATATTTTAGTATATAATCCATCTCTATTTAATTTTTAAGGATTTTATTATAGAATGGTGTTGAATTTTATCACAAGCTTTTCCTGCACCTATTAATGTGACTGTGCCTTTTATTCTTGATTGAACAATTGTGCTTTATTATGTTAATTGATTTGGATAAGTTGGGCCAACCACTTTGTTCATGTTTCATAATCATTTAAAGTGTTTTTAATATTATTTTCAAGCATTTTACTGAGGAGTTTTACATCTCTCTTCAAAGATATTTCTGCGGTTTTATGTATTTACTTTTATTACTTTTATTTCTTACAATCCAGTTATTGCCTCCTGGTCCACCCTTCACAGTTCCTCATCCCATTCCTCCTCCCCCAGTCTCCAAGAGGATGTTCCCCCCACCACCACCAGGCCTCCCGCTCCCTGGCGCTTCAAGTCTCTCCAGGATTAGGCACATCTTCTCCCACTGAGGCCAAACCAGGCAGTCCTCTGCTGTGTATGTGTCGGGGCCTCAGACCAGCTCCTGTATGCTGCTTGGTTTGGTGGGTCAGTGTCTGAGTTCTCAGGGGTCTGGGAGTTTTATTTATTGGTTGATTTTGCTTGGGTCCTTATTTTGTTTTTGTATCTAGTATACTGACATATAATAAGCATGGTTTCAAAATACTACCTATGGCCTGTGGGTTTCACTTATGTTTGTTTTAATATCTGTTTTTTCTTCTCTAAGTTTATTTATTTAGGTCCCCCTATTTTTTTACAGGTCTGCTAAGAAAATGACTAGTTTGTGTCTTTCTTAAAGGACTGATTCTGTTTCATTGATTTTTTTTTTTTTTTTGTATTGATATTTTGGTCTTATTTACTTTAGATGTTAATTCTTTCCATCTTAATGTTCATGTAGTTCATTCTTGATGTTTTAAGTTATTTATTTGATATATGTCCTTTAGCACAGGCATTCATGTCTGGAAATGTCCTCTCTGCATTGCCCTCCCCACACCCCCACAGGTTATGTTGTGCTGTGTTTTCACTATCATCCGACTATGAATTCTTAAGTTTCTTCTCTGACTTCTTCCATGACCCCTGTGTATATTCAACATTGGATTCAATCTTTGTTTGTTTGTATATCTTCTGTAGTTTCTCTTGCTGTTAATTTCCAGTTCAGTTATGATCTAATGAGGTTAAGACATTATTTGGATTGTTTTGTTAAGATTATGTTTGTGACCTGAAATATCATCTGTTTTGAGGAAGAGTCTCCACTGTTTGCTAGAATATTCTGCTGATGTTGAATAAGGCCTTTAGGTCTGTGTTGTGGTTCAACTGGGATGCTGTTTTGTTGGTTTTGCCTTAATGATCTCTCTATCAATGAAAGTGAGCATTGAAATCACCCACTCTTACTCTCTTGGGTTTCTCTTCCCATATTTCCTGTAGTGTTCAGTTTATAAAATTGATATCCCACTATTGACAGTGCATACAGATCTGGTCTAGATGCCCATCAACAGATGAAAGGATAAAACTTAGCACTATATATACCAGTGGAATTTTGACCAACCACAGAGAGGGAAATTATATCATTTTAATGAAACTAGATGGAATTGGATATCAACATACTAAGCTAAATTGTCACAACTCAGAAAGTCAGACCTTTTTCCTCTCAGAATCTGTGCAGTCACAACATATAAATATAAAACCACAAATATAAATGTGTTCCCTCTCAGAATCTGCAGAATGTACAGAGACACAATCACACAAATGGAAAATAGAAGAGTAATTATGTGCAGGCGACAAAGACATATAAGGGAAGGGAAAGGACTAGGTAATAGAGGAAAGGAAAGACACTGTGTTACATGTGTGTGTGTGCGTGTGTGTGTGTGTGTGTGTGTGTGTGTGTGTGATATGAAAGCAGAA
>JADRCH010000029.1:8763056-8781418 GCA_019843965.1 Rhynchomys soricoides
GTGTGTGATATGAAAGCAGAAACAGCCCATCTAGTGAGAAAGGACTATGGTGGAATGAAGGGATACATAGCAAAGTAAATCATTTATGTATATGTGTATATATACACGCATTTTTATGCATAAAACCCCATTTTATATATTACCTTAAAAAAAATCAAAGAAAAGTAAGTTTTCAAATGGTTGACTAAATCATTACATCTTCTTAATGGATTATCAGTTGGAATGACTTTCTTGATGACCTACCAATTCCGGTTTGGGGTCTCATTTCATTGGCTATGAGCTTTGTTGTAATAAATATTTACTCTGAGGTTGAGGTCTCTACCCCACCTTTGATCATTCAGTTCCCAGATAAAAAGCACAAGACTTAATTACATTTGTGCTAAGCCTAGAGCTGAGCAGATATCTACCCTCGATGTTTTTGTGGCTACTTTCCTGCCAGGAACTCCAAGTTATAACTTGCCATATTCCAACTGGGCTGCTCTTAACTCTGATTAGCCAGCCCCCATGGCCATGTTTTCATGATTCACTTACCCCATTTCATTTTCTTCCTCTCTCGCCTCATGGTCCGTGTCTCAGCCCCCAGCCCTGGAATTGAAATCCTGCCTACCTCTATTCTGCCCAGCTGTAGGCGGCAGGCATCTTTGTTCACCAGTCAGGGATAACTTGAGGGGCAAGGTCGCATAGCATCACTTGTGTGTGTGCAGATTCTCTTGTCCTTGGGGGCAGCCAGGCCCTGGGGGCAGTATTTAACATTACAATAAATAGCAAAAGACCATTCCTCAATAAGCTTAATTAATCTTGGCTTTGGATTTCATTTCTACTTCCTGTCCTTTTCCTTCTAGCCTGTGTGCATCTTTCTATTGAGGATTCTTGTATCAAATAGTTTGCTCTATTTTTCTGAAACAGAGTATAAAAAATCTATGTGGGGTTATTGTTATTGAGTAACATATTCGGATTCCTGCTATTATATTACTATGTACATCATATTTGATATTCCCCTAGTTCTTACTTGTTCATATTCTCTTCTAGTGAGATTTATTCTTTCGTTATTCGCTCTTGTGATTGCATTTGTCCTTTGTGTGTAGAAGTCATTTAAGTTTTGTATTAGTTAATTTTCTTGTTGACATGACAAAGTACCCAACAAAAGATCATTAAAGAAGGAAGATTTTTATCTTGGCTTGCAATCTGAGGGTGTTGTCCCTAGTGATTTGAAAGTCATGGTCGAAAGTGGATGAGGCAGGAGAGCATACTACAAGGGTAGCTGGGAAGCAGAGAAAAATGAATGTTTCTTCTTCTCCTTGTCATTCAGAGCAGGAACAGACCCATGGCACTGTGCTGCTAACATTTGTGGTGGGACAATGTTCTATCTTCTGTTAAGCCTTTCTAGAAACATCCTCATAGAGACAGGTGTAAATAAATGCATGGTGGATTCTGAATCCAGTCAAGGTCACAATGAAAATTAGTTTTCCTGTGTCTTCAGTCATGCCGGTTATGATTCCCTTTCAGTTCTAAGTATTCTGGAAAGTATGCCTTCTTTGATTCTGAAGGAGTAATCTATGGTGACATTTTTTTTTTCAGCACTTCAATTATAATATTCTGTGCCATCTGGCCTTTAGTTCCCACTAAGCAATGCGCTATCACTATGGTGATGTTGCTCTTTTATTAGTTGCCTGGCATGTTTCCCTTGCAGCTCTTAGTGGTCATTCTTTTGTTCTATACCTTCAGTTGTTGTTTATGTGTGATGGGGGAACTGCTCATCTCTGTCCATTCACTGCCCAGGATGGTAATGGATTTCTTCACTAAAGCTAACCTGTCATCCAAGGGGAGTCACTTGAAAACCAAGCTCCTTTGCTGGATTTAGAGCTTCTAGGAACCGTGGGCTTCCTTCTAGGAACCATGGGCTTCTCTGGAAGCTAGGATACTGGTCTTCGATCAACTTTGGAATTCTTGTAGGTCTTAGACTGCCCCAGCATTTCCACCTGTTTATAACTATCTCTCAGCATCAATCTCTCAGACTTGTTCTTCCTGTACTGAGCACATCTTTCTGGTCCTTATCTCCTACTTGGCATGCTCTCATTCCCCTAGTCAGTTCCAACCCATCCTTCAGGACTGATTGATACCTCCCCTTACAGTCCAACTGAGAGCCTAACAGGAAGTTTTTCTCTCGGCTGACGGTGGTTGTTCTTTGCAGTTTCTCCCTTTGTGTCCATGGAAGTGTGCTTTAATAATTTATGCATTTTGCAGTTGGCACACAATACAGTGTTTCCTCTGCTTATGTTTATATCTCCCCATATCCAGCAGGAATGCTGACATCTGACAATGCACTTTGGGTATATTTGCTTAATAGTTGAATGACCATTGTATGCATATTATGGCATATCCCTACTTTAGAAAGGGGGTAAGCACCTCAGAAGGCAGCAACTTGAACTTACCATATGCAGCCTCTCACCGTTCTGTCCCCTGCAGTTGTGGAATCTCAGCCTCCAACTCAAAGGCACCAAGTGCTCTGTGGTCTGCTACAGAGCAGCTTTCTCATGATACAGTTTGAAAGGTCTTAAGTAAATACTGCTGCAGCCTGTCCTCCTGTGAGTTCAGATAGTTAAAAACAGTAGTGATTAAGATCCAGAAAGATCTAAGTTTTAAGGCGTGACAAAGAACAGTCAGAAAGGGCAGGAGAACTTAGCTCAGATCTCAGCGCACATGGCCAAGGGCATATTGCCAGGATTCATGGCTCATCTTCTAACAGTGAGTACCACCTCCTGCAGCTCCACAAGGATGTCTGAGCTTCTATAGGATAGGACAAATTTAAACAACAAAGACAGGATCCATCTCTGACTTCTACAAAACATAAAATAAATGAGTTTCCGCTGAAGTTGGTCTCTTATAATATTCACTCCTCTGCCTCAGGTTTAATTACGGACTTGGAAGAGCTTAAATATTAGTAACGTGCTCTGCTGAGTTTGTTTTCATTTATTTCTGCCAACATTACTCACCTACCCCTTCTGAGATCCAGACACCTACTACCTGCCACTCACGAGTCAGTCAGATCGTCCTGTCCCCCTTCCTGTGCTCCCTCAGCCTTTGCTGGTCTGAAAGGGCAGTTTTCTCTGCATCTGATGATGGTGTGGGGGTAGAGAACACACAGGGAAGCCAGAAGCCCACAGTTACTGGCTTGTATAACACCACCCTGCTCTGGTCTGCTCATCAATGTGGCAGAGATTGCAGCTTCCTGAAAAGGCCTTTCCTCCTGGCCACCATGCACTGCCTAGGGAGTCTTTCATCGTTACACTCAGCTGGTACCCACTGGTGCCTGGCAGGAGTTGGGTGCTGACCGATAATGGAAAGGACAGATGGGTGTGCTGGCAAGGATCCCCAGTCTAGCTCCTCTTGTCAATAGGTTGACCATACCAATTTATCACCCAAACTAGGGCATTTGGGAAGTACAGAGTGAGCAGGCAGCCCTGGGACACTGCCATGCAGACACTCCTGCAGCAGCTGCACTTGGAAGCTTCTGAAGCAGCAAGTGGCTGTGGTCTCTTGAAGGAGATGCTGAGGCTTCTCAGCCCCTTTGCATACCCTGGTTCTTGAGGAACTCAGGATGGTAAGTGGAGTTCCCAGAATGGGTAGCTAGACACTCATGCAGATTACAGGATAGTTTGTATAAGAAGCATTCTTAGTGCTTGTTTTTTTTTAATTGCATGTGTACTTTTAAAAACAATTATTGATATCAAAAAGATTTAATGTAAAATAAATAAGGATTATTAATTAAAAAAATAAACAGCCAATTGCTTAGGCTGTACGACCACCAAAAGTAACTTTGTCAAGATCCTTTCTGTGTAAGGACTGGGGCAGTTCTAATTTCTGCAGTTTGTTTCCTGACCTCTGATTACACTGTTCCACCAACTGGTGATCTAATAGTGTCCTGTGCTTCAGTCTCTGCTGTGGGTCTAACCCACTACACCCACTGCGGCAACAGATTTCAGGCAGAGACATAACATTAGATGTTTCTCTCTGTGTCACCCCAATAAGGTTGGCTCCTCTATGCCAGGGTCCCCTTCGTGTTTGTAGCAAGGCCTCTGGATAGAGGTGTGATTTAGTCATGTGACAGAAGGGAGTCCTTTATTCAGCTCAATTATCCCTCATACTTCAGTAGATAAAATTCAAGCAGGATGTACAAAGTAAAGCACCATAGCCACCCCAGGTTATATTCCTGGAACAGTTACAAACAATTTGTCTTAAACGTTGAAAGTATAAGACAGAAGTTAAGTTGAAAATAGTACCAAAATAAGCAGCTGCCCTGTGAGGTTGTCAATTGCTGTATTCCCTTCCTCCTTCCCTCCCTCCTTCCCTCCCTCCCTCCCTCCTTCCCATCTTCTATCCCTTCCTTTCTTTCTTTATTTACATTTCAAATGTTGCTCCCTTCCTGGTCCCCTCCACCAGTTCTCCACCCCATACTCTCTCCACTTGCTTCTTTGAGGATGTTCCTCCACCCACCCTCCCATTCCCACCTCACCCCTCTAGCATCCCCCTTCCCTGGGGCATCAAGTTTCTACAGGATTAAGTGCATTCTCTCCCACTGAGGCCAGACCAGGCAGTCCTCTGCTACATGTGTAGCAGGGGCCAAGGACCAGCCCATGTATACTCTTTAGTTGGTGGTTTAGTCCCTAGGAGCTCTGGGGGTCCAGGTTATTTGACACTGTTGTTCTTCCTATGGGTTGCAATCCCCTTCAGCTCCTTCAGTCTTTCCCCTAACTCTTCCATAGGGGTCTCTGACTTCAGTCCAGTGGTTGGCTGTAGGTATCTAGAAGTTCCCAACAGTGGGGAGATGGAACCTGAAGAGACCACCTCCAGTAGATAGGCATGGTCCCCATTTGAAGCATGGGGCCACCCACCCATCTTCAAAATTCTTGACCCAGAATTGTTCATGTCTAAAGGAAATGCAGGGACAAAAATGGAGCAGAGATTGAAGGAAAGGCCACTCAGAGACTGGCCCAACTTGGATCCATCCCATGCACAGCCACCAAACCCCAACACTATTACTGCTGTCACGTTGTGCTTGCAGATAGGCGCCTAGCATGGCTGTCCTCTGAGAGGCTCTACCAGCAGCTGAGAGTGGTGCAGATACTCATGTCCATTCCTCTTTTGTAGTCTGCGGGTCCTCTCTCCAGCTCCTCTTCTATCAGTGATGGGAAAGTCTGTGCAAAAATGCCCCACTTCTTTACTGCCGTGTTAGGGATCCCATACAGCATGACCAATGCACTTATTCATATAATACAGGATTAAAACTGGTGATTGAAGGAGACTAGGGGCAGGAGGGGACTGTGGTTTGGGGAAAGTAGGAAGCACTACTCAAGGGATGATCCATGCACTGCCTCATGACTCAGCATCAGGCAACTACATGATTAAGGGCATGGTGTACTTCTCTTGGCTCTTTTTCTCCCACTCCATCTCTCCTTTGTTGATTTTTATGGCAAGGCTCTCAGTGAAGGAAGTCATGGCTGATTTACATTTTGGTAAACATTCCGTAACTCTTGTGGACAGACCTGTAACAAAGGTATGGTAACTGGCCATGAGTTTCACTAGTCTAAAACGTGAAGAAGTCTCTTATTGAATATTAGATTAGGATTAAATTTTAGATTATTTATTTGTTTATGTCATAGCATATGTTTGAGATCGTTGTTAACGCTTTAATTAATTGGATTTGTTTATTATTATTTAAAAAGCGAATTTAGAGGCTAGAAAGATGGCTCAGGGGTGAAGAGCCCTGGCTGCTCTTGCAGAGAACCTGAGTTCAGTTGGAAACACTCACATGGTGCCTCACAACTGTCTAGAACTCCAGTAACAGGGCATCTGATGCCCTCTTTCTAACTATGTTAGTATTATGTGTGGACATTGCTCACAGACTAACATGTAGGCAAACATACTCAGACACATTAACAATTTTTTTTAAGTGAATTCAGTGTTCCTCTGTATTTTACACTGTCTGTTGAGTATACTTCATAGACTGCATGAATAGATGCAAATGATGAATAGATGAATAGATGAATAGATGGCAAATGAAGAAGCCAGTCAGCCATAACATGAAGATTAAGTGGACATCCTCCTTGAGGCAGAGGCACACATTCAACAAAGGCTGAGCCCTCTGATGGGAGGCTGACCACAGGTGTAAGATGTCCTCTGTCTGGAAGGCTGTGGCCACATGCCTTCCACAGAGTCCCCCAGATTTCCCCGGGCTTTGTCTGGGCAGCAGATGGCACTGCCTCAGTCGGCTGCGTCACCTGTAAGTTAGGTAGCCTTCCTCATAGGAGTGTATTTGCTGTCTCATTAATTTTAACTTATCCAAAGCTTTTCCTGGTCCAGAAATCAGAAGACGGCAGCTCAAGCTGTGTGTGGACAATCTTCCCTGTAAAACACTTCAGGGTAAAATGAGAGTGCGGGTAAAAGTCCCTCAAGTTTAATGCTGCTTTCCGTTTTCCTTTGACACACATATGTTGATGGGTGCCTTTCTGCAGCTCAAAGAGTCTGACAAGGCCATAGACAGCTCTTAAGATCATTTGTTTTTGTTTTTAATCAAGCAATTATATACATCGAATGGGATAATTTTTTTATTCGGCCTTATGGATAGACTAGATTGGACAGCAGTTTCTCTTGTTTAAATGAGTAGCACTTGCCTGGAAGTCTTCCCTCTCAGTGACTATGAGAAGATTGCCATTTAGACCTGGTGTGTGTGTGTGTGTGTGTGTGTGTGTGTGTGTGTGTGTGACGTACATGTGTGTTTATTTTATTACTTGTTAGAATACAAAGTAAGTTTTATTATAATATTTTTATATGTGTGTCATTAAAGTTCACCTTAACTCATCTCCCTTTGTGCTTTATGCACACATAGTCCCGTTAGCATTCCCAGAAATATGTCCATGGTGTCAGACTCCTATCTCAGAGTCCAGTCATCTTGCATAATTAAATAAGCACTTTCTGTTGACATCAGAGAGCTGGGAAAGCTTTTCTTTGTGCCCCTGGAAATCAAATTTGGATAGATCCCTGTGCTGTGTCCCTTCTCCCTGTCTTCTCTGTTTAATTCTACTCAAATTCATGACCTGCACATTGAAAATCCATAGTGTGCGAGAAGTGAGGTTTCTGCAGCCAGCAGATGTTGACGAGATTTTGAAGGTGGGAGGAATGTGTCTTTCCTGTCCTTGTGTAGATATACTGCCCCTTTCACTGTAGGGGCCGGAGGAAAGTGTTACATGTGTCAGTCTATGAAGAAACACTATTGGTTTCTCAACAAAGATAATCAAAACTCACTTACCTGTAGCAAATGCCATTCTAAATAGAGCACTGCAGGTTTTTAATAGGGCCATGGCCTTTAAAGTCTTAACCTTTGCCCCTTTGCTTTTTCTTTTCATTACTTTATTCACTTTACATCCCGATTTTAGCCTCCCCTCCTCCTGTGCCCCAACTCACACAGCCCTTGCCCTCAACCCCCTTCCCTTCTCCTCTGTGAAGGGGGAGGCCTCCCTGGGTATCACATCAGATCACTGCAGGACTAGGTGCATCCTCTCCCACTGAGGCCACACAAGGCAGCACAGGATCCACAGGCAAGCAACAGATTCAGAGACACTTCTCCCCATCCCTGCTCCAGTTGGGGGACTGGAATGAAGACCAAGCTGCATGTGTGGGAGAAGGGAGTAGGCCCAGCTCATGCTTGCTCTTTGGTTGGTGTTTCAATCTCTGGGAAGTGTATACACAAAGTTTCAGCTAAAATTTAGAGGCTTCTAAGGCTGAAAGCCCATGCTAAGATACCTAGAATGCTTCATATTCTAGGAAGCAAGGGTTGATTTACTGTGTGTATCTCCCAAGAAGATCCCCTTTGTTTCTCTAAGGAAGTGAGTGGGTTTTTGCCATTATCTCAGATGAATGCTTGTTTGTTTGTTTGCTTTTCACTTTTTCTTCATCTTTACTTTGTAGAGGAATTTAACTGTAAACATATTTATTGGTCTTTCACCACCGTTAGCAAAATGAGGCTGCAACTGTATTGATTATACCATTTCATTGTTCTGCAGATGAGCAATAATAATGTAAGTGATTATTGAACACTTTCATTACCATGTTGTCAGCCAGTTCGTAACACTGTACCTTCAACACATTCAACAAAATTCGGCATCAAAATGCCAATCTTGCAGTTGTATTGTAAAGGATGTATAACATATTTGATAATACGGTTTTACAGTGTCAAATGAGTTCAGATTTTCACACCCTGTTCAAATTATTTCTAACTGGAATTTACCTGCATCTTAGGGAGAATTACAGGTGTATGTCTCCATTCCTTTTGTCTCCTATAAATTTCATCCTTCTGTGTATATCACTGTGTGTCCTCAGGTATGATGTTTGGTTCTCCTATAAGCTCATGCTTGTAGTATATGTAAAATCCTAGAATATCTTGGAAGTACCACATTTCTTCACTAGGATTTTAACTTGAGTGAAATACCAAGAAAAGTATTCAATGTGTCCATGTCTGATTTTCCTCCAACATTTCTTTTCTCATTTTTGCACTGTCTCAGAATTCTGTAATGGGAGGAGCCTGAAGTTGTTTCCAGAAAGAAAGTGAGAGGTGTAGATTTGTATCCAGGAAGGTTTGGAGACAAGTGTTTCCAAACTGAACATTTGTTGGGGGATTGAGCAATCCGAATGTGAAAGAATCAAATTGTTCCAAGTAGTGAAAAGGCCAGTATCAAAGAGAGCTTGCAAGCAGAGAGGGTCATCCAGCCTTGAAGCCATGGGGCTTTCTTACTTTCATGACCAGACACTGGATGCAGGAAGGTGTGGGGAAGAGCCCTGACCTGGGCTAAGCCAGCTCTCTGGCCTCAGGGAACTCCCAAAGAGAGACTTAAATTTAGAGTTATTTGCTAACAGTAGCCTCAGAACCTGGGAGAACAGCTGCCCCTGTCTTTACTATCTTCTTTTCACTGAAGAGAGGTGAGGGTGAAACTGAGTAGACTGCTCAAGTGGGCTGTGGAGACCCAATGGAGACCCTGGCTTTTGTTCTGAGCTGGAATCGGAACAGACAGATTTCAACAGAACATTGGCAGGGCCAGAGTACTTGTTACAGGGCTCACCTGACCAACAGAGAGTTCTGGGCTAGCATCTCTGCTCAAAGCTGTATTTTACCTCATTAAGGGGAGAAGTGAAGTCTCATCTCTGGGAAAAAAAATGAAGGAAAAATGGCCAGTCTTGAAAAACATCAATTAGTGTGTGATACCTGATACTCAGTTGAGGTGAGCAAAGAATTCCTTCATTTTCATTTGCTTTGGGAAACAACTGGGATTATGGAGACATACTTGTAGAAATTCTTCTAAAATAAGAATAATTCCTCTATCAGAAGCTCTTAGTCTAGGCTTATTCAGAGAATTGTATCCCTCCAAAATGTCATGTAAGCTCTCATGGGCATGATTCTAGGGATAAAGTCTGCACTGTACTTACTAAGTGCAGATAAGAACCAGGATCTCAGAGATCCATATGTTATTTTCATGTGTTCAACACAGAGTGGCATTCACTCTCTGGCATTGGGAAAATAGCAGTAAACAAGTCATTACTTTTAAAATAACTCATTCTGCAGTTTTTAGCTCATACATGAGATTGTGTACACCCCAAAATAACAGTCCATAAATACTTATCATAAGTGGCATAGAAAAAAAAGAAAATCCTGGTAAAAAGATAGAAAATGAGGCTGCTATGGTGTGATAGCTCCACTGAGGGGGATTTGTGTAGAAACAGAAAGAGAGAACGGCAGCCTTGGAGGAGGCCTTGGAGTAGAGGCAGCAGCAGGTTCAGGGGTTCATGGTAGGAGCTTGAAGTCAATATGGAGGCTATTGTGACTAGAACACACCCAGAGAGGAGAGAACAGTGAGAAATCAGGTCAGGGGTAGAGCTGGGGGCTTGGTATCAAAGGCTGTATAGACTTTGTAGGGGCCATGGCTTGTGTCCTGATCTAGAAAGCCATAAAAGGATTTCAAACATTAAAGTGGCACCAACTGGTACATGGTAGCAGACATAGCTGACTACTGGCAGAGGTTGGCTTCCAGGGCCAAGGCTGGAAGCAGAGATGACCACAGCCTCATGTGGGCTACAGCAGTGGTGCTGGTGATAGCTCACCATGCTCCCTGTGTACAGATAAACTTGTACAATACTAGAAATGTCAGTCTAGCATGGATAATAGACTTAGGCCAGAGATTTCGGCAAGAGCCAGTGGTAAAGGCACGGCTAGAGGAGAGTGGAGTGAGGGAGTCATTCCTGGCAAGATTCAGAACAGGAAATGGCAAAAGAAGTGCTGGATAGATAAGTACAAGTTAGACCTCAGTAGGTCTCTAGACTCCGTGGGGAGGGCGATGTCCAAGGAGGCAGCACGTTCTCATCTCTGATCTAGGCTCTCACATAAATAATGAGTGTGAAAAAGACGCTCTGAGCAATAAAGACCGAAGAGAAGACAGCTAAGGTACTGCAGCTGCCCAGCGCACAAAGTGCAAATGTGTGAGCATGGCGAATTCCCGGAAGCACTCAAGCACACAGAGGCAGAAAGGACTTACTCCAGTTCAGAGGTCACCAGCTCCAAGCAAGAGGCAGGATTTGAACCCAGATGTTGGAGCCAGGGAATTCAGATGTATACACACTGTACTTCTGTGCATCACCCCATGAAATCGGGAGATGTAGGGCAAGTACTCAGAAAAGTCTCAGACTCCACGCGGATCTGGAATGTAAGTGGCCATCGTTTTTACTTAAGATTTAGAGTGACACACCTTCATCTCTCTTCCCTTTCTCCTTGGAGCTGGGTTATGTGCCTGCCTTTGGCATCTCTAGCTACTTTTCCACGTAAGCTCAGTGTGAGATCAGAGATACAGGATGTCTCTTGAATAAATCATCAGCCTGAAGTCATCGCCTTGCCTCTTGCTTGCCGTATCTCAAGGTCTTACTCGTGGCCATCGTCAGACTCAGGGAGCTTTTGCTCGGTACTAGGTCAGATTAAATCAGCTCACCACCACAAGAGCATCAGCACTGTATGAGATGGTTATGAAATAAACCAGAGTCCTGGGAGAGAAGTGCGCCTTTGGACTAATTGCTTGGGATGTAATCACAGGCTATAAATAATACTTAAGTAACTATGAAAATTTGGAGATTTAAACTGTCTGGAGAAGGCCTTGGCTTCACTTGCCAAAGAAATGTGTACTCGGTCACCCAGATACTGACTGATTACCTTGACAGTCTTATTTCCTTCTCTGTTTAGACCCAGGAAGATAATAGCATGGCTTCCATGGGGACTATTAATGATGTTATTACGGTGCCATAAATCAAGGTGCTCGCTATAGCTTATGGTGTGGTATAAAAGAAATGTACATACAAACTTGGCCCCACGGATCTCCAAGCCTAAAGTGTGAAGCAGGGGAAAACAGCAAAGGAGACTTAAAAGGTGCAGCTCCCTGGGTCTCAGTGTGTTCCTATTTCTCCAAACAGAGAAGAAGCTCTTAGAACTAAACTCAGTGGCCCATGAGGAATGGGAAGGCCAGCTCAAAGGATAGAATAGTATGCACCAAAGCCGAAGACCTGTATTTTAGCTGAGAAAGTCTAAGTTTAGTGAAGTTTAGTTCTTGGACACAGAGGAAATGGGCTTCAGAAGCCAGTATTTCCAAACGTTGATGTCTCTTAAAACATAGGGCTTAGTGTTCTCCAGAGTCACAGACAGCCCTACCCAGCAGTTCCTTCTCCGCTCACGTTCCAGGTAAGGAGCGTTTTTATTTTTGAAATCCAGGTGCACAGTCAGGAGAAGGGAGAAAACAGTGACACCCATCTTTTTAATGAGTATTGCTGCTGGAAGAGAGATTAGCATCACCCTGAATTTTCTGTGATGTCAGTTAAATGAAGGTGTTTTATAGCACTTTACAACAAATTAGAATCAACTAAATTGAAAATAAGCCTAGCAGCTGGGTTAAGTAATCAGGTAAGTGGCCAGCTTTGCTATTTTTGTGCTGAGCTGAAGACAGAATTTGAATTTCTAATGTCCCAAGGGTATGGGACTCACACTTGGGGAGCCTGGGTCCTGGGGTGAGTGTTTAAAGTGCTAGCAGCCATGCCTGCTTTTGAGTCCACCTACAAGCTGTTAGGCACTTCCCTGGAAGTTGGCCCTCCTGCAACATGTTTGTACACCTGAAGGCTGTGAATTAGTGCAAGACAGAGCAGCACTTTTGGCTGAACATTAGAGAGCAACCCAGAAATAGATGACCCAGAACAAGGCAGTAAATCACCCACATTAGCCAAGAGAAGCTAATGAAAAGACTAAAATTCATGTGAAGACTTTACAGCCACTCGTGAAATCAGCCCAAATCAGCGGGGCTATTAGAATGTTTTTATGTCTTAAGAACGCAGGCACCATCTTCCCGTACTGCAATTTGTGTAGTCAGAGTGTCCTGACACGGTAATCGTGGCTTTCTTTGGTAGACAATATTTCATAGCTGGAAATCTCACTCTGTGAGCCAGTGTTTCCTACACAAATTACTGATGATTTTAGTATCTAGAATCTATTCAGGAAGCTTAGTAAGTAAGGCCAGTCTCATGGGTGCCAGTGGCCCGGGCTAAGCTATGGTGTGTATTGTGTCCAATTGCCTATGTTAACACAAGAAGAAAACAGAAGATGAGAAAGGAGTGGGTGTGGTTAAAAATGAAACCCTTCAGATTGTCCAGAATGGAACTAGTGAGAGAGAAATAGATAAAAATAATATCGCATGTTTATAATTGTGATTTAGAAATAGGCCATATCAAGTTGTATTTTTTATTTTGCCCTCCTCTTTAACTAACAGATAAAATTAACTAAATCTGTAAATAAATCCTTATATCTAGGTTGATTCCTGCCGATCATAAAAAGCAAAATACAAAACAAAAAGCAAAAATTTTCATAGATTTCTTTCAGCTTTCTACTTAAAACTCATACCATGCAGAAGTATTACACCATCTTCTCCAAGTTTTAGATCTCAAAAATTAAGGAAAAAAAAAAAAAGATATCTAGCTGATGAGCTAGCAGTTAGTTTTTCTCATGACATAAAAATGACAGAGACCCCGTTGTTCTTGGTTTTTGTTCTGGGAGTAACCTCTTTGCAGTGGCTTCAACTTGACTCTCAGTAGTTCAGTCTTGGGGTCTAGATGTGAACAAGGTAGCGTTCAGTGTTCATCCTTTTTGCTTTTTGATAATTCTACTCTTAAGTAGTACTTCAAGATAGGTGGGCAACTGGGAATACTCGGCAGTCTGTACTGCCACTTCATGCAGATGCCAGAACTCCACAGAGACCAGGGCCGACCTCTGATGGATCAGCTGCCACTGAGCCTAGATCCTCAGTGCTGAGCTGTGCGCTGACAGTCTCTGTGCATGACCCTGGCTCACTGACTCAGGTGCTGATGAAGGTGACACATCACCGTAGAGATGGATCACTGTACTCTGAGAGCGTGTTGGCCTGCCTGAGCTTCGAGGGTCGTCTGCTGTATCGTGTTGCATTGATATAAGTAGGCAGAGAGAACTGAGTAGATTTACAGGCCAAGAGTTCTAGCGTGCTGACTGGTCATTTTGCAGAGAAGTCTATCACAGCCCCTCTCCTCTTGCAAACTGCCCCCCACTCCCGGCTAATAATTTTCATAGTAATGAATTTTAGCAAAACCAACCAGTTGAGACTCTGGAGCTGCGGTGGTTTCTACTTTCCATTAGAAAGTAATTTCAAATTTTATTATAGGAACTACAGGGTTGATGTACAGTGATTAATCCAGATGCACCTAGATCGGATGTGACAGAAATGATGTGAATAGTTTTAGAGAGTATCTGTATGAAAGTAATGTGGTCATTTATATGAACTCTGTAATGTCTGTGAAAGAAATGATTTTGCAGTTTATTGCATCATTAGTCAAATTTTCCGAATCATTGATGTGAAAATCCAGAGTTATTGAAAATAACTTAGACACTGTGTCTCTGTGTTTGTGTTTTACAGTGGCTGCTAATTTACAGAAGATTGTAGATGACCCCAAAGCTTTAAAAACGTTGACATTTAAGTTGGTAAGTGGGAAGGGGGAAGTAGACCTCATATTTCTGTCAGGTGGGCTGCCCCAGGAGGGAGGCATCGCACCTTTGCACACTTAGCCTGTTGTTGTTGCTGGCTTGGGGGAGAATCACATTTGTACTCAGTAGTTGCCTCTGCCACACTAGGAACATTGTTTCTGATCACGACTGGAAACTTCCTTCATGAAGGTAGGACGTTCTTTCCTCATCAGAACTTTGACTGTGAATGGACCTTTGAGACCCTCAGAGCTCTGGGTACCATTTTTTTTCTCTCCAGAACTCCTTTCTATTGCACCTTGACCATACAGACAAAACTAAACTTCACTGAAAGCAGCACTCTTACTGAAGCTTTCCTCAGTGGAAGCCAGGTGGTTGCAGCTTTTAAAAATAGAGGCCAATAGTTGTGTAAATGGTTCAGGTAATTGGAGATGACCACAGAACAGCTCACCAAAGGCTGGCAAGCAGACATAGCATTTCATCTATTCTGGAATCATGCCACCACACCGTTGTAGAGGGTAGATGTTCTCACAGCTTTTTATGTACTAGCACATTTTAAATCTAAGTTTGGACGACAGAATAGTGAGCATCCTGAAGTGACAGTGAAGCAGGAGTCCAAGTCTAGAACATCAGCACTGATGGTTTTCCAAGCAGTTCTCACAAGCAGGGTATTAAGAAAGAATAAATGACTCGTTTTCAAACATAAAGTAATCTTACCTAGGGCCAATCAGAAGCCACAAGCAGTTTAAGATCCAGAGGACCAATACATGACTGTGCACATGATACTGATGACCCACCTCCTTGGTGGTTCCTAAAAAATCAAATGGAAATTGCCTGTGGGCCACAACTGATGCATGAATAACCACAGTAAACACAAGCCTGGTGTTCATAAAATTTCTGTGTCTTGCTAGGCTGTATGATCACATGTAAACCACAAGAACTTTTACAGACTATACCTGGTAACAGTCGAACATTTTACTTAGTATAGAGCACTGCAAGACACAGAACTCTTGTGGAGCTGTCATCTATCTCACCTTAACTGTGTTTGAAACTCACATGTAATTTTGTGAACAAGTTTTATTCATATGAGAGCATGTGGTGAGAGACTGATACCCTATGTCAACCTTTCAGACCCTTAAAAGAGCCTTTTTGGGGGCATGGCACTCTCTGAAGAACGTTTTCTTCATTTTGGATGTATGCACAGAGACAGTCATTTGGCACTTTCATGCTGATTCATTCCCACCATGTGTGAACTTACAGTAGTGACACTGGCCCTCTCTCAGGAAAGTTGTCCTGAAAGCAGCTACTGTACCGTCTTGACCACAGCAGGAGCAACAACACTGTCAGCATCTCTTCCTCTGGTTAGGTTTTAGGTTTCCTGCATTATGTCTTGGTTCTCTCTTGCACGCTCAGCACCTCAGTAAGAGACACTGTTCTGCTTCCAAGGCCCTCTTCCTAACAACTGTTCTCAGTGCCCAGCTCTGCATGCAGAACTGTGCCCCTAGCCCGAGTAACCTCTCTGTGGTCCCAAAGTGATGGGAAGAGTGGCTCTCTACTGTCCTCTTCTGAATCCCTCAGCCTGCTCACGTTGCAAAAGCCTTCTCTGACCCTATGCCTTATACATCGCCTGCTGCACTTCACCTCTGATGGTGGGACCCTTTACATCTCGGAAGTCTGAGGCCAACTTGATGTTCAGGATTACACAGTAGATGCTAGAGATTCAACTCTGGTCTAGCTCAGATCCCATGCTTACAGTACCTTGTCTTTCAAAGGCAGCCACCAAGCCCGTGCTTTCTTAGATTCCTCTATGGTTTCTTTTTTTATATGCCTGGATGTAGTTACTTTGCATGAGACTGGGTCTCCTCTGAACCTTAAGTGAGCAGTAATGCCTAGTACAGAAGAGTCCTGGAAGCAAATCCATCCGTATATTCCTCTGCCTCAACTAAACAGATAGCCATGTGGGTGTTCTTAAGAAGTGGACATTGATAGTGTTTCCTCCAAACACTAGGAATTAGAAATGTTAAATAAAACCAGTCTCAAGAATGACCTTCTGTTCTTGTCTGTCCAGCTCCTGGTAAAGCCTCAGAGGCTTCTTTGTTGTTATCAGCAGCTGGCCAGGTTAAGACCCACTCCACACAGCTAATTTGAGCCAGCTAAAATTCAAAGATTTTGATGCATTGGCTTTCACTCAACCTGGTTATTTTATTTGAAGAATAAAAGATCAAAGCGTTTGAGCAGTGGTATTTCTCACAAGCTACTGCTGTGGTTCAAGGTCCTTTCATCTCTCAGCTGTTTATCATGATTCTAATCGTAGGGAGAATGTCAGGGGTCTGGAAATTGCCTGGAGAACAGGGAGGTCTTACTACTGTGTTTCTTTACCTTGCTGAGCCATTGCCTCACTCCTGGGACTGAAGGGGGACATCTAAAAATCCCTAATGCCCAGGCCATTGGCCAGGTTCTCCACTTTAATGGCTTGTGCATTCTGGGCTTTTAGAACTTTGAGGGCACCCTTTAGTGATACTGGCATTTAGCTAGAGCTGGAAGCACTCTTCCTGTAGATTGAACTGCCACTTCATCGCTACCACCACCACCACGAGTTGATTCACCTGTGTCCTTACCTTACTATCTGATCAGTTATGAAACCAGTAGTACAAAGAGCCAAGGTTGGTGAATACCTTTTATCCAGGCACTCGGGAGATAGAGGCAGGCAGACCTCTGTGAGTTGAAGGCCAGTCAGGGTTATACTAAGACCCGTGTGTGTGTGTGTGTGTGAATATGTGTGTGAATATATGCCTACACAGACATACACAAACACACACACACACACGTGAAGTTTGTTTTTACTGTTGCCCAGGAAGATCTTTAGCCTTCTTTGACAAGTATGGTTTCTCTGTTGTCATGACCATGACCATGGCTGGGGATCAGCTTCTCCCCTGCTTTTGACAAAGTGCCTCAGCCACAGCGCCATTTCAGCTTCAGTATCCCATGGCTTTGAGTCTGACACAGCGGCAGCAGCCCTGCTTTGGAATTGATATTTTTTTAAATTGGCCACCCTGTGGTTTTGTAATGTAGGTGAATTTTGCTGCTTTCAATGTGGAATTTTAAAAGTTGCATTAGTGAAAATGTGAAATAAGATATATTTAATCTGCTTTTGAAAAAATACAAATGGGAGTGAATCTTATTCAGGTCCAGTTGGCACCCATTTACAGGAGCATTATAGATTTTATAGATTTTAGTTGCCGAAATGGACATGAACACCACAGATAGAGATTTCATAAGGGTGTTGATGATTGATAACTGAGGGACTTGTGCTAAGGTCTTCTTGGGAGATGCTTGACTAGACCACATCTTTTCCTGAAATGTGGATGAAGTCAAAACAGACAAAACTACTTGAGAGTTTTAAGTTTCGCCCTTATCAGAGGGGGACAAGAGTGAGCTCTAAGGCTCTCAGCCTGTTCAGAAGGTCCATGTGGCCGCCCCCCTCCTCCCCCTTCACGTTCAGTTAGAAGCAAAGGCTGTTCAAATGTGGGACAGAGACCACAGAGTTGGCTAGAAACCTGACAAAATGGAAATGCCAGGGCTGTATTTCAGGCCCAGGGTGCTGGCACTGATAGGACCTAAGTCACAGGGGTCTACTTAGCTGTTTAAGTGAGAAATAGAAGTTCTGAGCCTGAAGTTTGAGGACCAAGGCTTCATAGAGAGTACGGGATTCCCACTCTAAGGAGCACTTGAGTAAAGCTCCAACTCCACAGTGTCTCACACTCCACAGTTCCTTGTAATCTCCTGGGGAGCCAGAGCATCCCCAGGCTATACCCAAGCCAGCTGAATCATCGCCATGGAACAGAAGCTAACCAGCTTTGGTATGTTTTCAAACTTTCCCAATGAATCCGAAACATAGTCCACCTTTTGCATAGAAGGTTGGTGCTGAACTATCTTCAGTCCCTGCACAGGCACATGCAGTTTCTGCAGCCTGCAAGGAAGAGTTAGGAAGTTTCAGGAATCCCACTCTAGGCTTGAATGGTAACACTCATGGTCTTCTTCACTGCTAATCAAGAACCCGGGAATGTACATATATTTCTTCTGTATGGGAGCCCATGTTTATGACTTCCTTCTAATTCTGATTAATCCTGAAAATTAAATTGTCAGGCCACGAGTATGATGGCATATGCTTGAGAGGGGGTAGAGGAGCAACACTGTTCAGCGGGACTCACCTGGAATCCTTGGGACACAAGGACTGAGGAACAGCCAGGGGAAGGAGCCTTCTGGTTTCCATCTGTGGCAG
>JADRCH010000029.1:8781428-8837140 GCA_019843965.1 Rhynchomys soricoides
CCCGGAATCTTTGGGATGCAGGGAATGAGGAACAGCCAGGGGAAGGAACCTTCTAGTTTCCATTTGTGGCAGGAGACCTCTGCCTGGGCCACCAGGGCTCCACAGCCAAATAGAGCTGGGAGAAAGATAGCCTCCCAGGAGTGTGGGCAAGACTGTCTGCTGAGAGGGACCCACCTGGAATACCCAGGACACAGGGACTGAGGAGTGGTCTTCTGGTTTCTTTTGGTGGCATGGGATCAGATCCTGTGACACAGGGCACCATACTCAAATAGTGCCAGGAGAGAGCTGGTATACCAGGAGTGCCGACACACCTTTAAGCACAGGCAAGACCACAACTTCTGTTCAAATTCATTGAATCAAGAGGGACCCTTGCAGAGCCATCAGGACACAGGAAACAAGGGACAGCTGGAGGCTAGATCCTTCTGGTTTCTGTCTGCACCCCAAAGTTGACTCTGTACCACAGCTCTCCAAACCCAAATTCCTGTCAGAGAGAACTGGTCTTCAAGGAGTATTGACACATAGGCTTTCAGGAAAGACAAACCACAGTCAGAGAGAGTAAGACCAGCTAACACCAGAGATAACCAGATGGCAAAAGGCAAGGGCAAAAACATAAGGAACAGAAACCAAGGCTACTTGGCATCATCAGAACTCAGCTCTCCCACCACAGCAAGCCCCGGATACCCCAAAACATCAGAAAAGCAAGACTCAGACTTAAAATCACATCTCATGATGATGATAGAAGATTTTAAGAAGGAAATAAATAACTCCCTTAAAGAAATACAAGAGAACACAGTTAAACAACCAGAGGCCCTTAAAGAGGAAACACAAAAATCCCTTAAAGAATTACAAGAAAACACAATCAAATAGACAAGGGAAATGAGCAAAACCATCCAGGAACTAAAAACAGAAATAGAAACAATAAAGAAATCACAAAAGGAGACAACCCCGGAGTTAGAAAACCTAGGAAAGAAATCAAGAGTCATAGACGCAATCATCACCAACAGAATACAAGAGATGGAAGAGAGAATCTTGGGTGTAGAAGATACCATAGAAAACATTGACACCACAGTCAAAGACAACGCAAAATGCTAAAAGCTCCTAACTCAAAACATGCAGGAAATCCAGGATACAATGAGAAGACAGAACCCGAGGATAATAGGTATAGAGGAAAGTGAAGTTTCCCAACTTAAAGGACCAGTAAATATCTTCAACAAAATTATAGAAGAAAACTTCCCTAACCTAAGAAAGAGATGAACATAAATATACAAGAAACCTACAGAACTTCAAATAGATTGGACCAGAAAAGAAATTCCTCCCATCACATTATAGTCAAAACACCAAATACACAAAATAAGGAAAGAATATTAAAAGCAGTAAGGGAAAAAGAGCAAGTAACATGTAAAGGGAGACCTATCAGAATTACACCAGACTTCTCACCAGAGACTATGAAAGCTAGAAGATCCTGGGCAGATCTCATACAGACTCTAAGAGAACACAAATGCCAGCCTAGGCTGCTAAACGCAGCAAACTCTCAATAATCATAGATGGTAAAACCAAAATATTCTATGACAAATCTAAATTTGCACAGTATGTTTCCACAAACCCAGCCCTACAAAGAATAATAGATGGAAAACGCCAACAGAAGGAAGGAAATTACACCCAAGAAAAAGCAAGAAAGTAATCTTTCAACAAACTCAAAAGAAGATAGCCACACAAACATAAAAATAACATCGAAAATAACAGGAAGCAACAATCACTGTTCCTTAATGTCTCTTAACATCAATGGACTCAATTCCCCAATAAAAAGACATAGCCAGACAGACTGGATCCTTAAACAGAACCTAACATTTTGCTGCATCCAGGAAACGCACCTCCATGTTAAAGACAAACACTACCTCAGAGTAAAGGGCTGGAAAACAAATTTCCAGGCAAATGGCCCCAAGAAACAGGCTGGACTAGCCATTCTAATATCGGATAAAATCGACCTTCAAACAAAAGTCATCAAAACAAAAAAAAAAAAAAATAAGGAAGGACACTCCATACTCATCAAAGGAAAAATCTACCAAGAAGAACTCTCAATTCTAAACATCTATGCCCCGAATGCAAGGGCATCCACATTCATAAAAGAAACTTTACTAAAGCTTAAAGCACACATTGCATCTCACACAATAATAGTGGGAGACTTCAACACCCCACTATCATCAATGGACAGATCTTGGAAACACAAACTAAACAGAGACACAGTGAAACTAACAGATGTTATGAACCAAATGGATTTAACAGATATCTCTAGAACATTTCATCCTACATCAAAAGAATATACCTTCTTCTCAGCATCTCATGATATCTTCTCCAAAACTGATCATATAATTGGTCACAAAGCAAATCTCAACAGATATAAGAAGATTGAAATAATCTCAGGCCTCCTATCAGATCACTACAGAATAAGGCTGGTCTTCAATGGCAACAATAACAATAGAAAGCCCACATACACATGGAAGCTGAACAATGCTCTACTCAATGATAATTTAGTCAAGGAAGAAATAAAGAAAGAAATTAAAGACTTCCTACAATTTAATGAAAATGAAAGTACCACATACCCAATCCTATGGGACACAATGAAAGCAGTGTTAAGAGGAAAACACATAGCTCTGAGTGCCTCCAAAAAGAAACTGGAGAGAGCATATATTAACAGCTTAACAGCACATCTGAAAGCTCTACAACAAAAAGAAGCTAATACACCCAAGAGGAGTAGAATGCAGGAAATAATCAAATTAAACTTAATCAAATAATAAAATTAATCAAATTTCTACTGAAATCAACCAAGTAGAAACAAAAAGAACTATACAAAGAATCAACAAAACTAGGAGCTGGTTGTTTGAGAAAATCAACAAGATAGATAAACCCTTAGCCAGACTAACCAGAGGGCACAGAGACAGTATCCAAATTGACAAAATTAGAAACAAAACGGGAGATATAACAAGAGATTCTGAGGAATTTCAAAAAATCATCAGATCCTTCTAAAAAAAGCCTGTACTCAACAAAATTGGAAAATCTGGATGAAATGGACAAGTTTCTAGACGGATACCAAATACCAAAGTTGAGTCAGGATCAGATAAATCATCTAAACAGTCCAATAACCCCTAAAGAAATAGAAGCAGTCATTAAAAAGCTCCCAATGAAAAAAGGCCCAGGACGAGATGGGTTCAGTGCAGAATTCTATCAGACCTTCAAAGAAGACATAATACCAATACTCTTCAATCTATTCCACAAAATAGAAACAGAAGGAACATTACCCAATTCATTCTATGAGGCCACAGTTACACTGATACCAAAATCCCACAAAGACCCAACAATAAAAGAAAACTTCAGACCAATTTCCCTTATGAATATCGATACAAAAATACTCAATAAAATTCTTGCAAACCGAATTCAAGAACACATCACAACGATCATTCACCATGATCAAGTAAACTTCATCCCAGGGATGCAGGGATGGTTCAATACCCAGAAATCCATCAATGTAATCTACTACATAAACAAACTCAAAGAAAAAAAACCACATGGTCATTTCATTAGATGCTGAAAAAGCATTTGACAAAGTTCAACATACCTTCATGATAAAAGTCTTGGAAAGATCAGGAATTCAAGGAACATACCTAAACATAGTAAAAGCAATATACAACAAACCAGTGGCCAACATCAAACTAAATTGAGAGAAACTTGAAAAATCCCACTAAAATCAGGGACTAGACAACACTGCCCTCTCTCTCCCTATCTATTCAATATAGTACTTGAAGTTCTAGCTAGAGCAATTAGAAAACAAAAGCAGGTCAAAGGGATACAAATTTGAAAGGAAGAAATCAAACTATCTCTATTTGCACATGATATGATGGTATAGTGACCCAAAAAACTCCACCAGAGATCTGCTACAGCTGATAAACACCTTCAGCAAATTGTCGGGATACAAAACTAACTCAAGCAAATCAGCAGCTTTCCTATACTCGAAGGATAAACAGGCTGAGAAAGAAATTACGGAAATGACACCCTTCACAATTGTCAGAAACAATATAAAGTACCTTGGTGTAACTCTAACCAAACAAGTGAAAGATCTGTATGACAAGAACTTCAAATCTCTGAAGAAAGAAATCGAAGAAGACCTCAGAAAATGGAAAGATCTCCCATGCTCATGGATCGGCAGGATTAATATAGTTAAAATGGCCATCCTGCCAAAAGCAATCTACAGATTCAATGCAGTCCCCATCAAAATTCCAATGCAATTCTTCACAGACTTAGAAAGTGCAATTCTCAAATTCATATGGAATAACAAAAAACTCAGGATAGCAAAAACTATTCTCAACAATAAAAGGACTTCTGGGGGGAATCAGCCTCCCTGACTTCAAGCTGTACTACAGAGCAGTAGTGATAAATAAAACTGCATGGTATTGGTACAGTGACAGGCAGGTAGATCAATGGAATAGAATTGAAGACCCAGAAATGAACCCACACACTTATGGTCACTTGATCTTTGACAAAGGAGCTAAAACCATAGAGTGGAAAAAAGACAGCATTTCCAACAAATGGTGCTGGTTCAACTGGCGGTCTACATGTAGAATATTGTGAATTGATCCATTTCTATCTCCCTGTACAAAGCTTAAGTCCAAGTGGATCAAGGACCTCCACATAAAACCAGATACGCTGAATCTAATAGAAAAGAAAATGGGGGAAAGTCTCCGACACATGGGCACAGGGGAAAAGTTCCTGAACAGAACTCCAATGGCTTGTGGTCTAAGATCAGGAATTAACAAATGGGACCTCACAAAATTACAAAGCTTCTGTAAGGCAAAGGACACTGTAAATAGGACAAAACGGCAACCTACAGATTGGGAAAAGATCTTTACCAATCCTATGTCCGATACAGGGCTAATATCCAATGTATACAAAGAACTCAAGAAGCTAGACTCCAGAGATCCTAATAGCCCTATCAAAAATTGGGGAACAGAGCTAAACAGAGAATTCTCAACTGAGGAAACTCGAATGGCTGAGAAGCAATGTTCATCATCATCAGGGAAATGCAAATCAAAACAACCCTGAGATTCCACCTCACACCAGTCAGAATGGCTAAGATCAAAAACTCAGGTGACATCAGATGTTGGTGAGGATGTGGAGAAAGAGGAACACTCCTCCACTGCTGGTGGGAATGCAAGCTGATACTACCTCTCTGGAAATCAGTTTGGCGGACCCTCAGAAAAATGAACGTAATACTACCTAGCTATACCACTCCTGGGCATATATCCAGAAGATGCTCCAATTTGTAATAAAGACACATGTTCCACTATGTTCATAGCAGCCATATTTATAATAGCCAGAAACTGGAAACAACCCAGATGTCCGTCAACAGAGGAATGGATACAGAAAATGTGGTACATTTACACAATGGAATACTACTCAGCTATTAAAAACAATGACTTCATGAAATTCTTAGGCAAATGGATGGAACTGAAAAATATCATCCTGAGTCAGTTAATGCAGTCACAAAAGAATGAACATGGTATGTACTCTCTGATAAGTGGTTATTAGCCCAAAAGTTCGAAATACCCAAGAGTCACATCACAGCAACCATAGGACTGAGTGTGAGGTCCGAAATGGAGAACAGACTCAAGGAGCTAAGGGAGTTTGCAGTCCCATGGAGAGAGCAACAGTGTCAACTGGCCTGACCCCTCAATGCTCCTGGAGTCTGGATCACCAACCAAGGAATACACATGGAAGGACTCATGGTGCTGGCCACATGTGGCAGAGAAGGGTCTTGTTAGACATTAGAGGGAGCAGAGGCCCTTGGGCCTGAGGGTGTTAGATGCCCTTGTGTAGGAGAATGCCAAGGAGGGAAGATGAGAATGGGTGGGTGGGTGGGTGGGGGAATACCCCCATAGTGACAGGGGAGAGGGAGGGGATAGGGAGGTTCCAAAGGGGATATCTGGAAAGGGGAAAATATTTGAAAGGTAAATAAAGTGTCAAAAAATCATTTTTATTTAAACTTGAATCTCTAAAAATATTATTAACATAGTTCACAGTTGTGTTTAAAAAACTTATTAGTGTATATTCATTGTATAAAGCAATGGCTTTCAAAAGCCTCTTTTTTCAAGTATAGCATGTACTTTGATCATATTGAATGAAGATTTAAATTGATGTTTATTAAAACACAGTTCACTGGGGAAAAAAAGGTCATGGTAGGTAAATCTCACAATGTTGCCATAAATCAAAGCAGGAGCTTCAGTCCATATTCCTAGTTACACCTCATCCCCGTAAATAGTCAGGGCAGCTTCATTTAAAACTGTTCCTAATGGGGCAGGGAGCACTTCTGGTTTTATGAATTTCAACTTGGGGACATGCCCATTTACAGGTCTGTAATAAAATGGGGATCGATCTTTCCTTTGGTATGCAGTGCAAGTACAGTGAGAGGCTTCAGGGAAAGGCCCCACGAATTGCAGATTGTCAGCTAAGATTCTCTTCACCCTCCCTTTCCCTCTCACAGCAAACCATCTTACTAAGAAAAACTGACAAACTATTGTTATCAGATTCAGCTATGTAGCAGACAGCACATTAAAACCTGACAATATTTGTTGTCGTTAATAAATTGGAATTTTCAAATGAAAATGGGATTTTGGCAAACCTCTCTCTGCTGTTGACTGACAGCCCCACAGTACTGAGACACTCTTCCGATGAGGCTGCTGATGGACCGTATTAATGAATACGATTTGTTTACACTGTCTAACATTCATATTCTGTAATGAAATAACCTTTAGAAGATCTATAAAACTCGATGGTGCTTAAAAATTATACCAGGTAAAGATCCCCTCAAAGGGCAGCGAGGACCTATGGACTTTAATGGAAGTGGCAGGGAAAGTTCAGTGCTCTTGTTTCAGATTCCACGCTGCAGCTAACCTTTCAGAATTACCGCAGGGAAAGGTTTGGCACTGTAGTAAACGGTATTTGGGAAAGCTTCTAAAAATACTCCCCTTTTCTAAATACATGTTTGTGTGAGGCTGGGTTTGTCTTCACGTACTTCAGAGCAAGAGGCGTAATGCAGCAGAGTAAATGCAGATAGCTGTATAAGAATCCAGCTGTCATCACTGAGCAAGAACGTTAAAGAAGTTTGCAGAAGTGTAAGCCACGTCAGTCTTCTCAAGGGTTGTTGCTGCTGCTGCTGATTGTGGGAGGTGATGGAGATGTATTATTTTCCATGCAGATTTTTAGTTATGCTGATGTGGAGTGAGTTCATTATTAGATGTAATGAATCAGGAAACAAATATTTTAAAACTGTATGTTTTAATTTCTAACTAATATAGTAAATATCCTACACAAACATGTTTTTAATGTAAGGGTTTTTATTTTTATTTTTATTTTGTTTTACATTTGGGGGATACTGGGACCTGAACCCAGAGCCTCATGCGACATAGCCTCAGACAGTACTTGTTTTCTCAGGTGTAATTTCAAGATCATCAGTACAATGAATGTGTCCCACATAAACATGAATTTTGGGAGTATTCAATCTTTTTTAACAGTAAATAGTGACTCTGAGTCATAAAGGTTTGAACACTTTCTCACCACAGTCTTGGTCCCTTGACTCTTGAGTGAGTACTTCATGTGTTCATGGTCTCCTGGGTGATTTGTAAATTGAGAAAGAGTGGGAAATTTAAGTCTTGCTTTCAGATATCTGTTGCGAAGACATACTTTAAAACATTTACAAATGGCCATACCATGGATCATCAAGGACAGCAGGCTGCATGGAAGGTGTCTGAGTCTTAGAGGCAACCAAGCAAAGGCTGTTCAGGAAATAAGCGCATCTGCTTACTTGGTACCAGGGCACAGCACGGGAACTCTGGGGAATCTTCCTCTGTGTGTCCACAGTAACCAAGGGCCTGTAATTAAACTGTTGCTCTGGAAGAAGGAGATTCTAGTTCTGTTTGCTCCAAGTCAGCTTAACCAGTTTGGGTAGTCTGTTTTCATTCTTAATCATTTCAAGAAAATTTGGCCTTCTTTTTGTCCTATCTCTGAAGTAGCTCTGAGGCTCATGATGGGCTTCAACACTGGCCAGTGGGAGCATTTTGTCACCAGTGGTAATGGCAGTAGCATGTGCTCGGCTGCTGTCACTCACCTGCCTACCAAAACCCATGGTTTCTGCTGCCAGTCAGTGAAATTAAGGAGAGCCTCACAAGGTGGAAGAAGGAAGTTGTCAGAGGAGAAGGGACAGCTGCAGAGGGACAGGAAAGTACAGCTTGGGAGCGTTTCAGCACTGGCGAGACAGACCCTACTAGGAAGTGTCTGCTGAACTACCTGCTTTGCTGGATTTCCTTGTTGGAAGTGAGCGGACGCAGAGACTGGACCCTGTTCTTCCCTGAGCTGCTCAACTGTCAAAGAGAGCTATCAGTGTCATCAGTGGGCAGGCACAATGCCGAGTCTTTGCTATAAATGCTGCCTGATCTTACTTACCTTCAGGGCACTGATTTGACATCAGTATAATTTATTCTGAGTTCAGTCATTTTATAGATAGTTACTAAAATGTCTTCAAAATTTTAAAGCATCTTTTAACTATATTCGTACTTAATGAAAAAACGGTGCATTGGACATAGGTGGGTTCCAAGCACTCACTGCTGTTTGAACATTGTGCATACACAAGCCACTCTTAGCAGGTAAAGGGTGCTGTTTGCAAGGGAGTTTGGGGAAATAATTTAGCCCGGATTGAGACTAGAAATTCGTATGTGGCTCTTTGAAACGTAATCATTCGACACGACCAGCATCCCTTTAGCATTTCTGCAGTCTCCAGTTCTGGTCAGTGTGTTATAAGGTGAAGAAAAAACTTAAAAATAGTGATCTCCCTCCAGTTGTGTGTGTGTGTGTGTCTGAGTATGAGTGTGTGTTTGTACCCATGCACGGTAAATACAGACAAAAGAAATGAATGTGAATGAAAAATAACAAATTAGTGTCAATGAAAGTATCCTAGAAAGCAGTGGCTTATTTTCAGTGTCTTCTGATCTTGAAGCGATAGGACACACTACAATTTGGGCTAATTTTAGGTAAAAGAAAAAAATGTGTTAAAATAATGTGAATAAAATTTTGTCAAAGGAAGGAATTCTGTGTTAGCCATTTTTGCTGAAACAAAAGTACTTCCGATATCGAGCTTACAAAGAGAAAACGCCTGCTTTGGCTAACAGTTCCAGACTGTGATTGGTCAGTTCCATTCACCGATCTGGGCCTGTGGTCGGGATCGTAGGGGGAATATGTGGGAGTGCATGAGAATACTTGGCAGAACAGAAACAGTAATCACACAGCCAGGAAAACAATGACAGGGAGACGTGATCTGGGATCTCACCTTCCCTTTATAAAGGTGTGTTCCCAGGCACCCCCATCTTCCCATGTGGGAGGCATGGGCAAGTAGAATATGAATTTTGTTTGCGAGCCTAGGTGGGCATGGTACTGTTAGAATGAATAGTAGATCCCACCACACCTCTGCTGGCTGAAGCCCCCAGTGTCAAAGTATCTCACAGGGGTTTTCTGCACAGTTTTTTTTTTTTTTTTTTGGTTCCCAATAACTGCAGGGTATTTTTACACCCACCCTAACCCATTTAGCTCTGCAATAAAGACACAGAGATCCTGTATTTTTATCAATAAGCTTCAAACATTAATAACTGGGCAGATTCTGATCTATTCTAACCTGATTAGGTTCCTACTACCCAGCTAAATGCCCTGTTAGTTGCCATCTTCTGGGTTTGCCTTGGTTCGCTCTGGTCCATGTGTGTCCTTGTGGCTGCTCTCTCATTGCGATCTCATGGTGAATCCTCCTGGTCTCTCCGTGTGGTTTTTCTACATCTCCTTCTTGTAGTCCTTTTCTTCCCTGTCCCATTTGGGACCCCATGAGTGGGACCCGAAGTCCCTCCCTAGCTCTTCTGCCCAGGTAATTGACTGATCAGCTCTTTTATTAACTAGTCAGAGGTAATGGAAAACAAATTTTACATAACATTGAGACCATGCCATAGTCAGGACTGTAGACCAAGATCTGGGCATACAAATCAGCATCTGAATGCACAGTGCACAAAACCATCCTCTGACACACCAGGATGACATTTCTAAAAGCGTTTGGCACCCAGCAATCATTCATTCACTGGTGTGGTTCTTGGGGCTTCTCCATGAAGAGGAGCCGGTGACCTGGAGTGGACCTGCCCTCCCACAAAAACAGCTCTAAACCCAGCACTGACAGTTTCTTCTTCCCTTTCAGGCTTCTGGCTGCGATGGGGCGGAGATTCCTGATGAAGTGAAGCTGATCGGGTTTGCCCAGTTGAGTGTGAGCTGATGTATGTCCCTTGCTGTCACCCTCATCGGTCGTGCCCCTCCCTCCTCCAGCTCCCTCTTTGCCTCCTTCCTCTCACCCCCTCACTCCCAAATCCCAACAAATAAGAAGATTGTGAAGAGGCTGGCTTCGGTGAAGTGGGATAAAAAAATAATAATAATTTTTAAAAAACTCCTAGCACTCCGAGTTCTGCTTTATTCTCCAGCAGTCCACAGTCCGAGCACAGGGACGTGCTGCAGCTGCGCAACTGTTGCTGATTCCTTCTCAGAGAGCTAGTTACTATTCTTAGCAGTCAATTTGGATAGCCCATAAGTGAGGAGTCGGAAACACACTCAGGTGGTCCTATCTCTTGGCAACAAAAGGAATCTTCTACCAGAAGCCTTTTCTCCTTTTCCTGTTGTATTTCTGTTTAATACTTTAATTGTACATCTGACAATACTGCCTCTTTTACGTTGTACTTAGAAATTAATATACTTATAAAATTAAGATTTATTAGCCAAACTTGAATTCTAGTTTTAAAACTGACTGTGAATTTTATTTTTCATATATTTATGCTTTACACACCTTAGCTGTGAGGAGAAAGTTTTGATTATATGCTTTCTGCAGTTGATCTCTTGTTATTTAGACACGGTTTCAGGTCAATCTTTGGAGTACTTGTGGCTTCTAATTTTTGAAATGACTGAATTAAGAATTTGGATGCTTGCTCTTTTGGTTGGTTTGCCTAAAATCCAGTCCACAATCCAGTCGTCTCTTGGGTGAGGGAGGTGCCTTGCAAACTTTCATATTACGAATGTGCCTGAGGCTGCTTATCCCTGGACCAGTCTCAGATCTCAAACCTGCACTAGACAAGGAGGCATACTTTTGCTTCATCTGGACATTTAGAATACTGTAACCGTGCTGCCGTTCTGTCAGATTGCTAACTACATCCCCTGTCTCTGATTTGGCTCTCCTTAGGCAATAGGATTTGTTGTTTTTAAGGCGATAAACTTGACAACACCAGAATCCGAGTTTTACTTGAAAACTCTGCAGACTACACAGGGGGTGTGAAAAATAACCGAAAAGGTTTTGTGCAATGGCAAAAGGTAACAATGCTGTAAATGTTCGAGAATAAGCATTTCCAACCCAAGAACCTCCTGCTTGACGATGTATTATGAACCTAGTAAACCTTAGGATTTTCAAATTTGGAGTCAAAACCTTCAAGAATGTGGGCTCTGGGGACGGTACCATTGCTCTTTCCTAGCTAACCCTAGATACGGCAGCTCTTTAATGTACTTTAAAAAGCAAATATATATTACTAAGGAAAGAAGTTATTTATAATTGCCTTGTCATGATCGTTAAGGTGTTCTAGAACCATTTGCATACAATTTAATGTAATTCCATTCCATTCTATTGTTTACACAATTACTCAAAGATGACTGCAAGGGTAAAAGGAAAAATAAAAGTGTATTGCACAGTGCACTTGTGTCTCCTCCGTTTCATTTCTCCTCCAGCTCCTCCTCTGTACAATTCAACACTGTCCTAAGATACCTAGCACAAGCAAGCAGACTAGAGAGAAGTGCCCCACGTGAAAGGGTGCCCTGCCCTTGAAGTCACAGCCATAGCCGACTACTGAAACCTTCATACTGCACTTAGACAGGCAATCCCTGAAAGCAGTGGGGTTCAAGGGACAACTGAGGAATGTCCACAATAGTTAAGAGATTCATCCAGGGCATTTCTCAGAGCTGCTGGCAAAGCTAGGCACGGCATGTTGGATCCTGCTTCCTGATTTAAAAAAAAAAAAAGAACAAGTTCTTAACAGTTGTCAGTACAACTTGTGAATAACAACAGTCCCAGAAGTTGAAGGTAAGTCCCCATTGCTGAAGACACCACACACCTTAGACATTAGGATACAGACTTTTTGAGCTGGAATAAATCTCAAATCTTCCCCTTTGAAGATTAGCTTTTCTAATACCAGAAGATGCTATGCTAGCTGTGTAGGAAAAGCAATCAGCAGTCCAACCCTGCTGTGACAGCTACGAACCACATGACCAGCATGGTAAAATATCTCTGAAGGTACAGCAGGCACTTTACCTCTTGGAGTTAAACAACGGTGCTCTAAGGGTACTCAAGGACCACTTGAGTGGAGGGAATACCTGGCATATGAACCTATGTAACTACACATGGCTAGTGAGGTCATGGACCTTAGAAGAGAAACCTGTTACTGACACTTTCCTAAACCGATACAATTCCAATCTGCATTCTAAAGATTTGCTTATCCTTATGTCCAAAGGCAAGTGCTGCCACCTCTCATCAAAGAAGCTCATTTCTGCAGCAGAAGGTGACCATTGCAGAAATCCACAACTAGATAAAATGCAGACAACTGCTCCAAGGGTATATCTACAGCATAGCTCCTATACCTAAGTGTGAGGGAACATCATGGAAGAGAGGACAGAAAGATTGTCAAAGGCAGAGGACCAGGAAGTCTTATGTGAATATGTACCCTCTAGCTATGACAGGGAAGCTCCCCATTTGAAATCTCAACAACATGGATACCTAAACAAGACCTGAAAAATTCCAACAGAGTTGACATCCCAGCAGAGATGGAAAATCTTACAGGGCTCTATCTGTAGATGAAGAGCTACAAGCAATTAACAACTGCTAAGAGAGGGAGAACTGGCTTCCTCAGGGAAGAGCCCCCTGATTGGTTATCCAGTTTGTAGTTGTGAACATTGTATCCAGGCAACACACAATGGACTCAGCAGATTAAATTTATCTGGTTACAAGAAGGGTGTGACCAAGGAGATGTAGACAGGACGAGGACGAGGTGGTGAGTTATGTAATTATACTTTAATTAAATCATTATAAAAGAACACTATGATAAGACCATCATATTCTACCCTTAAAATGACGAAGAACATTGCACCATGATAATAAGTGTCATTTAATTTCTGGATCCATACCCATATTCACAAGATTTTCCTAATAGCAGTTGAGGTGGTAGATTGCAAACATTCATATAAATAGGATAAAGATTTTAAAGTACATGAGAATTAAGGATAAACAGACAACAAGGTTTGCTTAGGAACAAAGGAAGCTGGAACATGATTCATTGCAAGAGTTTTACTTAATTGGGAAAATACACAGATTTGGACTACCTAACCACTACACTACCTCACTATTAATACAAAGGGTTCTACAAAGTCAATATGGTTCCTATTAAAAGTCCTAAGTTCTATTTTTCACATAAATTGAAAAAAAAAAATCTTAAAATTGGTATAGAAGAACAACCACCCAGATAGCTTAAGCAGTCTTAAAGAAATAGGCTAAACTGCCATATTTCTTGTTTTTAATATTTGCTACAAAGCTTTGGTCATCTACAACCTAAGATTAAGCTACTATGAGCACAATTGATCTCTGCTCTCTGAAGCTAAGCAGGGAATGACCTGTTAGTACTTGGCTAGGAGACAAAGGTTTTGATAATCCAAGTATTCTGTTATCATAAAATAGATTGCCCCCCCCATACACACAGGGCAATGATCCCAGAAATAAGCCTACACTTGTGTGATCAATTTATCAACCAAAGCATAAATACAGAAAGGGCTCTGTCTTCTGTGAAGGCTATTGAGAAGATAAGACTTCCAATGCAAAAGGATAAGCTGTTGTTTTTTAACAAAATCTCAACCGTTCCATTTTACCAGTGAAGACTGGAGAGCCAGATACTGGGGTGAAAGCCTACTAGCTCAGAGAGAGGCAGAGAAAGCATCCATCCGACCTTCCTTCTCAGCCCACGTCCCAAAAGCAATCTCTTTTTCATGCTGTCTCAAACAAACAAACCCAAAAGAAAATCCTCAAAATGAATGTCCCTCGTTTGTACTTCCTGTGCCTCTCTGTCTATCCTCCTGACCTCCTCTTACTCTTAATAGTTTTTATTCTATGTTCACTTCCTGTCAACTGGTTGCTTGCCTACCTAATAACCTATGGAGGACTAAATTTAATTTTGTTTTCATTAAGCAGAACTCTTAGATTAAAGGTATGTGCTAGGGCTGAGCCTTACCACAGCTAGAAACAGTTTTTTTACAGTAAGCAACACTATCCAGGATTCACAGTGTGATCAAATATCCTGAAACTTTTTCCCCATTTTATCGAAGTAAGAAGGAAAGATTTTAACTCTAACACAATAAAACTATTTACAATAGTGAAGCTATTTCCGCCAAGCTTTTCACAATGTCCCGCTTGGTTGTATTTGGCAATTTTAAGATTTAACTATTTTGAGTTCAAAGTACTGAAAAATGTTCATGTCAGTCTCATGTGAACTCAGCAATTTGAATGTCCTGGGCAGTTTGTAGTTTGAAAGCTGATCTTTGGGTAGTATTGGTCAGCTTAGTGGCAATCCTGGCTAGGTAGAACACAACAGTCAACCCAAAGGTGTTTATTTTTTGTGCAGAACCTAGAGGCAGAAGAGGCATGGAACAATTTTTCCAGGTTAACATTCCCACAATCCAGGAAGACTAGTCATTGCAGAGCCCCATCATCATCTTGGAGACTCAAAGGTCACTGTTAGGAATGGTAGAAAACTTGAGCATTTTAAATGCCATATTCAGCAGATCTCAGAAAGGTTTGAGGACCACAGTCTAGTAAGTACATCCTAGGTACACGAACTTTGTTTCAGACCCAAACCTGAAAACATGTACAGGAAGCTAGACGAAGCTTGTTTCTAGAATTAGTATCTAGAATCTGTATGGCTACTAACATCACAGCAGACAGTTTATATATACGTAATAATCTTACAGGTTTGTAGATATTTATACCTTAAAAGTTTTAGAGAGTCAAATGGAAAAGGAAAGATTATGAGATTAATGGCAATAGAATAGTCCATTATTATTTGTTTTCCTCTGTCCCATACTTCTAATAGAAGGTAGAGATTTGGGGCTTTTCTTTAACAAGCATGTGTTGGTTTGGTGAAGTAGGGGCCATGCTCCAACCCCAAAGCCAGCTTTCTAATGAATGGGGGCCACATAAAGACCATTTGCCGCTGGTGTCTGAGAGGGCAGCAGAGACGAGCTGAAGGTGGACGATACCACTTGGCCAATTTACTCTTTTACTTAGCACATTTTCTCTTGATGATCCATCCTTTCTCTTCAGATGTTTAATTTGCCGAGTGGTTTCCAGATTCCTTTGTTTGTATGCTTTTATTTTCCTGAAAAGATAAAAGTAAAACCTCACCCCAACCCTAACGCTGGGGGTTCCTTTTTTGGCAGATTAAATCTTTCCTAAGGAAAAATTTTGGTGGTTTTTTTTTTTTTCAACAAAAAAGTATTTTCACCTTAGTATGTATGGATAAATAGACCCATACTTCACTTTCTCTTTGTATATACATTCTAAGTTTAAGCATATTTATGTTTTGATCACAAACGACATTCACTTTGAATTTCAGCCTGCTTGTTGCAAGTGGCTGTTAAATTTATTTGTTTGTTTGTTTATTCACATCCCAAATACTGCTCCCCCCAGTCCCTCTCCTCCCCCTTCCCTTCTCATTTGAGAGGGTGGGAATGCCCTGGGCATCCCCCCACCCTGGCCCATCAAGTCTCTGCCAGATTAGGTGCATCCTCTCCCACTGAGGCCAGACAAGGCAGTCGTGGAGACTGAGCTGCATGCCCGCTACATATGTTCTGGGGGCCTCAGTCTAGCCAGTGTATGCTCTTTGGTTGCTGGCTCAGTCACTGAAAGTTCCCAGGGGTTCAGGTTAATTGATTCTGTTGGTCTTCCTGTGGGGTTCACTTCCCCCTCTGGGCCATCAGCTCATTCCCCAACTCTTCCATAAGTGTCCCCGAAATCTGTCCAATGTTTTTGGCTATGGGTATCTACGTCTGTTTAAGTCAGCTGTTGGGTAGAGCCTCTCAGAGGATAGTTCCAATAGGCTCCTGTCTGCAAGTATAACAGTATTAATAATGTCAGGGATTGCTGTAAGCATCTATTACATTTAAATCATTGTAATTCTTATGTGCTTGCCTCTGTCTTTCAAGTATTGGGATTGGATAAGTGCATGTGCCTACCAAGTGGTGGGATTAAAGATGCAAACCACCACAGCTTGCTTATGGATTTGTTATAATAAGTATTGTCATAAAGCCATCCTGGTTTAATTTGGTTATCCATTTCCTCTTATTTTTTAATGTTAGGGGTAAATTTTCAAGTTTTTTGAATGTGTAATCTATCATTGTTGATTTATTCTGAATTTGTTCTCTGGCAAAATTTAATATTCTAGTCTTAATTAAACACAATGCCAGTTTGTCCATTATTTCATGATTTTTTTTTGTTTTTGTGTATCTTGCCTCTATGAGCTACATAAAGATTTTATGTCATTCCTATGTTTTGCTATTTATGCCTCCCATGATCAGATATTGTTACTGTTTACCACTGTGTTAGTGGTTTTCCTTCTTGATGACTATATAGCTATACTATGAATTGGAGAAGATATTTCCTTTTGCTTTCCTAGTTGTTTGTTTTGTAGCCAATAGTGTTACACTGATTTTGTGGTTCCTTCCTTAGTACTGGACTACTGGGGTCTGGGAATCTCCATACAAACCATTCAGACACGGAACTCAGTTAAACACATCTTGTTTATTGAATGCACGCCCCAAGACTGACTGATCAAGAATGTAGTCTATACTCAGGAGCCAAACTGCAACTGTGAATATGTCTTAGGGCCAGTTTCTAAAGGTGAAAACCACAAGGAGCTCATGTGCAGGTACAGGAAGTGCTGCCAGGTGGTCATCTTTGACTCAAGCTAGATAGAACAGTTCTAACTGGGCATTTTTAAAAATTGGTCCTAAGTGGAGCTTATGGTTGTGGAATTTCTTAAGATTAGCAAACCTCAGAACCTAACAGGGCATGTGATCAGCTTGACTCTGCTCTGAATCAAGCTGCTTTTCTGTGTCAATAACAATATGAAATGACTGGCAGGCATGGAACAAAATGGCAACAGCTATGCCGGGGAAGCAGGCTTCAACATGGACATTCCATCCTCTTGTCTGTAGGCTGCTGTTTTCCATTAGTTTTGGTTCCATTGGTGACTAATAAACCATCAGCAAATCACACATTAGCCAAATGTTGTGACCATTCTGTTGGCCCCCACAGTTTAATAGCCGCCTCTTTTGGGGAGAGGATAAGCAGTTTTGGAATGTGGATTATAGGCAACTGTGCAATTTCCTCCATGCAAGAAGGCACAGACCCTTTTACTACCACATCCTGGTCAGGAAGGAATTCTAATACATTTCCCTCCCCACCCACACACAAAGCCTGTGAAGAACTCTGTCTTCAAATGGATCCAATCCATAATTTTAAGGGGTGTGCTTATCACCATAGGATGGTTGGCAATGACTGAACATAAGGTTCTGCATATAATAAATTTCCCTTATAAAATGTCCCAATTTGTTTTTCAAATAAAGAATAGTTATTCTTTATATATATGAAAGCATTTGCAATAGAAGCCAACAGGCAAATGCTGGGGGATTCCCTATTGCTTTATGAAGAGTTCCCAGTTGCCAATTCACCAATAAATCTGATATCCATAATTAGGGTATCATCTGGTTCAATATTGGTCAGGTTTGCATGCAGTTGAAAAGCTGCTCTTTGTTTCTTTCTCCATTGGAAATTAGCTGCCTTTCTAGTTACCTTATAGAGTATTTTTTAAATAATCTGTAAATATGGTATGTGATTTCTCTAGTGTTCAAACATACCAATTAGGCGCTGTGTCTGCATTTTGTTTTTGGGTGGTAGGATTAAAGGCATGTGCCCTTTCCACCTTGTTCATTGTAACTGTAGAATTTAGAAAACAACTAACTTAAAGAGATTTGCCTGTCTCTGTTGGAATTAAAGACATGGGCTATCAATGGCTCAAATATTCTATTTTAGTTCCAAATCACTCCAACTGTTAGAGATTTGGAAAACTTTGAAAAAGTTTGAACTGTAGTAATGCTTTGAATTTACTTAAAATATTTTAAATCTCTTAACTGTGTTTTTAATACAAAACAATAAAAATATCCTTTTAATTTATAAAGAAAAATCAAAAGCTTACGTCCAAGATGATATGGCCAAGTGGCAATCTAAAGTCTAACACTCTAATGCATAATTAAGACACTTGGCTTAAGAAAACCCATTTTTCATTTTATTCCAGTAAGTCAAGTGTGCTTTTGATAAATTATCATTCTGAAATACTATTTTTCATTTTTCATGTTCCTTCAAATGAAAGACATTTGTTAGTCTTTATAAGTTAGTTTGGACAGAATGACAAAGCTGTTTGATGAACTATCACCTCTCCTTATTCAGGAGGTCTCTCTTGCTTGGATCTAAACTTTATCAGTCTTGATGATAGCCGTAGCTTTTTTTCTCCTATGGAAACAAAGACAAAATCTCTTCTCCAATGTAACATGTTTCCTAATTTCTATTCTGAGGTCAACACAACTTTAAAATATACAGGCTGGTTTTATTCAGTGGTTTTTTGTTTTTGTTTTTTTTATATACTATCCAATAATCTATACAATTCTTGTTCCTTTCTCATTAGTATTAAAAAACTAAAGTTAATAGAGCACTGTGTAATCAATCTATCTCTGGGGGTCTTTATTACCCTTTTCTATTTATTAAACATATCTTTTAAAGTACAGTTAGATCTTTCTATAACTTCCTGTCCTGTAGGATTGTATAGTATAACTGTAATAAGTTTTATGTGCTAATATGAAAAAAACTGCTTCATTTTACTGAAGATGTATGCTGGAGCATTGTCAGTCTTAATTTATACAGGTATGCCCATAATAGCCATAACTTCTAATAAATGTATAATTACAGAATCAGCCTTTTCAAATCTTAAAGTAGTTGTCCATTGAAATTGAGAAAATGTACTATGGTATGGTGTACATGCTTTAATTTTCCAAACATTGCAAAATGAAACATCGATTTTCCAAATTTAATTTCTTTAGGCACCTTTTGAGTTACTTCCCGCAGGTCATGGAGTTTGGTTATACAAGGAATAAGAAGGATATTTCCTTGGTTTGTTGCCAAGTGATAGAAAAATCTTTCTTCAATCCTTTGATGTTAACATGATATTTCTTATAAAATTCTGAGGGTTCTAACACTTTTCCCATTAATAGCTAATCATTTTATCATTCCATTGTGCTAGAGGGCCTGGTAGACCTGTATGTGACCTGACATGTATTATATATAATGGATGCTTTCTGTTTCTGATTACTTGTACTTGACTAAGTTGCTATGTTAATTCTGAATCATCCAGAATAAGTTCATCAGTTTCAGTATGTAAAAACATTCTTTTTAAATATTGAGATTCAGGAGTCATATTAAGAGATTCAGGAAAATCTAATATCATAAGAATAGAAGACAGCTCTAATATTTGAACTGAATCATAAGGACTTTGAGTCATTTTACTTATTTTTCTTGACTTATAAACTGTTTTTCATGATTTATTTATATCAGTGTAGAATCTAGTGGCTCTAGAAATTGATGTCTTTTTTACTATATGAGGGAGAATTCAATCAGTTGTTTTTATAAACTGAAGTCTTTTGCTTTTGGAATTTGTTGTTGTTGTTGTTGTTGTTGTTGTTGTTGTTGTTAATCTTTCCCAAAAAATTACTGCAAGCTCTTTGCCAAAGTCCATTTTCTGCCCATAATGAGGCAATTTCAGCATTAGTAAAAGGTACTACAGTTTCTGCTGGGTCTATTCCTGCTAATTGACAAAGTCTCATTTTTCTTTTCAGAATCAATTAAAAAACCATTTCTACATAGATCTTTAAGTTTTTACTCTGTGTGCTAAAAATATCTACTTTATTATCTTCTCTCTACATAAGAATTTCTGTGGGAGAATGACTATAGAGGAAAACAAAACAAAACAAAATAAAAACAAAAACAAACACCCCATAATCCAGCTTTGGATCCAAATGAACCACATGTGCATCCTGTAATTCCTTTTCCACCAGAGTCAATTCTTGCTCAGCCTTAGCTAATAATTTTCTAGAACCATTTAAGCCCTTATCACAGTGTAAGGTTTGAATAAATTACTTTGCTCTTGAGTAGTTATTCCAATTATGAGCCATAGCCAGTTAATATAAACCAGCAATTTTTGAAAAATATTCAGCTTCTAGGGATTGGAACTTTATCTCAGATGAAACAAAGTACAAGGTGAGTCGAGTATATAGGGTCAGAAAAAAAAAAACTTGGAAAATTAACATCATATGTGGCTACTATAGCCATAAATTTATGAGGATGTGATTTGTTATAGCAATGGAAAACAGATTAACACTCCTCTAATCTCAGAAACAAACCATAAAATAAAGAATTCTTCTGAGAAAAATTTAAAAAGTATTATTAAGAACAATCACAAACTATTCAAGTTGTCCATAAGCAGGACATGATACATGTTGGTCATTCAAAATTACCAACTGCCCTACCTTTAAAATGGTTAAATGACCTATGACAAAAGAAAAATTCCTCTGTCTGTGACTAAGTATTTTTCTTAGTTTCATTTATAAGTCTTTCTAAGGCTTATATGTTAGCAATATGTGTTTCTTATTTGACCCAAAAACCACACTATGGCTATTAAGAATAAAATATGAATTGCCAGTAAATATAAGCAGTATCATGTCAATCTCATTTATGGCATTTATTTTTTCATTTTCTTCTCCTATTTTCAAGCCATCTAAAATAGCACCATACAGGGTTCTAATACCTTGTATTATTGTATTTCCATCCTTAAGTCCTAGAAGACTTACCAGGTGACTTGCCAAATCTGATAGTTTCTCAGTTTGTTTGCAGCTGGCATGATTTCTCTGACTGCATGGTTGTGCCACAACACTGGAGCACCAAAAGCTCAATAGTTTGCTTTTACCAATGAAGACTTGAGAGTCAGATGTTGGGGGGAAAGCCTGCTAGCTCAGAGAGGCAGAGAAAGTACCCATCTAATGTCCTCCTCAACTGATGTCCCCAAAAGAATTTCTCCTGAAATTCTCAAAAAATGACATCTCAAAAAAAAAAAAAAAAAAAAAAACTTCAAACTCAACTTCTACTTCCTATGCCTCTTTCTATTCATCCTCCTGACTTCCTCTTACTCTCTGATTCTTTTTCTATGTTCACTCCCAGTCAACTGAATACTTGCTCAGCCTCTTGACCTGTGGTGGACTTTATTTAATCCTGTTTACAATAAGCAGAATGCTCTTGGATTAAAACATAGAGCTGAGTCATACCACAAAGAGAAACACGTTTTTCCAGTAAAATATATAATCTTGGGGTTCACAGTATGATCAAATATTCTTCAACAAACTGGATCCTTTTCCTATGTCATATATAATATCATCTCTGTGTCAGTTAAGACTTAATATTTAAGTCATAAAACTGTAAAATTCTAGAGTAAAAGGGACATCTCAGGCATTAACATTTATCTTGACATAGTTGTTTGAATGCAATACCCAACTATCATCCTTCTCAGTTGATACACATACACATATACATGAGAGAGAGAGAGAGAGAGAGAGAGAGAGAGAGAGAGAAGAAATAAGCAAATCTACCTACATCAAACTAAAAAGTTTCTACAAAGAAAAAGAAATAGGCAAAAAATGAACAAATGACAAGGGGACTTATAGATTGCATGACAGTATTTGTAAACCATGTATCTTATAAATTAATATTCAAAATGAATAGGGAATAGCTAGAGAGATGATTAGTTGTTTAAGAGTAATTGATGCTCTTGGAAAGGTCCTTAGTTCAACATGGTTGCTTACACCATCTATAACTCAGTTTCCAAGGGATCCAACAAACTTTTCTGAACTCTATGTGCATCAGGCACTCACATGGTGCATGTACATACTTGCAAGCTAAATACTCGTGAAGTACATCTAAAATGAACAGAAATGTATAGTGAGATCTGGGTACAGATGTGGCAATACATGTTTGTAATCTCAGAGCTTTTGAGAGGCAAAGGCAGAAGGGTCATGGATTCTAGATCTGCCTGAGATTGAATGTATATAGTTGGAATTCACTGAAGTAGATCCTAGCTGTTCTCACCACACTTAGAAATATATGAAGTATTTGACGAGTCAGGTGTACGGGTTATTGTTGTGGTAAATCTCCAACCCAAATAAGCCTGGGCAAAGAAAACACAACTCAATTAATATGGATCAAGCTGCATGCCTAAATTGAGCAGATCTACCACTACACGACCCTCTTCCCCATCTACGTGACCCCTTATAACTTGTGGCTTCTCCAGGCTATGTGCTCTACTTTTCTTCCACTTTCCCTCCTCTCCTCTTCCTCTCCCCCTTCTCTCCCAAACTTCCAGCTCCACCCTCCCCTCTCCTGCCCAATCACTGGCTCCAGACTTTATTTTGCAAATTAAGGTGAGGAGAAGGTTCACAAGAAGTCACCTGAGTACTTACTCCTTCCTTGTTCACAGCCCTTCTCAGAAGAGTGGAATTAGCATCAAAATACAAGCAGCCCCAGGGCTATCTCTATATGTTATCTTGATTGGGATGATCTGTATACAATGCATATAAAAATTTGTACACCTTAAATATAATTTCACTTTCAAACAAAAAAGAGATAAAGAAAACATTGGTCATATGCAAATTTAAGTAGAATTTTCCATTGTCTATTGGTAGGAGCTAAAAAAAATTGCAGGGTAATGAGTTTTATTTTAAGAGGATTTTCTAAATGTTGCTGCAATCATTTCTAGGTTTTTCCAGCTTGAGATGTATCCTATCAGGAATAGTTACAATGACTATAATGTTTTATTTATATTAATGTTTAAGTTGTGTAGTATAAATAGATAAGTGTATATGTTTATAACATGATTAAATGATTCATTTATTCAACCACTAGACACATTATCAGCTTGTATTCAAAACCTCATTTAGAAAATCCTTACATAGCCCACAGGAATGGACAAGCCAAAAGAATTAAACAACAGTGTTTGTTTCCAAAATATCCCAGTTATTTCCTAGATGCAAATTTGGTACAAAAAAACTGTATAATCAAGCAATAATAGTGTCTATTTATCTATTATCTTTTTCCTTCTATACCAAGCCTGTCTGAAACTAGTCTGAGAATCTAAAAGTAGTGCAAATACAATCTGAACAATTAGATTATATACCACTGAATATTATGCAAAACCAATTAATGCTACTTTAATTATGAATACTCATATGAATAAGGTTCACTCAAGCAAGAAAGGTACACCAAAGGTTACAGGTTGAATCTGAAATGCCCCTCACAGATTCATGTTGTGAAAGTATGATCCCCATGTTGTTATTGTTATTTGAATATGTTGTGAAACCTTTGGGATATGAGATCTAACCCAAGTAGCAAAAAATACATTCTAAGGCTAGGGTTTTGTCAGATTATCTGGCTAGCCCTAGGTTGCAGCATGCACTCTGCTTTCTGGTCCACCATGATGTTAACAGTCACACCACACTGCTTCAGTGACTACTCCAGCATGATGTATTAAAACTACGCTTCAAAATGAATCTTCCTCTGAGTTCTTTTTCAAATGTTGTGTTCACAGCAACATGAAAGTAATTCATGCAAAAAGTCTCTCTGCATGAATTATAGGCTCTAAAACAAACATCATTAGCTGAAGAGACTTATTGAGCCCATAACTCATAACTATTAAAGGGCAAACAATGTTTCTAAGCTCACAGTCTTTTGTTATTGGGTTTATTACTGAATAATGAATAGCCAGTGACAATTACAGGGATAGCACTGGTATCCATCATTAGAATGCTGGCTTGAGGAACAAAGGTGTGTATCACAGAGGAAAATTATTGTAGAAACTGACCTGATGTTCAAGCAGAGTGTTCAGTAAATTAATGGGACTAAAATCTGGGAGAAGTAGGATAGCATCCTTCTTTCAAAAGGCTCTGGGTTCAAACAGACTGTTTGGTTTATACAGTTGTGGGAACAGCATTATGATGGGTTAAATGACATATAGTTCAAACTTAGTCCAAACATAATTAGGTGGAGTGCATTCAGGCAGAACTTTCATGAGCTTGTCTTCTATTGTTCTTTAAAATATTGGATATTTTTAAAATGGAGATAAATGAGTGATAATGTAATAGAAGATTGAAAAGAAATATTAAAATGAGGTGCTAAGATGCCAGCCCTGTTCATATTATTTGGAAAGTCTGAAATCAGAACCCCTATTCTTCATTTTCCCATTCAACAGTATATGTAGCACAGTTCTATTCACCATTGATTAATTTCATGCACTGCTCCCTTCAAAACATACATAAGTGCATTAAATATCAAGATCAGTGCTATTTGCTTCTTTCAATCATGCCATGAAGTTCAAAAGTTACTGCTTTAATGCACTGTGGGTGTTTGTAGGAATGTTTTGTTGTTGTTTGGTTGGTTTTGTTTGTTTGTTTGGTTGGTTGGTTTTGATTTTTCGAGACAGGGTTTCTCTGTATAGCACTGGCTGTTCTGGAACTCACTCTGTAGACCAGGCTGGCCTCGAACTCAGAAATCTGCCTGCCTCTGCCTCCCATGTGCTGGGATTAAAGGCATGCGCCACCACTGCCCCGCTGGTTTTGTTTTTTTGTTTGTTTTCTTTTTGTTTGTTGTTTATAGTCTGAAGCAAACAGATGCTCTTCTAAGCATTTTGCATCATTTGATTTAATCTTAAACAGCCAGCAGAGGTTATGATAAGAAAGCAAAGGCTTGAAAAATCTATGCTATGAAGAAAATATAATAAATACTACACTGTGTAGCAGAAAGTTGGTGTATGTGTTCTTGGTTCCACACCCATATTCTTCATTATCATATTAGTCAAACTCCTGATTCAATGCAAGAAACACCTCATTGCAGGCTTGCTCTGGAGCAGCATTAAAGCAAAAGCTTACTCCTACATGAATTTACTTAAACCTCGTAGGTGTTCTTGTATACAGTATATGGACACAGGAATAGTTTTCTTTGGTCACTTTTCCAAAGTCAGTCAGTTGGTGCGACAGGATTTGAACCCTAGACTGTGGGAATCTAAAACATTTCCACTACACCATGCTGTTTCTCTAAGGGAAAATCTAGAGCATTTGAGGCTGACAGTTCATTTTGGGGTAGGGGATTTAGAGTCATGTAAGGAGACCTGAAAGTGATCACTCATAGTTGCCACTGTACAGTCTTGCTTTCTCTGCTTTTTATTGATATATGATCTCTCTGTCTCTGTCTCTGTCTCTGCCTTTGTCTCTCTCTCTCTCTCTCTCTGTGTGTGTGTGTGTGTGTGTGTGTGTGTGTGTGTGTGTATGTATATGTATTAGCTTTCTCTGTTTATCAGAATCTTGTGATCTGTCCAGTAAATACGGGAAAGTAAATAATATTCTTGACATCAAAGGACCAGACAATTGTATGAGAAAAGGCAACTTCAGTTTGTTTTTTTCATCTTAAATAGACTTTGGAACCTAAGATTATTTAAATGAAAAACAATTGCATTCTATGGCATTAACATGTAAAGCATAACGCCTTCTGTTTCAGCTTCATTGATATCTGTGAACATTGTGAGTATGACAGTTCCACTTCACATCATTCAGGCTCAGTAAACTCGCGTTTAGATAGAGAAGGATTAATTATCCAATCAGCTTTTACTTCAACAGGAACGGTCTAGGGGTGTAATTGAGCAGAGGAAGGAATGGACTAGTTGCTGCTTGGCTGAACCTGCCCACCTATTCACTTGTAACAGTTGCACTGCTGATGAATTAGGTTAGAGAAATTCCCATCAGCTAATTAGCATCCTTTGTTATAGCAGAGTATTGTACATGCATACATGAGGAGTCAGGACTAGTCTAGTGGAAATTAGAAATAGGGGATGGTGCCATAGCCCTTCTCCATGGCTTCACTGATGTCTGCTTGTTCTCCTGGAGACACTGGCAGAGAGCTGGTGAGTAGTGAGAAGAGAAGCTGAGGAAACACCCTGCTCTTCACATTGCAGATTCCACTAGACAGCTATGGCTTCCAGATAAGTGTGTTAGGAAGTGTGTTCCTTCCACTTGTGTTAGGAAGAAGACAGACAGAGTTGAGCTAGGAGGGCATCGAGGAGTCAGCCCAAAGCCGGTTCCAGTTTGTACTACCTGACAAGTTAATTCTAACCTCGATTTTCAAAGATTACAAAATGTCTTAACAGCCATGAGATCAATCACGGAATCTTCAGGAGTCTCAAAAGGAGTTAGACATGAGGTACCCGAGAAAAATTACATCTGTGTCTTAATAGCTACATCTCTAGATGATCAGGATACCCACCATAGTTGAATGTCCTTGAAGCTGCAGGCACATAGTTCCCCTTGTACCAAAACTCAGGTGTCAGGATATTTTTCCTCACATGTATACTGATGAAGTCTGTGTGCCTTCAAAAGACCAACATTTCATTATATCCCAGGTGGTTACCAACACTCCCCACAGTGACCTTTTCTAGATGAGAATGACAAGAAACAGCCCAAAAGAGAGATCTGGTTTACCATGATTTGGATGAGAAAAAGGTCACTTTTTTTCTGCCACCCTTCTCAATCCAGCCTCTCTTTGACTCCAAATAAAGGTCTGTGTCTTTTGATTGAATTCTTTTCTTTGAGAAGACAAAAGCCCAAAGACCGTTGTTACAGGTACAGGGACTTTTCTCAGGACCTAGGGTATTATCTGAGAGGTCTTCTTGTGTGGACTTTTTTCTTTTAGGAATGGCTGTGGCTTTGGGTAAGAACATGTCTGTAGTGAGGGCAGCCACAGTGCCTTTCATGACTTCTTGGATTCATGTCAAACCCTCCCTCCCCCATATCTTTGCAAACTGCATATTTCTAGCATTTCAAGCAATTTCATTGTGTCAATAGTTAATAATAAAGTAAAAATAGTTCATCTGCAAGTTTTTATAATGAAGTTTATAATCTTGAAACTAGAATCAAAATTATAAAAGGTGGTTAATATTAATTACTAGTAGTAGTCACAATGTATTTACACATTCTAGGTGCCTGTTATAGGTAACAGTCTAGGTACTGTTTCTTCAAGACATAATATATATGCAATGCTTGTGTCCAGACCATGGAAATGAAGTTCACAGAGGTTAAGTAACTTATCCATGGATATTACTTAACCAGTACTGTGGCAGTCTGGGATTGTATTTGTATCTTCCTGCACTGCCACATTGCCTGCCAGTTAAATCTGCATATTCCAATATTTATTATGTCATTTGGCTGCCTTTCAACCTGACAAGAGGGTGTGAGCTTATAGGAGTTGTTTCTAATGAAGCTTGGAGATGTTTAACAATTCATCATTCAATGTGTTGGAAAATCCGATAATATAAAAGGCAAACCAAAGCACAAGACAACGAAACAATCCATCAGGAGGAGTATATTGTAGAAAACTAATGATTGCAGCAGACCAGCAATGAATCCAGACTACACAAATTGTAAATGGTGGTGTCAGGCTGAGGAAGAGAAGGACATTGTGGTCTGACTGGGGAGTAGCATTCTCAGCTGTTCCTCTGGGTTGGCAGCCCTTCAAAGTCACAGCTATTAAATCCATTAAGAGAGAACTGCATAGCACCAGAATCAACTGTGTGAAATAAATTTACAAATGATTGACAGATAAGTAGACTTTAAGTAGCAAATTGCTAAAAAGATCGGCCAAGAGCTGCTAAGCAGAAGGATACTGTACTGTGTTGAGACAAAAGAGATCAGATGCCTATCACTCCATGGAGCTTAATGGTCAAGTCCCTCCCCCCCAACTTTTCAATATCATCATTTTTAAATTAATTTATTTATTCACTGTGTATCCTGATTGCAATGACAGTCCCCCTCTTTTCCCAGTCCCAACATCACAAATCCTTCCTTCCCCTAGAGAAGAGGAAGTCCTCCTTGAATACCACCCCATCCTGGACATCAAATCACAGTGTTTCTTAAAAAGATTAAAAGTTCATTTATAAATAGCATTTGGATGATACTCACCATGGTGAGAGTTCACCTTTGAGTTTCAAGCCTTTCTGTCTCCCATTTTAGACGACTCTTTGCCTTCTTGTTTTGAATAATGGTATATTAGACTCATATCTTGTAAGACTCTCCTGGTTTCAGGTAGCAGATTATTGTCTTAGGAAAGATGCCCTCAGTGTCTCTGTTCCTGCTCCATTGGTATGAGGGTGTTTTGCTCATGGCTAATCCTTCACAGTCTTCATTGGCCACAGCAACTAAGACAATGCTGACTACTTGATGCTGACACTTGTGAAGTTTCATGGACACATTAAAAAAATCCCTTGTGTTTACACACATATAAAAAGGATTTGGTGTGCAATAATAATGTAAAAATTATTGAATGAACAAATACCACAGCTAGTATATGCTAATTTCCTCAAACTTGGATTCCTTGGATATATTTTTTTTCAGTGAGTCATGGGATTTCAGCAACCATGTGATTGATTCTCCCACAAGTCTTCCATGGAAGTCAGCCTTTATCTATCTTATGATTCTCCTACTGTGCACAGAAAATAACTTCCCTGGTATTAAAAGAGAAAGGTCTTTCAGATCTATTTTCTGAGTGGGTCCAGAGATCACTGAAGCTTTTAATCAAAGAGAGAATATATTAAAGGTAGGATGATCCCAAAATGTCAACCTTAGAGACATCTGGTCTGGAATGAACACATGAGTACACAAGCAGATATTTGATTTATAAAGTTAATGTTTTACAAAACCACCTTGTAGCCCTCAGCTGCAGAGCAGTGATTAATTTTTTAACAGTGACTGGGCCAGAGAGTGTTCTCTAGCATTCTGTGCACACTGCTGAAGCTAAGGGTCTGTATTCATTCCCTGCCCTTGGGTTTGCAACTGATGACTGTAAGATGCTGATATATGTACAGTAGGTGGTCCAAGGACCTGTTTGATCAAAGTCCATCTAGAAGAGGATTGGAATCCAAGCACATAAATACCATGACTTCTTCAAACATAGTCTTTAAACACACTGCCCACCTTTCTCAGCATACAGGAAGATGGGAGCATAGGTGCAATGATTTTCATACCTCCTTTTCTTATGTCAATACGAAGCTGTGACTTTGTACTGACCTTGGGAAAATGTAATCAGTCCCTGGTCCATACTTTTTTCCCCTCCAAAACAGTTATGCTATATAGTCAAGCTAAAATTTGTAATTTTTTTGCCTCAGCCTATTGGAATTTACAGGTGGGCACTATTACACCTAGCTAAAACTTCTGTGCAAATTGAATCACGTGTCTTCCTTGTCCCACTTCTGCATTCCACTGAATAACCCCCTTGGAGCTAGAAGTCTGGTGGGTAGCTGAGATACACCTTAAGGGGGGGGGTCTTAATCTGTGTTCTATTGCTGTGTATTGCTGCAATAAGTACCATGACCAAAAGTACCTTGGGGAGGTATGGGTTTATTTGGTTTATGTATCCCAATTACAGTCTGTTACTGAGGAAAGTCAAGATAGGAACCTGGAGACAGGGACCGAAGAAGAGGCCAATGGAGGAATACTGTTTTGCAGGAATGGCACAGCCTTCAGTGGACTGGGCCCTCCCACATAAATCATTAATTGAGAAAATGTCCCATAGCCTTGCCTACAGGTCAAACTGATAGAGGCACCTTCTCAGTTGATGTTCCCTTTTCTCAGATGACCCTGGCTTATGTCAAGTTGACAAAACAAAATAAAAAACCAACCATCTCAAATGGCTTCACCATCTTCTCTGTTCTCTGTTCTCTCTACTCCATCCAGTGGTCTTGCTATTTCCCTAACACAGCAGTACTGTGGTAACCTTTTCTTTAGAGGCAGGCTCCTTTAGATCTCCAGGGCAATTCCATTCTCTTCCTCAAGTCTTTGTACAAGTATCCGGACCTCCACATGGCCTTGCTGAGTTCTGCAGTTAGATGTCACCCATCCAGCATTCCTGATCCCTCATGCCTTTCGTGTTTTTAGGAGCACCTATTAGCTTCTAATACTGTACATATGTTACTTATATGTTAGTATGCTCTGTGTCTGCTCCTCTCCAAGTTTCGAGACCTTGATTTGACTTACTGCTGTATTAGAGCTCTGGAAGCAGTAAGGAGGATATCATGGGCTCTCAGTAAACAGAGGAAGATGGATAAATGAAAGATTTCCTAGGGAAATGGGGAACATGGGGGAAATCTATGAAGCGAGAGCAACAGCAAGAAGAACTATCCTGTGAAGCCTTTTCCTCAGAGCTGATTTTCCATTTTCGTGCTGACTAAAATTTCTACCAATTATGGATTTATTTCATTCAAGGGAGTTATCTTATAAAATACGCATAGCGTAGCAGTGTTGGCAAGGACAGTCAGCTTCTAAACATTGCTGTGCAGTCATTTGAGCTCATGACGCTACCAGACTCTAGGAGACAGCAGCTTTCTGATGAGAACAAGGATGTCAAGGGTATACTAGGGCACTTTGGAATGTAGACTACTTAGGGACCATAGCAATCTTGCTCAGAGCAAGTTAGGAGGCAGAAATCAGCATGGCAGGGCTCAGTCTAGAGAGATGGGGATGGGGCCATCACATTTCCATAGTAATGTTTCCCTTCTGTGATCTTTTCAAAATCCCTCCAAGAAAAACTCACTTAGGTGATTGACTTTCTCCCTTAATCTGCTACCATTCATTGGCCAGGTGTAGCCTATACCCCCAAATGTGCCCAACAGGAACGTAGGCAGTGGAGTAAATAGGATTGGGGGTGAGCATTTGATTTCCTGGAGTGCCTGATGCAGCTCTTGCCAGGAGACTGAAAATAATCATCAGGTCTTCTTCATCTAGAAAGAATGAGTCTATGTTTCCCATACAGCTATGCCCAGGCTGGCCCAGCTGATTGGCTATCCAGACTTTGCTGCCCAACATTGCACACTTCCATAATTTACTTGGCCACTGTGAATAATGACAATCTTCCAACCACACAAATACCACTTTATAGCTATTTTATGATTATTAGATTGTTGATGGTCCAGATGATTTTAAATTCAACACATCATGCCTCACTGTCTAGAGATTTAGGACACACACACACACACACACACACAGACATACACATGAACACACACAAAGAAACAACAACAACAAAACTCTGGACCAAATAAAGAACCTTGTGGTAATAATAGTGAAGGGCTTTGGGGTTGTCAAAAACTGGTTTGTTGAAGGGCTCATGTTTAAAAGTCTCTGATCATTCTAGTAATTCTCATTCAACAAAGATGCTAAGTAAAGTCATTTTCCTCTCATCTGACAAATGGTTATTGTTGGATGATTTGAGACTTTCCAGTCAGTCAGGAAGAGAGAGTAGGATGGGAAAGCCCATGGACTCTCTGGACATCATATCCTTCCCTGTGAGCCAAATGGAGGGATGTCCGTAGAGAGATGCTGAAACTGCTTGTACAGAGCACTCTGGGTTTCACAAGTCTTCTGCAATAAATAAGATTGGCTCCCATTTAGTTGCTGTGTACTTCTTACCAAACACTACACAAGCAAGATTAGATTCAGTTCTCATAGTAGCACCTGAAGGGGTTGGGGTACCCTAGAATTGGAGATGAGAATGCAGTGAGTTTTGCTATTTGGGCAATTGCCCTGGTTCTTGCAGTATGAAAGGATGACAAGAATGCCAGCCAGTGGCTGAGCTGAGGCTCCTGTCCTACTTTTACACACCTCAGAGGAGTCTTGAGGTGTCAAGTGTTGAAGTCTCCTGTCTGCGGAGAAAGTGTTGCAAGACATTGCTTTATGTTACAACCCACCCCACCCATGAAAACCTACATCATGTTTAGGGAGCCAACATTCCACTAATATAGAAGAGTTGGATTAGATCTTTTTATTTAAAAATTTTTAAATAAAATTATTTATTTTAGCCTAAGGGAGACTGTCCATAATCAGGAAAGTGTGCGCAACTTTCCAATCAAGAAATACAGTTGTTGAGCATTCTCACAGTTGCGTTTTCTTCTTCTTTAGCAAACCGTCCTTTTCATTGGACCTTGCTCCTTTTAAGAAATAAGAGGTGATGCTTGACTTGTTTTCTTCACAAAATGAACCAAATGTTTCCTCCTCTAACACCAGAGCCTGGAGAGTTGTCATTAGTTGGTAGGGCTGTTATGGGGATTAGGTGACTTCACGTTGTTTCCTTAAGTGTTTCTTAAATGGGTTAATGTGAACAAACATTGCATCTCTCTGTTGCCAAATGACTTTTGGGGATGTGAAAATGAATAATTTGGGTGAAAATTGGGAAAACGTCGGAAATAAATGCCTCTCTTTGCCTGAATATGGTCAGGATGCAAGAGCCCTAATGCTCCATAATTAGGAAAGGCTTCTGGGTAAGAGGTACGTATTTAAAACTTCAGTTTATGTTCAGCTCTAAGGGGAACTTTTGTTAGGGCTTTTACCATTGGCAGTCCGATTAGGAAGCATATAAACAAACAACAATCGGGTAAGAGAAAAGCAGAGTGTGGTGCTCTCTATTTTTTTCTTGCCCCAGTAAAAACCCTAGCTGTACGTGATGGCTTCTTAAGCCCTTTCTTCTATATGTCCTTCTGAAACTATTTAACTACCAGGGACCGCTTTCCTGCAGTGACAAAAGATGCAAAAAAATGAAAACTATGCCACAAAATTAAAATCTCAAATAAACTCTCCCATACCTCTGAAATGAAGCTTAAACATTTTCATTCAAGAAAACTCAGCATATAAAAACCACTCCGTAACTTCTCTCCTGTCTCTTCCCATACCTGGTCCTGATCGCCCTCTTTTCCCTCCTCCTTCCCTCTCTCACCCTTGTCCTGCCTTCCCTCTGCCTCCTGAGATTATTTTATTCCACCTTCTAAGTGGGACTGAAGCATCCACAATTTGGCCTTCCTTCTTGTTGTGTTTCATATTGTCTGTGAGTTGTATCATAGATATTTTGAGCTTATTAGTGGGACTAATATCCACTTATCAGTGAGTACATATCATGTATGTCCTTTTTGATCTGGGTTACCTCACTCAGGTTCCTATTTTCTAGTTTCATCCATTTGCCTACAAAATTCATGACGTTATCATTTTTAATAGCTGAGTAGTATTCCATTGTGTAAATGTATCACATTTTCTGTATCTATTTTCCATTGTGGGACATCTAGGTTGTTTACAGCTTTTGGCTATTACAAATAAGGCTGTTATGAACATGGTAGAGTATGTGTCCTTGTTATATGTTAGAGCATCTTTTGGGTATATGCCCAGTAGTTGTGTAGCTGGGTCTTCAGGTAGAACTATTTCCAATTTTCTGAGGAACCGTCAGATTGTTTTCCAGAGTGGTTGTACCAGCTTGCAATCCCACCAGCAATGGAGGAATGTTCCTCTTTCTCCACATCCTCTGCAGCATCTGCTGTTGCCTGAGTTTTTTATCATAGCCATTCTGATTGGTGTAAGGTAGAATTTTAGGGTAATTTTGATTTGCATTTCCCTGATGACTAAGGATGTTGAATATTTCTTTAGATGCTTCTCGGCCATTCCAGATTCCTCAGTTGAGAATTCTTTGTTTAGTTATGTACCCCATTTTTAAATTGGGTTATCTGGTTTTCTGGAGTCTAACTTCCCCGGAGAATTAATAGAAATAAGTAGCGGGGGGTGGGGAGAGAGGGACAGGGAGAAGCACTAGAAAGTCACAGACATCAGGGATGTGCTCTCTGGACTCAATGGGAATGACATTAGCCCAAATACCCAACAGCAGGGAGATAGAACCTAAAGAGACCACCTCCAGTAGATAGGCATGTCCCCCAGTAGAAGGATGCCCCCACCTCAAAAATTTTAACCCAGAATTATTCATGTCTAAAGGAAACACAGGGACAAAAATTGGATCAGAGACTGAAGGAAAACCCATCTAGAGATCGCCCCATCTTGGGATCCATCCCATGCACAGACACCCCTTTACACCATTGCTGATGCCAAGAAGTGCTTACAGACAGGAGCCTGGTATGCCTGACCTCTGAGAGGTTCTGCCAGCACCTGACTAAGACAGATGCAGATACTCACACCCAGCCATTGGAGTGAGACTGGGGACCACAATGGAAGAGTTAGAGAAAGGACTGAAGGAGCTGAGGGGGATTGCAACTCCACAGGAAGAACAACAATATCAACCAACCAGACTCCATAGAGCTCCCAGGGACTAAACAACCAACCAAAGAGTACACATGGGTGGGTCCATGGCTTCTGCTACATAGATAGCAGAGGACTGCCATATCTGTCATCAGTGGGAGGGGAGGTGCTTGGTTCTATGGAGGTTTGTTGCCCTCCATGGGAATGCTGAAGGGGTGAGGCAGGAGTGGGTGGTTGGGGGAGCACCTCTAAGAGGCAAAAGGGAGGTGAAATGGGGTGGGAGGTTTGCAGGGGGAGACCAGGAAAGCAGACATTTGAAGTGCAAATAAATAAAATAATTAATTTTTTAAAAAAGACAAAAAAAAAAAACAAAAGCAACAACAACAAAACACTCCATGAAATGGTCAAAGTAATGAGCTGCTAGTATAAATATTCAGCCCATTATTTTTGCTACAGTCTTGAGTAGGTCATGTCTTTACTCAAACTTTGTTCTTGTGACCATATTGTAGAAGAAAAGCCAAATATATCTTGATATGTATGTATGTATGTATGTATGTACATATATGTATGTGTGTACCTATATTCTCATTCTCTCTCTCTCTCTCTCTGCTTATGAAGTATGCCACCAACTTAATTTTTGTTATAAAATCTGTTCTGGTTTAAATCTATTTTGACCTCATAGGCTCATGATTTGAATATCTGTTCCCTAGCTAGTAGCATTGTTTGGCGAACACTGTGGAACTTGGGGGGGGGGGTAACTTGCCAAAATAGACACTATGTGTACTATTTTGAAGGTTATATCTGGCTTGGGATTCTGGTCTTTCTCTACTTCTTCATTCACCATGACAATGGCATGAACCTCACCTGCCTTCACTACCATGACAGACTCAATTTCCTTTAAATTGGGAACTGTTGGAAGATTCAACAGCCTCTTCTTTTAAGTTGTTTCTGCCAGTATTTTGGTCATAGTGACACAGAACTAACACAGTACTCAATAAATGTACTAGCAACAAGAACCACAATGCTTCAGAAACGAACTTATAAAATTTTAGGAAATACACAGTACCTAGTGAGCAAATCTCTACATCTAATTCCAAAGAACATGAAATGTGAAAAATTTCAGATTTGATGAAAAGAAGAAGACACATAGAGGTTTTTTCTACCATAAATCTGTTCAATGGGTCTCTGAAATCCTACATGAATGTAGTTGACACCAGGACACACTGCTTCTCCATACTCTCAACTACCAACACAGAGTGGAGAAAACATAGCTTCTTTCCAGTCAGTAACCAAATTTCCCCCAAATGGCTAGTACCTAAACAGATAGCCTATAGATATTTATTGAACAACAAAACAAAAGGACAGATAAACAGAAATACTGAGAGAAAGTAAACTTTTAACTTCCTCCTACTTCTTGGATGTTGAAAATAACTGATAACCAAACACTTGAAAACCTTAATTACAATCAGGAGAAAATCGATGAAGAAACCACCAATCTGACACACTTTGTTCCCAGTCATGTCTGTTCAGGATTCACTATTGATGTCTTGCAAATTGTCAGTGAGAGAGCCAAAACTAGAACTCAAATAAATTCGTCTAGGAATGTACACTTTTCTGCTTCTCAGGAGACCAGAAAATCAACCTTAACTGAATTTATCCCTGGAACGCTATTCTGATGACCCTTGGGCTTTCTAAAAATGCTAACTGAGGGATTGGCAAAGGCTTCAGGGATGCAAGCACCAATGCATCATGTCATCTGTGAATTTTCCAGAGTCCTGAGTGTTGAACAGGCCATGGACTAAGCTTACTAAATTTAAGACTGAGAACTGGTCCACTCACACTTGACCCAAGTTTAGTTACTGACTCATGGTAAATATTTTCATGATAGCCTGAACTTTCAAGGTTTAATTCCAAAGAACATATTATTAAGTGTTATTGATTTCAGAATGAACTCAGAGAAGGGGAGGAAGAGACATAAAAAGAGATCTATTCAGTTATGTTTTGATGCATAGAAGGAATGCTTTATTTTCCTTTTGAACCTAAATTATATTCGTTTGATGCCATGTTTAAAAGAAGGTATCAGTTAATATATTTGCACAAGTCAGCCCTTATATTGCTGACAGGAATTTAGTACAGGCTAAATAGAACCTTAAAATAGACTTCTGATTCCTTCATTTATACTTAATCTAGGAGCTGTATGAAAACTTTAAGCAACATACAGACACATTAATGTGTACAGTTGGTAGTGGGGATATCCTCAGATGGTTTTGATATCAACAAAGCCTGTTGATATTTATTTATTTGTTTATTTATTTATTTATTTATTTATTCATTTTACATCCTGGTAGCAACCCCCCTCCCTCCTCTTCTCCCAGCCCCACTCTCACAGATCCCTCCACTATTACCCCCTCCCTTCCCCTCAGAGAAGGTGAATCCCTCCCCTGCTTAGGTACCCTCTGCCCTGGGACATCAAGTCGAATCAGGACTAAGTATACTGAGGTCCAACCATCCAAGGAAAGGGGATCCACTGGCAGGTGCCAGAGTCAGAGACTCTGCTCCAATAGTTAGAGAACACATATGAAAATCAAGGTGCACATCTGCTACAAGTGTGTAGGGGGCCCAGGTTGAGCACTTACGTACTGTACTCTTTGGTTGGTGGTTCAGACTCTGTGAAAACCCATGGGCAAAGATTAGTTGACACTGTAGGTCTTCTTGTGGTGTCCTGGACTCCTTCCTCCCCTTGCTCAGTCCTATCTCCATTTCTTCCACAAAACTCTCCTGAGCTCCCTCTGATGTTTGGCTATGGATCTCTGCATCTGTTTCCATCCTCTGCTGAATGAAGCCTCCCAGGAGATAGTTATGTTAAGCTCCTGTCCTCAAGTATAGTAGAGTATCATTAATAGTGCTAGGTGTTGGCTCTCTCCCATGGGATGAGTATCAAGTTGGGGCAGTCATTGGTTGGCCATCCCCTCAATCTTTGGTCTACCTTTATCTCTGTGCATCTTATAGATAGGGTACATTTTGGCTCGAAGGTTATGTGGGTGGGTTGGTTCCCCCCCCCTCCACTGGAAGTCCCACCTGGCTACAGGAGGTGGCCACTTCAGTCTCCATATCCCCTGCTGCTAGGAGTCTCAGCTAGGATCACCCTCATAGACTCCCCAGAGCCAGAAATCAGTGATAGAGGGCATCTTGAAGTCTAGCCTGTTGATCTTAACCCAGGTTGAAGTTGCCAATAGAACATTAAAAACATATGGATGTTGTATTAATCAGAGTTCTCCACAGAAATAGTCATTGTGATTTGGGGATAATATAATATTGGCTTCTAGAACAACAGACGCTGACACCACCAAAAACCTGCATTGGCAAGCTAGAGACCCGGGTAAGCAATGAAGGTCTGCAAGTCAGAAGCTCATGCAATATTTGAAGTCTAAAGACCATTGGCTCAAGACTCAAGAAAAATTCTTCTTCAAATTATAACACACACACACACACACACACACACACACATGCACATTCATTTTCTACTTAGTCATAAAGAAAAATGAAATAATATCATTTACAGAAAAACAGATGGCACGTTTTAAACAAAGTTATTCAGACCCAGAAAGATAACTATAAAATGTTTTCTCCCATATGGGAAAAGATAAAACAAAATAAGACGAGCTAAATATCAAAGATGAGCTACAAGAAGAAAAAAGAAAGGAGAAAGGAGAGGATAAGAAACGGTAGAAGGAAAAAAAAAAAAAAAAAAAAAGCCGGGCAGTGGTGGCACACGCCTTTAATCCCAGCAGTTGGGAGGCAGACACAGGTGGATTTCTGAGTTCGAGGCCAGCCTGGTCTACAGAGTAAGTTCCAGGACAACCAGAGCTATACAGAGAAACCCTGTCTCGAAACCCCTCCCCTCCCCCCCAAAAAAGAAAAGAAACAGTAGAAGGTGATGGGGAGCAGATGCAGAGATCCACACCCAAACATTACGTGAAGCTCGGAGAACCCTGTGGACAAGGGGGATGAAGAACTGTAGGTGCCAGAAGGGTCAAGGACACCAGGAGGACATTGCCACAGAATCAACTAAGCTCATAGGGCTCACAGAGACTGAAGCAGCAGTTATGGAGTCTGGATGGGTTGGCTCTAGGTTGTCTGCATACATGCTATGCTTGTTTAGCATGGTGTGTTTGTGGGAATCCCAATGGTGGGAGAGGAGGGTTCTCTGACTCATTTGCTGGCTCTTGGGACCCTTTCTTTTCTATTGGGTTTCTCCATCCAGCCCTAATATGAGGGTTTGTGCCTAGTCTTGTTGCATCTTGTTAGGCTGTGTTGTGTTCAGTTGATATCACTGAGTTAATATAATAATATTATAATAATAAACAAATAGCAGAAGCTGGATGGCCCAGCATGAAAACCATTGAGCAGGGAATCAGATTTCTCTGTTATTCTTTTTCTCTTCCTCCTGATTGGACAGGGGCCACTCACACTGTGCTAATAATGATGCTTTCACTGAGGAAGCAGGGGAAAGAGCTACAATGTTTTATTCAGTCTATTAATTAAAACCTTAATGTCTTTGAGAAACACCTTCTCAGTTAGCACCACTGATGATGCTTAATGCAATGCCTGTGTACATGATGGTCCAGTCAAGCTGGCCCATAAAAGTGAACATATCAGAAGGTATCTCTTAAGTCACCAGTACATTTTGACATACACTGTCTTTTCAACCATTGAGTGAGAGACTTTATTGTGCTTCTTTGCTTTCTAAGCTTATCATAAAATACCCCAAGCTGGGTGGCTTAAAGAACAGAAATTCATTTTCTCATAGCTCTGAAAGCAACAACTCCAAGATAAAAAAATGCAACAGTGTTGGCTTCTTCTGAGGCAGTGAGACACATATCCATAGCCTTTTATAGCTTCCCAGGGATTGTTGGCATTATCTAGCACCCCTTGGCTTGTATATGCCCCATCTCCACTTTAGTTTTCATTTGGAATTCTTCTTGGAAGTATGTCTACATTCAAAGTTACTCTTTTAATAAGAATACCCAATATTACTGATTAAAACCCACAGCAACGATCTTATTTTTAACCAGTTACAACTGTACAAGTCATATCTAATTAGATCACAATATGATCATACTAAAACTTACAACCCCAATGTATCTTATACTAGTCAGAAGGAAGTTACAACTTGATTAATGAACCTTCTAAAACATAGTTGAAGCTTCCTTGCTTTCAGTTTTTGTTCTCATTTTTTGAGAATTTCATACATAAGCACTGTATTTGCATAATTCTCTTCCTTCCCTTCCTCCCTCCAATTCCTGCTGTGTTCTCCCCACTTTTCACATTCTTTGACTCTTCTATTTTAAATTATAGTTGCATTAATTATAATTGCACATATATTTGCATAAGTTTATAAATACAACTAGCTGAGATCATTTAATGTTTGTCATATGTATTTTCTTGACCTCTTGGGATTGGCTAGCCTATCAGGGGGCTTACCTATCAGGGGAAGACAGAGTCCCACTCAACAGTAATTGACTATAGCTCTTTAGGGTAAAACCTGGTGAGAATTCTACCATCCACACTGGCATGCTAATTGCCAAAATTTTTATGTCTTGTTTGAGCAATCATATTACTGAGATTTCCTGGTTAGAGCTTCCCTGTCGTACATGGAAGAAACTATACTGCAGCAGAAGTCTCATTCTGGTCTTCTGTCTCTTAAAATCTTTCCAAAAGAACATGATGACACACATGTCAACACACACACACACACACACACACACACACTACCACCACCACCATCATAACAACAACAATAACAATAAATACAATGATGACTATGTGTCAGTTTCAGCTACCTACATGGTAACAGCCATGAAATGTTATGACCTCTGCTTTGCCCACATACTGCGTTGTCATGATCTGTTTTCAGAATCCTACCTACTGACCTATCTCATTGAGAACATAAAGGATCCTTTTAAGATTTTCTAAAGAGCACTGCAGGCCCATTCTTTTCCTTTGAGACAGTTTCCCCCATAATTGTGCAGCATGTGGGACAGAGGATGTTTCCCATTTTACCACATCTTACCACTCGACAGGCAGAGGAGGAACGAAAACTGCCTCCTGCAGGGAGTCTGTCTCCCAGTCTTAGAAAGGAAACAGTTTCCTTACTCCAGTGGCCCCTGCTAGTTCTTGAAACATGCTGTAACTCTTTCTTCCTGAATATTGGAGTGAAGAATTAGAGATAAAAATGCTTAGCGAAGAATGGGCATGATGACAATAGCTGTTATCGATACACAGTTTACAATGTGCCAGGGGTGCTTTTGCACACATCACACCATCTATCACTTACAACCTCCACTTAATAAAGGCACTGAAACAATCCTCATGCTGTAGATGAAGGAAATTAGGCACAGGCGTGTTAACTTGCTGAACTCTTATACATCAGTCATCAAAGGATTTGGGATTTGAAGCGGGTCATCTGTGTCTGAAAGCCTATAATCTTAACCAAGCACCTTACCTTCTCAAATATAATTTGTAGGACTCAAACTTGGGTTTTCGAATATTGTCTCCAATAATGTAAGTAAAGGACAAGACAGGGAGAAACTGATTTTATAAATCCCTCCACAGCACCTGATGCCTTAGCAAATAGAATGGGGATAGGGGATAAAAATCAGTTCTGTTCTCCTGAACCTTTACCCTGCTTCTAATTCACAATGCTCTCCTGTATGAGAGTCCGTACAGGAGTAAGTAATACAGTGTACTGTGCTGTTGCTGTGGAATCCAATCATTAGCTTTCATTTGTAACCTTCTAAACAAGAGGGAGGTGCGTGCTTGGATCTAGGTTGGTGCTGAGCTTCTGTGTATGGCTTATTCAGAGAAAAGACTCTTTCATGAGTCCTATCAGCTATGTGCTCACAGTCTCACCCAATGTTTCCCAGAAACCAGCAAAGCCTTCCTTTCTTCTCATGGGGAGCTACCTGGAAGCTAAGCTCCTAGAGTCTGAAGGTTTTCTTGAAAAATGAGGGAGACTTTGACAAAGTCAAGGCCATTGATATGCTTTTCTTCCAGATTGATTACAAGTTGTATTTACTGGACTCACAGCCATGATTTTGCTACCTGGGCATATTAAGGGAAAAAAAAATACTATTTAAACCTCATCAACTCACAACCCCCTTTTTCTACCCATTCTCTTTCCTGAAGAGTCTCCTTCTTTGGATTCTGATGACACTTTATACAGCTAGATTTTTTTTTTTTTTGACCTACCAACGATAAATAATGACACAGAGACTTATTAATTTTATTATAGCTTAGGCCTATCTTATGCTGCCTCCCAGCTAGGTCATCTAACTTAGTTAACCCAACTATTCTAGTCCATGTCTTACCATGTGGTCCATTACCTCTCTCTCACACTCTTGATATGTCAAACCTCCTCTGTGTCCCATTGGCAAATCCTCCCAAATTTCTTCTTCTCACAAACACCCTCTCTCAGCCCTGGAAGCCCCACCTTCCCTTTCCTGAACAGCTATTGGCCTTCAGATTTTTATGAAGTCAATCAGCAAGTGAGGAAGGTGTATGTTTACAAAATACTGAGGCAGGTGATGAGCCATAAGAATAACAATACCAAATTCACCCAGTACTCAGCTCTCTCTGCCAGTACAGCAATCAGCAATTGAACAACACAAAGACATCCTTCCCACAATGTAAGTGTAGGGAGAACTTGGGAGAGAGAGCCCAGAGAGTGAATGGAAATCAGTATGTGTGGAGGAATCTCTAGGCCATGCCAGAGACTTGGGATGGGGTAGGCTCCAGGGAGTCTATGAGGGTGACTCCTAGCAGGGGCATGAAGCCTGAAGTGGCCACCTGTAGCCAGGCAGGACTCCCAGTGGAAGAATAAGGACACCAATCCACCCACAAATCCTTCTATCCAAAATTTGTCCTGCCTACAAGATGTGCAGGGGCAAAGATTGAAGGAATGAAGGAGCAGAGATTGAAGGAATGGCCAACCAATGACTGGCCCAACTTGACATCCATCCCATGGGCAAGAACCAATTTCTGACACTATTAATAATACTCTGTTGTGCTTGCAGACAGCGGTCTAGCATAACTGTCCTCTGAGAGGCTCCATCCAGCAACTGACTGAAACAGATGCAGAGACCCACAGCCAAACATTAGATGGAGCTTGGGAAGTCTTAGAGAAGAATTGGGGGAAGGTTTGAGAAACCTGGAGTGGTAGGGACTCTACAAGAAGACCAGCAGAGGCAATTAACCTGGACCCTTGGGGGCTTCCAGAGGCTGAACTATCAACCAAAGACCATACAAGGGCTGGACCTAGGCCCCCTGCATATATGTAGCATATGTGTAGCTTAGTTTTCATGAGGGTCACCCAACAACTGGAGGGAGCTTGTCCTGACTCTATTACCTGCCTGTGGATCCCGTTCCCCTAACAGGAGTGTCTTGTCTGGCCTCAGTGGGAAAGGATCTACCTTATTCTACAGTGACTTAAGGTGCCAGGGTGGGTTGGGGTGGGCTCCTCCTTCTCAGAAGTCAAAAGGAAGGGGGGATGGGGAGGGGCTATGGGAGGGAGGCTGAGATCAGGATGTAAAGTGAATAAATTAATGGAAACAAATAAATAATAAATATTTTAAAAAAGGGTTACCCCAACAACTTCATCTATGGTTTTAACATCTGAAAAACTCCATGAAAAGATGCACTTGTCTTTCCTCTAGATCAGGAGCCTATAGGAAAACCATGTTTTCCCTCCCATACCATGCATAACAGCTCACCACACAGAAAGCTCTATGGTTTCTGAAGGGCAAAGAAACAAATGGAGAAATTCAGAGGTGAACAGTGATTCTAATAGTCCTTACAATGCTTTATAAGGTGCCCTGTGAATAACTCCAGTGTTCCCAACATCTCCTTCCCGGCCCTGCTTCTGTATATAACCAGAAGGTTGAAAAAAATACAAAAAGCAGCAAGAAAGCAGTTCTCCATTGGCCCTTCTCTGTTGGTATCAGGTGGGATGATTTATAAAGTGAGTTCCAGGGAAGAAAGGGTTTGCAGAGGGTTGGGTCTTATGAGCATCCACAACAAGGAGTCCCTTGCCGAAGTCAAGTGTCTGGAAAGGAAAGTACGAGATCGCTTAGGAAAGGGACTGGGAACTGCAGACGTCCTAACACTGTACCATGAATTTAGTCCAGAGGGGGAACCTGCTGATTCTGTGTGTCAACTGATGCATGTATAGATCCCAGTGTTCGCTTTAGTCTCAAGTTTAGAAACATAACAGAAGAATAGCAACTGGTCAAAATCTCCTGATGATGTGGGACCTACGAACCAGTGTTTTCCAGGCCAAATCAATTGCTGTATATTTAGACTTTTTTTTTTCTTCTGAATGAATTTAATGAATCAATCTATTGGATGGGCCTGCATTTTCTTTTCACAGCTGAGTCTCACAAAATAGAATGATTCCCCAGCCTCCCATCCTAGTTGGGCCTGGAATTGACTGTGCTGTGTGATTTGATGGCTTACTAAGCAGTTCCAGACAGCTCTGATTGCATTAGAACCAAGAAAACAAACCATGCTGAGCTGCCATGAACTGTGGATATGAGACTAATGTCTGGGGAGACTTTGGCCATTCCTCCTCTCTGACCACAGCCTCTCTTGACTCCTCTGATTCTCCCCTCCTTTGATGCTTCCCACACTTAGTGTCATTTGTTTTTCCAAAGCCACCTGTACCTCACTTGAGCTCCCAGGTGCCAGCTCTCTGAGGTTTGACCTTGGGAACTGCCAGCTCAGAGCTGAGATGGCTTTTTCCATCTGCAGTAAAAGCCATTTCGAAAAGCAGGGAGGAAAGCTAAGCTTCTCATATTTTCCTTGCTGGATGTGTCTGTGGCTGCAAAAACCAATTACTGAAGCTCAGCTGTAAGAAATAAAATGTATTTAGTCACAGGTAAAGTTCAGGAACACAATATTAGCTCTAGAATGAGTGTGGAGGCATCTTTTACAAATGAATGCATATTCTACACCCTATTTTACAAATAAGCCATCTCCAGGGCAGTATTGATGGCAAAAACAGAGACCAGTCTAATGGTCAGGCAGGCTCAACGATACTCAGAGTAACAAGCTCTGGCACACAGCACTTTGTCTTCATCAGGTTCACCTCTTTGCCTGTTTATAGCATCAGAAGCCCTCACATTCTCTTAGGATCAAATAGGCTTGTAGTCCTGCAGGATAAGCTCTCTCCCATGCACTTTCTGTGTTAATATTTGATGCTATTGCACCACGAGAAACTGTTGCATAGAGAAAACTCACAAAGCCCATGAAAGCACACCCGGGTGACATTTGATAACAAATCCCTCTGCTGAAAATGATCACATGCTCCCCACCAACTAGCCAACACTATTTTGGAAACAAAGGACCAACCTGACAGATTTAGTTGGATTGTTGACAATAGATATAGCTTTTGTTAAAATGATTTTTCTTTGATTGAGAGGATAGTTTCTGTTTGGTTTTTTTTTTTTTTCTTTCTTTCTCAATTTCTGCTTTCATAAAGGAGTTACAACCAGGAGAGATCACCTGGCATCTAATTCTATTCTAGGCAAACATTGAACACTCTCTGAAACCATAGATCTAAAAGGTCCTTGAAGATTCAGCTTTCCAGCCTGTGTGATCACTGTTCACTCTACCGGATGAAAAGGTGTCTGTGTGGTTCTCTCAGACCTTTGATAGAGCATGACCTCCTCTGGGGGACCTCTTCTTGATTTGCTTCCTGGCAGGAGGACATGGACTGGTCAGGTAGAGGGCTGCTTTCCACTGCCAGCTCTCTTATCAATACTGCAGGGTCGAACCAGGTTAATCCCACCACAATGCCCGGTTGGTTTGAACACCCCTTTGTTCCTTACTTTCTGTTTGGACCACTAGTGGGCTTTAAAATAAGGAAGAAACAAAGAAAAAAGTTGAAGGCAGCTCGAAACTAGATTGTACCAATGTTTGCCAACGTGTGCAGAGCCTCTTTACTGTTTAGCCTTTCTCATTTGTGGCCAATGACCTTGTTGCTCTCTTTACCTAGAGGACAAAAGTATATGCTTGTCTGTGCTCCTTCTGAGCTCCTCAAAATGCCCTTTTTATATGACGACTCCTCTCCTTTTCTTTCATCTCAGGAGGTGACTGGTTCTTCTTTGCTAGGGTGATTAGTCACTTCATCTTTTCAGCACCAGTCTACTTCGATTCAGATGCCGTGCTCCTTTCTATCTCCTCCTCTTCTCCATCCTCCTTATCTTTCTCTTCCTTCTCCTCTTCCTCCTCTTCCTCTTCCCCTCCTCCTCCTCCTCCTCCTCCCCCTCCTCCTCCTCCTCCTCCTCCTCCTCCTCCTCCTCGCACCAGCAGCTCCTACTCCTATCTTGGCATTATCCCAGTTCCCTTCAGATAGGTGCACACCTGTGTCTGGATGCTTTCCCCAGCGATCCTGGTTTGCTCAATTATTTTTTCTACCAAGATCCTTGCCCAATGCCATCCAGTAGTATTTCATGGACAGAGCTGCCAGCAGCAATGAATGAACACATTTCAGTGCTGCTCTGGACCCTACGCTGGGTTCGATAATTTGTGTTCATCACCTTTAGCTCCACCCACATCATGAAGGCAGTATTGTAATAGCTATTGTTTTTATCATTTTAAAGGAGAGGAAAGGAGAAGCATAAAGATCACACAGCCAGGAAACGTGAGATTGAAACCCCGGTAAACTGATCGCGAGGTCCAGAGCTCTTGCTAGACTTTAGTGTTGCCTTTCCTCCAGTTCTGCAGCACTGTGGACTATCCGTGCAGCATACTGAACCGTTAGGCAGAGCGTGTGCTGCCATCTCAAGAACAGAATCTACGGACACGGATGTTACTAAGTTTTCATTCTCTATAACCCTTTTGAAGGATCTCACACAGCTAACCTCCCATCCCTACCTATTTTTAAATCACCCTCTACCTTCTTTTGGCTCTCAAAACATATCCTAATGTGATCCCCTCCATTCTCTTCCATCTGTGTCCTTTACTTTGTGAGAACAACCCAATACGAGCATTGCTGCTCTCAATACAGTCTCCCCCTCACTGCATTCTCCCACTGTGTCATCTGCCTATGAGTCTTAGGTTTAAACTCTGAAGTTTCAGGTTCATTGTTCTTTTTGGTGCTGGGTTGGACAGGTCAAATGGATGGTGGATTGTTGGGCCCCATTTTGGCCTTGGTTTGGGCCTTGAAGACAAACCGGAGCCTGGCTCCAGTTTCTGCGGCCTTGTGGGAGAGTCCAAGCCTGGCTTGAGTTTTGAAACCTGTCTCAGTCACTTCCGTATAGGAGTGACCCAGCAAGACCTATTTGGCCCTGCCTCTGCCCCCCGCCGTGTCTGATGTGGAGCTTCTCCATTGGTCCTGTCAGTTACTGCTTACCCTCCATTACCCTTCTCCGCCTCCTACTTCATCTCTTCCCATACCTAAATGCCCACCTCCTTGCCTTCTCTATATAAGCAAGTGCCTAGTTTAATAAAGTGAGTTCCTGCTTTGACAAGACTGCCGGCCTGGAGTGTCTCTTTTGGGCCGTCAACACTTGCCATCCTGCTCAGCCCTGGACAGACCCCACTGGACCAGGTTCTCTCCTCTCGCCTGGACCTGCCTGCAAGGAGCCAACAGTGGATCTTTGTTATCAATAAGTGGGCTTTGGCATTGTTCTGGTTTTATTCAATGGTGCTGAGCCTTGTCCGGCTACCAAGGCTTCCAATGTGCATTTCATTTTTGAAGAACTTGTCCATCACCACCATAGGTCACCATCTTATCTAATGTATGTTTTTGTCATGTATTTCTAATTTCTGACATCCTTCTTTCATTCTCTAGCACCCTTTCACTGCCCTTATTAGCTCCCATTCAGCCCGTAGTTGAAATCAGATACGGACCTTCCTGCCTCTCTTCTAGACCCCGATCTATATGGCTGGCTGCCAAAATCTCAAATGCCACTTCCATCATGTTATTACGCTGCCCATAAATCTAAGGCAGCTTCTGATGAGCAAACCCAAACTCATTAGCCTGGCATTTAGTGCCCTTTCTAATCTGACCACAATTTATCTTTCCAGTTCCATGTGGCAAGCAGGCTCCTGCTCACACCCAAACATGCTCAGCTCTCTCCTTTGTCCAGAGCATTGCTCTCTGTCTCTGGAACCCAGTTCCACTCCCTTTCCACTGCCCACTTGCTGGCAGACAACAGCTTCCGATTATATGTATTCAACCAGGACCACATTCCCCTAGAACAATCTTCTTCCTGAGTTCTGCAGCAAGGACTGTCAATTTAGTGCCTCATATCTCTGGCTTATATTTTAGTATGAAAGCTATGTCTTTTACAACTAAAAAAAAAACAAACCCACACATAGACGTTACCTATTATATACTTTAAAGTCAACTTATTTAAAATTAATCTTTATAAGTTCATATTTTATGATATTGAGGGCAGTAATCCCACTTCATTCTTTCTTATACAACCTACGGTAAAAAGCACAAAATATCAACAAATTTAACATTTAAAAATATTGACTGAATGATGTGCTACAAAAATGTAAAAACATAAAAGGGCACAAATGAAATTAGAAAACAAATTATGGGAGGAAAATATGACTGGCATTGTGAGACATAATTTGGATCTTTTAGCATATGGAAACCATGTCTGAGAGGACTTAAATAAAACACAATGTATACATGCATCTCAGTATCATAAGGTACCCTACAGGTATAGACAGTTTAAAGAATCCTACCTGAGGTTTATTTATACAAATGGATCCTATCTGAAGCATTCGACATTCAAAAGATTCAAGAAAGCATCGCCTTGGGTTATACTGTGGAGGTAAACAGACTCTTGGATGAAGAGTTGTTTACAGAAGCTCTAAGTAGAAAGAGCCCACGGTAGGCAAAGGGAAACGCAGAGCTGGGATGTAGCTAAATACAAAGGCTGGACCTCAAGACAACCTGTGTCACCTGGGGTTCTGAGGCTGTGATAGCTATATGGTATGTCCTTCTTCAAGGCAAGAAGCCACCTACAACTCCTTCTTCCTTCTATCATCTGCACTAGGAGCAGTATAGCATTGCTTCATGTAGTCATGGCCATCTGAGGATACATTCCAGGAAAAGGATGAGCTGGGCACTAGACACTTCTGGCAACTGGAAGATTGAGTATCTCTAATGAGAAGAGTCTCATTACTATCTATCTCCCTTCAACAGAGTTGCCACTTCAGGAGTAGCAAACATGATAATTTCCTTTGTTTCTCTGAGGATCTGTATTATATTACAAAAGCAAGCATGTACAGATATTATTTCCTTTTTATATAATAATAGTATACTGTGTTAATATTTTACTCTTATATAATATAGCATGACATTCTGGTTCTTATTCTTTTCATTTCAAATACATTCATGCATACTTTAAAAGAACACTTCTTTTATTAAAATATCTTTTGTATTCAGAACTGGTGGACTAATATCCACTTATCAATGAGTACATACCATGTTTGTTCTTTTGTGACTGAGTTAACTCACTCAGGATGATATTTTCAAGTTACATCCATTTGCCTGCGAATTTCATGAAGTCATTGTTTTTAATAGCTGAGTAGTATTCCATTGTGTAAATGTACCACATTTTCTGTATCCATTCCTCTGATGAGGGACATCTGGGTTGTTTCCAGCTTCTGGCTATTATAAATATGGCTGCTGTGAACATAGTGGAACATGTGTCTTTATTACATGTTAGAGCATCTTCTGGGTATATGCCCAGGAGTGGTATAGCTGGGTCCTCAGGTAGTACTATGTCCGATTTTCTGATTTCCAGAGTCGTTGTACCAGCTTGCAATCCCACGAGCAATGGAAGAGAGTTCCTCTTTCTCCACATCCTCGCCAGCATCTTCTGTCACCTGAGTTTTTGATCTTAGCCATTGTGATTGGTGTGAGGTGGAACCTCAGGGTTGTTTTGATTTGCATTTCCCTGATGACAAAGGATGTGGAAAATTTCTTTATGTTCTTCTCAGCCCTTTGAGATTACTCAGTTGAGAATTCTGTTTAGCTCTCTTCCCCATTTCTTAATAGAGTTATTTGGTTCTCGGGAGTTTTACTTCTTGAGTTCTTTGTATATATTGGATATTAGCCCTCTATCGGACGTAGGATTAGTAAAGATCTTTTCCCAATCTATTGGTCACCATTTTGTCTATTGACAGTGTCCTTTGCCTTACAGAAGCTTTGCAATTTTATGAGATCCCATTTGTCGATTCTTGATCTTAGAGCATAAGCCTTTGGTGTTCTGTTCAGGAACTTTTCCCCTGTGCTCATGTGTTCAAGACTTTCCCCCACTTTCTCTTCTATTAGATTCAGTTTATCTGGTTTTATGTGGAGGTTCTTGATCCACTTGGACTTGAGCTTTGTACAATGAGATAGGAATGAATCAATTTGCATTCTTCTACATGTTGACCACCAGTTGAACCAGCATCATTTGTTTAAAATGCTGTCTTTTTTCCCACTGGATGGTTTTAGCTCCTTTGTCAAAGATCAAGTGACTATAGGTGCGTGGATTCATTTCTGGGTCTTCGATTCTATTCCATTGATCTATCTGCCTGTCACTATACCAGTTTTTAATCACCATTGCTCTGTAGTACAGCTTGAGGTCAGGAATGCTGATTCCCCCAGAAGTTCTTTTATTGTTGAGAGTAGTTCGGAATACCCAAGATTCAATTCACAGACCATATGAAGCCTAAGACGAAGGAAATCCAAAATGTGGATGCTTCAGTGTTTCTTAGAATGGTGAACTAAATACTCACTGGAGGAAATATGGAGACAAAGTATGGAACAGAGACTGAAGGAAAGGGCATCCAGAGACTGCCACACCTGGGGATATATCCCATATATAGCCACCAAACCCAGACATTATTGTGGATGCTGGGAAGTGATTGCTGATGAAAGCATGATAAGCTGTCTCCAGAGAGGCTCAGGCAGAGCCTGACAAATACAGAGGTGGACGCTCACAGCCAACCATTGGACTGAGCGTGGGGTCCCAGATGGAGTAGTTGGAGAAGGGACTGAAGGAGCTGAGGGGGTTTGCACCCCCATGGAGGGCGCAACAGTGTCAACCAGCCAGACTCCTGGAGCTCCCGGAGACTGGACCACCAACCAAAGGATACACATTGGAGGACTCATGGTACTGGCCACATATGTGGCAGAGGAGGGCCTTATTGGTCATCAATGGGAGGAGAGGCCCTGCCTGTGGATGTTAGATGCCCCAGTGTAGGTGAATGCTAGGGAGGGAAGACAGGAGAGGGTGGGTGGGCAGGGGAACACTCACATAGAGACAAGGCGAGGGGGGATGGGATAGGGCTTTTCTGAAGGGGAGACCTGGAAAGGGGAAAACATTGGAAATGTAAATAAAGTAAATCCAAAAACAATATCTTTTGTAAGCAAACATAATTTAAAAATCTAGAAAATTTTCAGGTAAGTTGCTTGTATGAGATAACTCTAATTTCCATATGAAGGCATTATTTCTATGAACTTTCCTCTTAGCATTACTTTCATGGTGTGTCTCATAAGTTTGGGTATGCTGTGTATTCATTTTCAGTGAATTTTAGAAAGTGTTTTATTTCTTTATTTCTGTCTTGACCCATTTTTCACTCGGTAGAGAGTTCTTAAGATTTGAGAGTTTGTAAGATTTATTGGTGTTTCTGTTTTTGTTGATATCCAGCTTTACTCTGTGGTGGTCTGATAGAATGCAAAGAGGTATTTCCTTTTTTCTTTTTTTATCTGTTGAGACTTGTTTTGTGTCTGAATATGTTGAGAAAGTTCCATGAGGTGGCCAGAAGAAGGTACACTCTTTGTGTTTGGGTGGAACGTCCTGTAAATGTCTGTCAGGTTTGTTCGGCTTATAATAGCAGTTAGCTTCAGCATTTCTGCTTAATTTTTGTCTGAATAATCTGTCCATTGTTGAGATTGGGGTATTGAAGTCTCCCCCATCAGTCTGTAAGAGTCAATATGTGATTTAAGCTACAGTATTTTTTCTTTACAAAAGTCAGTAATTATGTAGTATCCTTTTCTATCTCCTTTGAAATGGAAGCCTCTCAAGTCCCTGTACTTCACTTGAGTGGCACAGACAAGATGATCCTGATAGCAAAGTTATGGTTGAGTCAGCACAGAGCATATGAAAGCAAGAGAGCTGACCCTGCCCATTGCTGGCTACAGCATTGGATGAGCTAGCCCAGGTAGTTCTGGAGAACTCTCACTGGTGGTGTGGGCACAGAGAGCTGGTGGGCTGACCAACTCAGCTACCTCCAAGGCCCAGATCCACAGCTTTGAATTGACCTACTCCAACATCTAACCCATCTATGGTCTCCTGGAATGTTTGAGGGGGCCGATGCTGCAGATCCAAAGCTGCAGGATCTCCATGACAGAGGGCAAAAACAGGACATCAGAGAGGAGTCCTAGTGAGAATCCAATATTGATAATGTAGCAGAACCCAGAGACTTCAAACAAGACCAATGACTCATTGCATGATTATGTGCAAGTAAAGGTGTGTGGGCCAAAGGGTATACTGTGTAACACACTCTACAACTTATTTTATTCTTTTAATTTAATTTAATTTTATTTTATGAAGGGAGGTTGTAAGGGCAAAGGATGGATACAAATGAACATGCAGATGAGTGAGATTGGGGTACATGATGTAGAATTCAAGAGAATCAATAAAAAGTTTAAAAAGGTTCCCAAGCCAAACAAACAAATAAATAAACAAACAACCCCCCCCAAAGGGTCAGACTTTGAAAGACTAATTAACACCAATACCCCATAAATTATCACACAAAATAGAACATAGAAGGTACAAAGCCAAATTCATTTTAAGAGGCCACAGTGACCCTGATCCCCAAACCTCATAAAGACTCAACCAAAAAGAGAATCACAGACCAATTTCTCTTATGAACACAGATGAAAAAATAATAAAATTCTTGCAGAGTCCAAGAACACATTAAAAAAGATCATCCATCATTATCAAGTAGGCTTCATCTCAGAGATGCAGGGATAGTTCAACATATGAAAAACAGTGAGCGTAATCCACAATATAAACTGAAAGAAAAAAAAAACCCATGATCATCTAATGAGTTGCTGATGCAGTCTTTGACAAAATCTAACACTCTTTCATGATAAAAGTCCTGGAGAGATCAGGGATACAGGGGATACCTAAATATAACAAAGACAATTGACAGCAAGCCTTTGGACACCAACAAATTAAATGGAGAGAAACCAGAGTAGTTCCACTAAACTCAGGAACAAGACAAAGTTATCCACTCTCTTTATATCTATTCAATATGGTACTTAAGTTCTAGCCAGACAAATAAGACAACTAAAGAAGATCAAGGGGATACAAACTGGAAAGGGAGAAGTCAAAGTATTGCTATGTGCAGGTATAATATACATAAGTGACCCCAAAAGTTCTACCACAAAACTCCTACAGTTGATAAACACCTCCAGCAAAGTGGCTGCATACAAAATTAACCCAAAAAGGTAGCTCTCCTATATATCAACAGTAAACAGGATGAGCAAGAAATCAGGGAAACAACCCCCTTCACAATAGTCATAAATAGTATAAAATATCTTGGTGTAACTATAATCCAGCAAGTGAAAGACCTATTTGACAAAAAATGTCAAGTCTCTGAAGAAAGAAATTATAGATGATATGAGAAGATGGAAAGATGTCCTATGCTCATGAATTGGCAGGATTAACACAGTAAAAATGGCTGTTTTACCAAAAACAATCTACATGTTCAACGCATTCCCCATTTAAAGTTCCAACACAATTCTTTACAAACCATGAGAGGACAATTCTCAACAGCATATGGGAAAAACAAACAAACAAACAAACAAAAAGCCAGACAACAAAACAAAAACAAAACAAAACAAAAAAAAAAAAAACAAGATAGCTAAAATAATCCTGAACAATAAAAGAACTGCTGGAGAGGTTACCATCCCTGATTTCAAGTTGTACTACAGTGTTATTGCAATAAAAACGTCATGGTATAGGCATTAAAACAGACATGACATCAAACTGAAGTCCTAGATATAAATATAAACATGTGTGGTTTTGATTTTTGATAAAGAAAACAGAAACATACAATTAAAAAAAAAGAAAGGATCTTCAACAAATGGTGCTGGTTAAACTGGATGTCTGCATGTAGAGAAACACAAATAAATCCATCTTTATCACCCTGAACAAAATTCAAGTCTAAGTGGATCCAAGACCTCTATATAAAACAAAATACACTGAACCTGAAAGAAGAGAAAGTGGGGAATAGCCTTGAACTCATTGGCACAGGAGACAACATCCTAAACATTACACTGATGACACAGGCACTAAGATCAACAATTAATAAATAGGACTTCATGCAATTTACTTCTGTGAGGCAAATGACATTGTCAATCAGACAAAAAAACAGTTTACAAAATGGGAAAAGTTATTTTTTTACCAACTCCATATCTTATAAACATTTAATATAATATATAAAGAACTCAAGAAACTAGATATCAGAAAAAGCAATCTAATTTAAAAATGGGATACAGATCTAAACAGAGAATTTTTTATTATTATTTTCTATTATTTGTGAGCTGAGCTGAGCTCTTGTGGTAAGGAAGTTTGAAGTCTCTGCACTATGACTCTGGTAGAAAACATCTAAGACAGACAGAAAATGGAACAGAGCTGGGATCCTCATGTTGTGTTGCTCACCCTTGGACTTCTTGAGATGAAGCTTAACATGAAACTATGAAGTAGACAGGTGTGCTCCAAAGGTTTAGGTACCTGCACCAACTGCCTGTGTGGTAAAGATGTAATAACGGAATTCTTAATGGAGGAATCACAAAGGCCGAAAAACACTTAAAGAAATGTTCAACAACCCTAGCCATCAAGAAAATGTAAATCAAAACTACTTTAAGATCCCATCTCACACCTGTCAGAATGGCTAAGATCAATAACACAAGTGACAGATCATGCTGGCAAGGATGTGGAGCAAAGGGAACACTCCTCCATTGCTGATGAGAATACAAACTTGTACAGCCACTATGGAAATCAATATGGTGGTTCCTCAGAAAATTGGGAATCGATCTACCTCAAGACTGAGCTATACCACTCTTAGGCATATAGTTCCTTTGTGCCTCACAGACACTTGCTCAACTATATTCATTGTAGCTTGATTCATAATAGCCAGAAACTATAAACAACCTAGAAATCTTTCCTCTTTTGAAACTAGTTTTCCAAACAGCTTGCTTCTTCTAGTGATTTTTGTAGCTACTGAGATGGCCTAAGATTATTAATGTATTCCTGCCTTTATCTCCTTAGATGACCCCTGTGTCTTGCTATTGCTTTTGTCTAGAATGATACCTTTTCTGATATTAAAAACAAGGCTCCTACTTTCTTTCTTTAAAAAATTTATTAATTGATTGAGCATTTTATAAACTGTGTTTTGATTATACTCTGCCCTCACACAACTCTTCCCAGATCCTACCTTTCCTATCCGACTTTATATTCTTTTTTTTTTTTTTTTTTTTTTTGTTAACCTTCAAGACAAATTTGTGCTGCCCAAATATTCTTTGATATGTGATCTTCCACTGGAGAATGTTGACTTACTGCGGGGCTATACTTTCAGAGAAACCTGACTTCTCCTCCCAGATACTAACAATTGCTGATAGCAGTTCATCTAGGGATCAAGAGATCAAGGGATCTCTGTGATAGCATTTAGTCTGGCTTGGGCTTGCATAGGTCTTGCGTATGCCATCACAACCATTGTGAGCAGCTTATGTGCAGTTGCCCTGCTGTGGGCAAAAGATACTGTTTCCTTGTAGGCATTCACTGCCTCTGATTCTTACATGCTTTCCACTCCCTCTCTCATCTGCAGTGTTTCCTGAACCTTAGGAGGAGGAGGAGGAGGAAGAGGAGGAAGAGGAGGAGAAGGAGGAGGAGGAGGAGGAGGAGGAGGCAGCATATATGCTTCATTTAGGGTTAAGTATTCTATGCTCTTGTTCTCTTCACATTGACCAATCATAAGTCTCAGTATTAATCACCACCTACTATAAATAGAAACTTCTCTGATGAGAGCTGAGAGATGCTCTGTTCGATGATGATGATGATGATGATGATGATGATGATGATGATGATAAGTAATTTGGAGTTGTTTCAATTGTCCATTTAGCTGAATAATAGTAGCAGGTTCTCCTCTGGGGTCTATTACCTGTGTAGCCATAGGTTTGTTCATCTTGTAGAGTGGTTCTTAAATACAACCAGAATTTGATTGGTTCCTCTCAC